>CM037778.1:80672203-80713552 GCA_021229015.1 Solen grandis
GAAACTGCAAATGTGTAATTTTTCAATTTTCTTTTTCCACCCCTAAAGCTCTTTAACCCAAAATTGAAATTTCGGCCCTATTTCGAATTTTATTTAAGCCACAAAACTTGGGTCTTTTGGTTTTTGGGTGACGGGATATGCACCCCTTAGTTTAAAGATGTAAATCTGTGAAATTTGAAGAAAACCCGCCCAAAAGGGTGGCTTTAGAGCGTAAAACACATTTTTCATTATTTTTAGCTCTACTCCTGACGTAAAAGGTGCTAAAAATTCTTTTTTTTAAAAAGCGTTATTTTATTTCATAACTCGAAATTTCATTATTCTGAACAACTGGCATCGTCAAATCATTCCCCAAAAATTTGAAATTTAAGAATAGTTTTGACGCACATGACGCCCTATGAGTCACGATCAAAAAATATGTAGAATTCTGTCGCACTCAAACTGTTAATTTCAATTTTCTGTCCTTTCTAAAGCTCTTTAATCCTAAAATAAAATTTTCGGTCCTATGTTCAAAACTTTTTTGCACAAAACTTGGGTCTTTTGGTTTCGGTTAGCTGACGGATATGCACACCTTTTTTAAAGATGTCCCACGGGAAAATTTTTGAAGAAAATCCGCCCAAAAAAAAGAGGGCTGTAGAGCGCAAACCCTTTTTTCACTTTTTTTTTGTGTGACGTCATGTGAGTCATAGGGTGCGAAGTGCTTTTGTTCAAAAGCGATACGTTATTTTCAAAACTCTAAAGTTTTCATTATTCTGAACAACTGGCATATGTCGAAATCATTGCCCTAATATAAAATTAAAAGAAGTATGCTTAGGACGCACATGACGTCTTGACTTTTCCACCCCAAAATTTTGTAGAAATTTTAGCAAAAACTGAAAAATGTGTAAGTTTCAACTTTCTATCTCATCTAAATCTTTAATCCAAAATAAAATTTTCGGTCCTATGTTCAAAATCTTATTTCAGCCACAGAACTTGGTCTTTTCGGAATTTCGGTAGCTGACAAGATTGCACACCTTTGATTAAAGATTTACCACCGGGAAAAATTTGAAAAAAATCCGCCCATAAATGACGGCTGTAGAGCGCGAACCCTTTTTTCACTATTTTTTAGCGTGACGTCTGTGACGCATAGGGTGCTGAATGCTTTTGTTCAAAGCGCATACTTTCTTTCAAATCTAAAATTTTTCATTTTTGAAAACTCTCATGTCAAAAACCAGCCCAAAATAAAATTTAAAAATAAAATACGCCCCAAAGCGTCATAGACGTTCGACGGAAAATATTTGTAAATTTTCTGCAGCCCTGAAAAATGTGTAAGTTTCAATTTCTCTCACCCTGAAGCTTTTAATCCTAAATAAAATTTTTCGTCCTTGTTCGAATCTATTTCAGCCACAGAACTTCGGTTTTTGGGAATTTCGGTTAGCTGACAGGATATGCACACCTTTGTTCAAGATGTCCCATCGTGTAAATTAAAAATCCGACCAAAAATGGGCTGTAGAGCGCGAACACCATTTTTCATTTTTTTACGGACTCATGTGACGTCATGGGGTGCTAAAAATCATTGAAATAAAATTTTCCTCACGTGACTAATAACCCTAAAATTTTCTCGCCCCTGGTCCATTGAACATTTTAAAATAAGCTTTTAGTTAGGAAGAAGAAAAAAATAATAATAATAAAAAACTAATGTTTTCGTGAAAAAAATGATGGGGATTTTGCAAGTGTTTAAGAAAAAGCAGAGATAAAAGTTTCTTAAATGACTCACCTCTGGTAGTATTTCTGTTCATGCTGACAATTGACATTATATTCCGAATTATTGAAAATGATAAGAACTAAATTATCTTGAGTCACATGCGTATATGATATCATAACAAACTATTGAAATTCGCAGAACTGCAAACTGTTTAAGTTTCAACTTTCATTCCCCTGAAGGCCTTTATCCTAAAATAAAATTTTTCGGTCCTTTCGAATCTTATTTCGCCCAGAACTTCGGTCTTTCGAATTTTTAGCTGAAGGATAGCACCCCTTTTGATTAAAGATTCCCATCGTAAAAATTTAAAAGAAAAACCCGCCATAAAAGAGGCTGTAGAGCGCGAAAAATTTTTTCCATATTTTTAGCGTGACGTCATGTGAGTCATAGGGTGCTGAAAATCATTGAAATAAAAATTTCCTCACGTGATATAAACCATAAAAATTTCTGTCCTGGACTATTGCCATATAAAAATAAGCGTTTGTTGGAAGAAAAAAGTAATAAAAATAATAATAAAATAATAATAATAAACAAACAAACCAATGGACTTTCTGTTTTAGGCGAAATCAATAATAATAATAATAGATGTCTTTCTTTTTTAAACGAATGATGGACTTTTTGAACATCTCTTTATATAGTAATTTTTTAAAATGACTAAAAATAAATTTTCCAAAATTCAAATTTTTATCTCCCTTTTTTCTATAAAATAGCACAAATAGAAACATTCTGGAATTTTAATAAAAGTCCGCCCATATCTTGCACAGGTAGTTTACATACAAAATCTATACTATGTCATATGACATAAAAGAAAAATGAAACTGTGTTCAAATGTAAGTTTCAACTTTCATCACACATAAAATTTTCCCACCACTCCAGCTCATTTTGTAACCTTGTTTAATTTTAGCCTCAGTAGGAAGAAGTATTGAATATTGTATAGTGCTATATCCTTTCGACACCTGTAACGTAGTTAAACGTATTTAGCGATTTTGGCGTGTTTGGGCTTCCGTAGTTTTGCCATAAATTCCTGGAATTTCAAACTATGGTGATATTTTGAAAGGTAAAATCCCAGCCTACAAACTGATGCAATATGAATATCGTTAGCAAAACAATGCAGTTTTTAGAGGGTTTTTAAAATGTAGGGCTGCGTGTGAATTTTTCAAGGCTTGCAAACGCTCGCTAGCTACATAGTTTTTGCAAAAAAGGATTTTTTGTCTTGTGCCGTTTTCATGTATTAACTTCAATGCTTATTTTGGAAACAGCAACATTCGACAAAAAAAAAAAAAAATCAAGATATAGCCCATCAATTGGAATTTTTTATTTTTTTTTTATTCTTTACATATATTTACAAAAATCGATATTTATTGAGATATGGCTACATATATGCAGTAAGGGTGAAATCAAAATTTCCTCGCGTGCCTAATAACCCATAAAAATTTCACGTCCTAGGACTATTGCAACATATGAAAATAAGCGTTTATTAGGAAGAAGAAAAAAATTTAATAATAATAATAATAATAATAATAATATTAAAATGACGTCACGTGACGTCATATGACGTTTATTTTCACAAAATGTTTAAGATTCAGAGACCTATATACTGACCAAATAGCTCTTTTCTATCTAAAATAGGACCGATTTTATAAGCTTTTAAAATATGTACGACCTTGGTTCGAATATTGAATTCGCTATAGAACCTTGGACTTTTCGAATTTTGAAAAACGGACCCCGGTATACACAATAAGAACTTAATATATACATTCTGTGAAAATTTGATGAAAATGGGTTCATCAAAAATGGCTCTGGACCGCGTACAAACTTTTGTAGCTTATTTCAGAGTGACGTCATATGACGTCATAGAGATATAAAAAATAAAAGAAATCAAAATTTCAGAGTTTGAAGCATGTGTCTTTAATTTTCATTGCCCTTCGACAATTTCAAAATGGGAAAAAATTTTTGTTAAATTAAAAAAATTCTTTATCATTTTTAATGAGCCCGTGCGTCATTTTGACTTTTTTTTCCCCAAAATTTTTTAAGATCCCAGGGGACCTATATACAAAAATACCCTTTTTTCTATCTCAAAAAGGACCGATTTTATAAGCATTTAAAAATTTCCCCCCCTTTTGGGTTGGGTTTTTGGGAATTTTTTATAAAAACCTTGGACTTTTCAAATTTTTAAAAAAAACGGACCCGGGTTGCAAAACTGAACTTAATATACACATTCTTTAAAAATTTGATAAAAATGGGTTCTTAAAAATGGCTTTGGCCCGCGTAAAAAACTTTTTTTGCTTTTTAAATTTGGGGCGTCATAGGGACGTCATAAAATATAAAATTTCTAAAAAAAAAAAATTTAACATTTTGGGAAGAATTTCAAAAATTTTCACCCCCCCTTAAAAAAATTTAAATATAAAATATTTTTTTTAAAAATTTAGAAAATTTTTAAATAAAGTAAAGGGGACGCCCAAAATTTTTTATTTTCAAAAATTTTAAAAAACTTCGGGGGCCCCCTATTATTGCCCAAAATATAAATTTTTTCTGCTTTTAAAACGTTTTTAATAAGCATTTAAAAATTTAGCCTTTGGGTTTTAAATTTTTGGGGATTCCCCATAAACCTTGGGTTTTCAAATTTTTGAAAAAGGGGACCCCAAAAAGCAAAACCCTAAAACCTTAAAATACACTTTCTGAAAATTTGATAAAAATGGGTTTTAAATTTAATGGCTTGACCGCGTAAAAAACTTTTTTAAAATTGCCAAAATTGGACTTTAAAATGACGTCATAGGAATTAAAAATTTTTGTTTTTAAACCATTTTGAAAAAATATCCCATAAAATTTTTTCATTTTCCTGGGGCTTTGGCAACAATGGAAAATCTTGGGGAAAGGAAAAGAAAAAATTTTAATAAAAATTTAAAATAATAGATTTCATTCTTTTTTGGATACGAATGATAGGATTTCTGCAAAAATTTGGGAAAAATATTAAGATTTTTTCCTTTTAAAAAGACAAATTTTTTAAAAAATTCCCCCCCCTTTTTTTATTTTATTTTTTTTTTTTTTTCGTATGGACTTCTTTTAGCTTTGCGTCACATGCGCCCCAGGGTGCTGAAAATTTTTTGTTTTAAAAAACGCATACTTTACTGTCGTAACTCTAAAATTTCATTATTCTGAACAACTGGGATCAGGTCAAAATCATTGCCCCTTTAAAAAAAAAATTTTTTGAAATATGTTTTTTGGGCGTCCCCTTTTTCGTCATATGACGTAAAAATTTAAAAAATATGTAAAAATTTTTGCAGAACTGCAAACTGTGCTTGTTTCAATTTTTTATCTCACCCCGAAGCTTTTAATCCTAAAATGAAATTTTCGGTTCCCCATGTTCGAATCTTATTTAAGCCAAAAGAACTTTGGTCTTTCGGAATTTCGGTTAAACGACGGATATCCCCCACCTTAGTTTGAAAGTCCATCTGTGAACATTTAAAAGAAAAAACCGACCAAAAAAAGACGGGGTAGAGCGCGAACACCCCTTTTTCACTATTTTTAGCTGGACGTTTATGTGACGTCATTGGGGGGGTGAAGGAAAGTTTTTTCAAAAGCCCCAACTTTTCTGTAAAAACTCTGAAATTTTATTATTTTGAACAACTGGCATCATTCAAAAAAAATTGCCTAAAATTTAAAAATAAGAAAGTATGCCTATGACGTCACATGACGTCATATGACGTCACGACCCAAAAATTTTTTAAAAAAATTTTGCAGGGAAATGCAAAAATGTGTAAAATTTCAAATTTCTATCTATCCTGAAGCTCTTTAATCCTAAAATGAAATTTTGGGTCCTATTTTTTGAATTTTTTAAAGGGGCCCCGAAAAATTCGGTCTTTTTGGAATTTTTTGGGTTTGCGGCAGGATATACCACCTTTGATTCAAGGGTTACCATCTGTGAAATTTTTAAAAAAACTCCGGCCATTTAAAAGACGGCTGTAGAGGCGAACACCCTTTTTCATTTTTTAGCTGGGGGCGTCATATGGCCCTCATTGGGTAATGAAGATGCTTTTGTTAAAAAGCGAATACTTTACTCTCGTGACTCTGAAATTTTCATTATTCTGGGAAAAATGGGATCATGTCGAAAAACATTGCCCTAAAAGAAAAATTTAAAAAGTTTTGCCTATGACGTCAATTTACGTATATGACGTCACGACTCAAAATTTTTTGAAAAAAATTCTGCCCAAAAATGCAAACTGTGTAAGTTTCAACTTTCTATCTTTATCCTGAAGCTCTTTAAATTTCCCAAAATGAAATTTTTTGGTCCTATGGGTTCCCAAACTTATTTTAAAACCACAGAACATCGGCCTTTGGAATTTGGGGGTTTGCTGAAAAAAATATTCACACCTTAGTTTCCAAAATGTACCATTGTGAAAATTTTGAAAAAATCCGACTAAAAATGACGGTGTAGACGCAAAAAACCCCTTTTTCACTTTTTTTAACTTTTTTCGTCATGTGAATTTTTAGGTGCTGACAATCATTGGGGAAAAAAAAATTTCCTCATCACTAATAACCCAAAAAATTTTATGGTCCCAGGACTATTGCAACATATTATAATAAGCGGTTTTTTTAGGAAGAAGAAAAAAAAATAATAATGATAAAAAAAGACGTCACGTGACGTTTATATGGCGTTTTATTTTCACTAATTGTTAGACACCCCGAGACCATAACTGACAAAATTTCAACTTTCTATCTAAAAATAGGACATTTTTATAAGTTTTTAAAATTGACGCCCTTGGTTCGAATCTTGGATGCCATAATGCTTGGACTTTTTGAATTTTGAAAAAGGACAGGTATACACAATAAGAACGTAATATACAATTCTGTAAAAAATTTAAAAAAAAACGGTTTAAAAATGGCTCTGACCGGTACAAATTTGTGCAATTTAAGTGACGTCATAGGGCTTCTGAAAATTTTTGAAAAAAAATTTCAGCATCTAAACTTTTGCATTAATTTTCATTCCCTTAAATTTCAAATATAGAAATATTTTTAAAATTAGAAAAAATTATCATAAATGACGTCAGGACGTCTTTGGACTTTATTTTACAAAATTTTTTAAGGGACTCCAGGGGCCTATAATGACCCAATATCACTTTCTTCCAAATAAACCGATTTTATAAGTTTTAAAAAAATTTCGCCCGGTTCGAATCTTGAATTTCGCTATAGAACCTTGGACTTTTCGAATTTTAAAAAGGACACCGGAAACAACTAGAATTAAATACAAATCTGTGAAAATTTATGAAAATCGGTTCAAAAAACAATGGCTGTGACCCGTACAAACTTTTGTTGCATATTTCAAGTGTGAGTCATATGACGCATGGGCATATGAAATATAGAAATAAAAAATTCGCTTTGAAGCATGTGTCTTAAAATTTTCATTCCCCTTCGAAATTTAAAACATATAGAAATATTTTGTTAATATTAAAAATACTTTATCATATAAGACGTCACGTGAGTCATTTAAAAATTTATTTCCAAAAATTTTTAAAAAACTTCTAGGACCTATATACTGACAAATATCAACTTTCTTCTTAAATAGGACGATTTTATAATTTAAAATTTTGGACCTTGGTTGAATCTTGGATTCGCTATAAAAACCAGGGATTTTTGTTTTTGAAAACGGCACGGGATGCCAACTAAAATTTTTAAAAAACCATTCTGTGAAATTTGATAAAAATCGGTCCCAAAAAATGGTGTAGACCGCGTACAAACTTTTTCACTGACGTAAATTTGACGTAATTAGCTTGAATATAAAATTCATTTACTAAAAGTTGGGTTTAAATAAAGCCTAAAATTTCATTTTTCTGATTGGGGCAACATGAAAAAAAAAATTAAAAGGAAGAAAAAAAGAAAAAAAAAAAAAAAAAAAAAAACAGTACAAACCCAAAAGACTTTTGCCGAGGGGGAAAATCCTAATAAAAAAAAACAGTACAAACCCCAATGGATTTTGCTTTTTT
Source organism: Solen grandis (assembly GCA_021229015.1). Taxonomy (NCBI): domain Eukaryota; kingdom Metazoa; phylum Mollusca; class Bivalvia; order Adapedonta; family Solenidae; genus Solen; species Solen grandis. The sequence continues at coordinate 80,679,923 of CM037778.1, forward strand.
TTGGGGAAAGTCCTAATAATAAACAGTATATGAATTTTTTTAATAATTTCTGCTTAAATATGCCTGAGTTATAATACGGGCCAAACAAGTATTCCTTTCAGTATACATCACTTCACTTTTCAGTGTGTTTAAACCTGAAAAAATCAGATTTTTTACTCAAAATTCAAAACTACAGCGTTTCATTTCGTTAAAAGTAACTTTTCGCCTTTCGTCATAACTCAACCAATTCAACCCCGATCTTCAAAACTAAATATCACCTGAAAGGTCTTTAAATCACTCAATTTTTTTCCCATGTCTAGGTAGAATCTTTTTTGTTTTGAGATACACCTTTCCAATAAAAACACCAAAAACTACATAGCCTTGACCTTTTCGATTTTCCGGAAACGGGAAATGACTGAAGAAATGAATCATGTTGCACATTAGTGAAAATTGTATGCAAACGGTCAAAAAATAAGGCATGTAGTGCTAAAAAACCCCACATTTTGGATTTAAAAGTTTGTTAACGCGTCATGACGTCTTTAAATCATACGACGTCAGTCTTTTCAGAGCTTAAGAAATTGATAAGACAATGTTCGTCCAAAAATTTTAAATTTCACTATCTGAGGCTTCGAAATACTTAAAATAAATTTTCAGGTCCAAAGTTCGAAATTGGTTTCACCATAGATCCTTGGTCTTTTTGAATGTTGCAAAATGTATATAATCCTGCACAACAAAGTCCCAATCCAATACATTCTGTGAAAAAATCAAGTCAATTGGTTAAGAAATGACGGCTGTAGAGCGCGAACACTATTTTTCACTATTTTTAGCTGTGACGGGCATGTGACGTCATAGGGTGCTGAAGATGCTTTTGTTCAAAAGCAAATCGTTTGCTTTCATAACTCTGAAATTTTCATTTTTCTGAAAAAATGGCATCATGTCGAAATCATTGCCCTAAAATGAAAATGAAGAAGTATGCTTATGACGTCACATGACATCATATGACGTCCGACTCAAAATATTTGTAGAAATTCTGCAGAACTGCAAACGTGTAAGTTTCAACTTTCTATCTCATCCGAACTTTTAATCCTAAAATGAAATTTTTGGCCTATGTTCGAATCTTATTCGCCACAAATTCGGTCTTGGGAAATTTTGGGTTTGCTGCAAGAATCACACCTTGATTTAAGATGACCATCTGGAAAATTTGAAGAAAAACCGACCAAAATGACGGCTGAGACGCGAACACCTTTTTTTACTATTTTTTTCTGTGAGCAGTACTATGGGTGCAAGATGCTTTTGTCAAAGGAATACTTTCTTTTATAAATCTGAAATTTTCATTATTCTAACAACTGGGATCATGTCGAAATCATTGTCCTAAAATGAAAATTAAGAAATATGCTTATGACGTCACATGACTTCATATGACGTCACGACACAAAATTTTTGTAGAAATTCTGCAGAACTGCAAACTGTGTAAGTTTCAACTTTCCATCTCATCCTGAAGCTCTTTTATCCTAAAATGAAATTTTCGGTCCTATGTTCGAATCTTATTTCGCCACAGAACTTCGTCTTTCGGAATTTCGGTTACTGACAGGATATCACACCTTTGATTCAAGATGTACCATCTGTGAAAATTTGAAGAAAATCCGACCATAAATGACGGCTGTAGAGCGCGAACACCTTTTTTTTACTATTTTTAGCTGTGACGTCACATGACTCATAGGGTCTGAAATCTTTTTTTCAAAAGCGCATACTTCCTTTCAAATTTTAAATTTCTTATTTTAACAACTGGGATCATGCAAATCATTCCCTAAAATTTAAAATTTAAAAAGAACTTATAAGTCCCCGACGTCATGACGTCACGCCTCAAAAAATTTGTAAAATTCCAGAACTGCAAACTGTTAAGTTTCAACTTTTTACTCACCGAAGCTCTTTTCCTAAAAGGGAAAATTTTTTGGTCCTATTTCAAACTTATTTTACCCAGAACTTGGCTTTTGGAATTTCGGTTACGACAGATATGCACACCTTTGATTCAAATGTACCATCTTTAAAAATTTGAAAAAAATCCACCATAAATACGCTTAGAGCGCGAACACCATTTTTCCCTTTTTTGCGTGACTCATGGACTCATAGGGGGCTAAAATCATTGAAAACAAAATTTTCCTCACGGGGTAATAACCATAAAAATTTCATCGCCAACTATTGCAAAATTAAAAATAACGTTTATTAGGAAGAAAAAAGAATAAAAAAAATAATAAAACTAGATGTTTGTTTGTTGGGTTTAACGTCCCACCGACAGTATTTCAGCCAGTCACGATGTCTACTTCATGCGGGTATAGGACTACCACACTGCAGTATCACGCCGTAGACATGTGGCATGATACCACACCCATCACATCATCCTGATACCGCGCTACCAGTCCTGCAAATACCATTATATGCTGAGCGCAAGCGAGGGAGCTATAACAGTACCATTTTTTACGACTTTGGTATGTCGGGTCGGGGATCGAACCCACGACCTTCCGCTCCCGAGGCGGACGCTCTAACCACTCGGCCACCGGAAAAGGGTACGCTTGTTTAGCTAGTAATATCAATATGATATAAGTAAAAAGTTGTTTGCAATTTATATGACTAATACATAGCTGTACATTTACATATTTTCCGAAAATGCTTCAATTAACGTGAAAGCGAAAGTAGGATATTTCTCAAAAATTCTTACACTTGGGTTTATATTCGTATTTTTGATGTAACTTCCTTATACTTTAATCAATTTTTAAAAACTCTAAGTACCAAAATAATCGTCTTAAAATTTTCTACATCTCACTTGCTTAAGGTGTGGACTTATTTCTAATGACCTTTGAGATATTAGCCGTAGAACTTTGACAACACGGCAGAAATCGCTGAAATTCTACATGTTTAAATTCTTATTTTTGATGTAACTTCCTTATACTTTGATCAATTTCAAAACTTAGGGTACCAAATAATCGTCTAAAAATTCTCTACATTTCACACGCTTTATGTTTAGGAATATTTTTAATACCTTTTGAGATATAAGCTTTTAAACCTCCTGAAGAATGAAAAAAATCACCAAAGCTATATGCACGAATTTCGTTTTTTCCCCATAACTCCATTATTCTTTGGCCAATCATTAAACTTTAAGCATCAAAAGAACGGTCAAACATTGTTCTACAAATAATATTCATCATCATATTTTAAAAAAATCAAAGATTTTTCGAGGTATAAACTGTTAATCACACTGGGGTTACCAAATGTTCATTTTTTTCGCCATAACTCAACCGATTCAACCCGATCATCAAAAACTAAAATATCATCTGAAAGGTCTTTCTAAGCACTATAAATTATACGCATAGTGTCTCGATAGAATAATTACCGTTTTTGAGATATTTAAGGCCGAAGAAAAACCCGATAATTGATATATGACCTTGCCCTTTGGGATTTTCCGGAAACGGAAGTGACATGGCTCCATAGAATCTAATATTGCATCTTCAGACAAAATTTCAAGCAAATCATACAAAAAATAAGCCTACAGGGCTTAAAAACCGTTAAGTTTTAATACGAAAGTTTTAATAGCATTATGACGTCATGTGACGTCATGTGGCGTTCATCTTTTTAGATTGTATAGAAGATCTAGAGACTAATATTTCAGTCCAAATATCAGCTTTCTAGCTCTTCTGGAAGCGATTTTATATGCATTTGAAATTTGACGTCATTAGTTCGAATCTTGGATTCGCCATAAAACCTTTGCCTTTTCGAAATTGGAAAATAAGGACACCGAAAGGCACAACTAGAGCCTAACATACACATTCTGTGAAATTTTGATGAAAAATCGGTCCAGAAATAATGGCTGTAGACCGCGTACAAACTTTTTCACCTGACGTCGAATCTGGCGTTAAATGAGGGTCATATGAATATGAAATTCATTGTATCTAATACCTCATGGTTAGAAATATATGCCATAAAATTTTTCCTTGTTCTGAGTCAATGGCAACACCTCAAAATTAACACAAATACTAGATTTCATTCGTTGATACGAATGATAGAACTTTCTGCTAACATTGAAAAATATAAAGATTAATTCCGTTAGAAAGAATATATATTAAATTCCCTACCTTTAACTTTTTTTTCGTATGGACTTTACATGCATGAACTTTTTGAAATAAGCCATATTCCAAAAATAAACAAGTAACTGGTGTTGCAAGCAACACATGAGTCCCCTACCGGTGAGGTGCATAATTTTTCCATTACCACACCAACCAGAATTTTGGTCCAAGAAAAACAAGACTTTGGTTAAAGTAAATGTAAGGGAATATTTAAGTTATGACCATTTAAGCAAGACTTACATGTAGAGTTGTTGTCTCTGCTGTGCCCACTATACAATTCATGCAAGCAAGACAGATGCAAGAAATAGAATTAATAATAGTTACCTTACCTGATCCAAAATGTTTTTCTTTAGTCTTTAGTCTTGTTGATGAGAAATGAGAACTTTCACTCTGCATCACCACCCTGACTATATACATGCCTTATAAAAATTTATTATAAAGTTATCCGCGGTCGCGGGATCCCATGTTTTGTCATATTTTCACTATTTCCGTTACCACAGCATTTTAGTCAAAGAACAAAAATAAAATGATGTGCATAATCTACATATTGCCATCTAGTCATATACCAAGTTTCATCAAGTTAGCTTTCTTAGTTATAAAGTTATCATGGGATCCCATTTTTTGCCATATTTTCACTATTTCAGTTACCATAGCAACCACAAATTTAGTCGAATAAAAAAAATAAAACAATGTGCATAATCTACACATTGCCATCTAGTCATATACCAAGTTTCATCAAGTTAGCTTGCTTAGTTATAAAGTTATCGCGGGATCCCATTTTTGCCATATTTTCACTATTTCCGTTACCAACCACAATTTTAATCGAAGAACAAAAATAAAACGACGTGCATAAATCTAGTCATAAACCAAGTTTCATCAAGTTAGCTTGCTTAGTTATTAAGTTATCGCGGGATCCAGATTTGAGCGGACAGACAGACGGACGGACAGACGGAGGGCAAACCTATAGTCCCCTCCGGTGTGAACTCCGGTAGATGACTAATAAATCTTTATTTTGATATCGCTTTCTTATAACTTGACCAATTTTACTATTCTAGGTACCAAAATAAATGGCCTGAAATTCCATTGTAGCATATTTTGGTTCTAGTTTTATAGGTATTCAAAATATAAACAATTAAACTTAAACCTCTTAATTCTGCATATCAAAATTCTTTTTTTATTTTCGTGTACAGTCGCGGGAATGAAATAGTAAATGCTACCATGCAATAGAATCGTCGACGTGTGTAGCCTCGTGAGTAAAATTCAAATAACGCTTGTACATACGATCGAGACGACTGTATTACACAAAGTTACTAAATTTTGCGCTTTTAACTAATGCCTAGGTCACACATTCAGGATTTTTACTGCCGTCCTTGATAGGACCATTCCCGATTAAAATGTGTCAAAAGTCTGATCAAGATCCTGTGATTCGTGGCTGGAAATTCAAACTTTTATTAAAATTTGTTAAAACATTTATTTAATCACGACAACAATCAGATATTGTTCAGAAGGCGTCCCGATCCAGCCGTTTTCAGCAGAATTCGTCCCGATTATCCCGTTCTCAATCCGATTCTGATCCGATACAGCAGAATCTGTCACGACATAGTCACGATTGTAATCCGACTAGACAAAATCGGCTGAGTTTCCCGAATGTTACGGGACGCACCTAACTGTCAGGAGTGCTTGGCCGACCTCTCCGGACTATTCCCGATCCGTAGGACTCTGTTACGAACATATACGACTGCGTTCAGACAATGATAGGACATTGAGGATAGTAATCCGACTTTTTCGCTTTTCGTGTCGTAGCGCTGTCTGATCTCAAACGGGAGCCATAATCGGCACTGTGTGAACGCCGCATTACAGACAAATTAGCTTGCAGCGTCTTGAACGGATGACATGTGTTGATCATTTTGTTTCAAACCTCTACACTTATACACGCTCATGGTATCTCAAGCTGGCAATTAAATTACATTGTACTATAACATATATTTTCACATAGGTTATCATTTATCATAAATTTGGAATATAGCTTGTACAACATTTATCGATAGATGCAACAATAAAGTCGGGAAATTGCAATGTTTCAACAACGGTCTAAATGACATGTGTCAAAACGCTCAAAGGATTATGGGTAACGCAATGCTGCAACTGATATTCATAAGTAACGTAAATAAAATGATTTGACAAAACATTAAATCATTGTCAACACGTGTTTAGTTTGTTTGTTTGTTGGGTTTAACGTCCCACCGACAGTATTTCAGTCATTTGGAGACGATGTCTACTTAATGCAGTTATAGTGCTGCCACACTGCAGTATCACGTCGTAGACATGTGGCATGATACCACACCCAGTCACATTATCCTGATACCGGGCCAACCAGTCCTGCAACTACCCTTATATGCTAAGTGTCAAGCAAGGGAGCTATAACAGTACCATTTTTTACGACTTTGGTATCGAACCCACGACCTCCCGCTCCCGAGGCGGACGCTCTAAACACTCGGCCACCGGGAACGGTACACCTGTTTAGCTAGTAATATCAATATGATATAAGTAAAAAGGTGTTTTTTTCAATTTATATGACTAATACATATCTGTAAACTTACATTTCCGAAAATGCTTCAATTAAGGTGAAAGCGAAAGTATGATATTTTATGAACATTTTTACAATTGGGATTAAATTCGTATTTTTTATGTAACTTCCTTATTTCTTGATCAATTTCAAAACTCTAGGTGCCAAAATAATCGTCTTAAAATTCTCTACATCTCACTTGCTTAATGTAAGCACATATTTCTAATGATTCTTAAGATATAAGCCGGAAAACTCTGACATGACGGCAGAATCGCAGAAATTCTATATGTTTAAATTCTTATTTTTGATGTAACTTCCTTATATTTTGATCAATTTCAAAACTTAAGGTACCAAAATAATCGTCTAAAAATTCTCTACATCTCATTCGCTTAATATGTTTTTTTATAACGAAAAAATCGCTGAAATTCTACATGTTTAAATTCTTATTTTTAACCCTTGGATCAATTTCAAAACTTTAGGTACCAAAATAATCGTCTTAAAATTCTCTACATTTCACATGCTTCATCTATGGAATATTTTTAATATTTTTTGAGATACAAGCTCTTAAACCTCTTGAAAAATGAAAAAATCACCAAAGCTATATGCACGAATTTCGTTTTTCCCCCATTCCTCCATGAATCCTAGGTCAATCATTAAACTTTAAGCATCAAAAGAACGGCCAAACATTGCTTTACAAATAATATTCATCATCATATTTTCAAAAATCAAAGGATTTCGAGATATAAACTGTTAAACACACTGATGGTTACCGAATTTTTATTTTTCCGCCATAACTCAACCAATTCAATCCCGATCATCAAAAACTAAATATCATCTGAAAGGTCTTTCTAAGCACTACAAATTATACGCATAGTGTCTCGATAGAATTTTTACCGTTTTTGAGATATTTAAGGCCGAAGAAAAACCCGATAATTGATATATGACCTTGACCTTTGGGATTTTCCGGAAACGGAAGTGACATGGCTCCATAGAATCTAATATTGCATCTTCAGACAAAATTTAAAGCAAATCATACAAAGAATGAAGCCTACAGGGCTTAAAAACCGTTAAGTTTTAATACGAAAGTTTTATTAGCATTATGACGTCATATGACGTCATATGGCGTTCATCTTTTCAGAATGTCAAGAACACCTAGAGACTAATATTCAGTCCAAATATCAGCTTTCTAGCTTTTCTGAAAGCTATTTTATACGCATTTGAAATTTGACGTCATTAGTTCGAATCTTGGATTCGCTATAAAACCTTTGCCTTTTCGAATTTGGAAACACGGACACCGAAAGGCACAACTAGAGCCTAACATACACATCCTGTGAAATTTTGATGAAAATCGGTCAAGAAATAATGGCTGTAGACCGCGTACAATCTTTTTCACCTGACGTCGAATCTGACGTTATATGACGTCATGTGAATACGAAATTCATTGCATCCGAAAGCTCATGGTTTGAAATATATGCCATAAAATTTTCATTGTTCTGAGTCAATGGCAACTCCTCGATATTAACACAAATATAAGAGGAAGAAAAAAAGAATAATAAGAATAATAAAAAAACAGTACAAACCCAATAGGACTTTCTGCCTGTAGGCAGAAAGTCCTAATAATAAACAGTACAAACCCAATAGGACTTTCTGCTTTAGGCAGAAAGTCCTAATAAACATAACAAACCCAATAGGACTTTCTGCTTTAGGCAGAAAGTCCTAATAATAATAAACATAACAAACCCAATAGGACTTTCTGCTTTAGGCAGAAAGTCCTAACTAGATGTCATTCGTTTAAACGAATGATAGGACTTTCTGCAACATCTGCTTTATATAGTATATATAGAAGATGACATAATAGATAATCTGTCCAAATTGCAACTTTCTATCTCCTCTTTCTATATAAAAGCACAAATAGAACACATTCTGTGAATTTTAATAAAAGTCCGCCCATATCTTGCACATGTAGTTTACATACAACATTTATACTATGTCATATGACATGAAAGAAAAATGAAACAGTGTTCAAATGTAAGTTTCTAACTTTCATCACACATAGAATTTCATCACTCCAGCTCAGTTGTAACCTTGTTTAATTTTAGCCTCATTAGGAAGAAGTATTGAATATTTGTATAGTGCTATATCCTTTCGACACCTGTAACGTAGTTAATCGTATTTAGCGATTTTGGCGTGTTTGGGCTTCCGTAGTTTTGCCATAAATTCCTGGAATTTCGAACTATGGTGATATTTTGAAAGGTAACATCCCAGCCTACAAACTGATGGGATATGAATATCGTTAGCATAACAATGCAGTTTTTAGATGGTCTAAAATGTGGGGCTGCGTGTGAATTTTTCAAGGCTTGCAAACTGCTCGCTAGCTACATAGTGTTGCAAATACGGATTTTTGTCTTGTGCCGTTGTACATGTATTAACTTCAATGCTTATTTTGGAAACAGTCAACATTCGACAAAAAACAACAACAACAACAAAAAAAAAAAAAAAATCAAGATATAGCCCATCAATTGCAATTTGATTTTTTTTTTTTTTTTTTTTTTTTTTTTTTTTAAGTCGTTGCGCAACTATTTTAGCTTGGTGACCCCTGCGCGTGACCTTTTCCATATTTTTATGATGCATGATTATGAAATATCTTATTCTCCATGTAACTTTCTTATATGAAGTCCAATTTCAATAAACTTGGTACCGTTAGAAAGCTCTTAAAACATGCTACATTTTACATGCATAATGTATAAACTTATCTTCAGTCGTTTCTGAGATATTGACTGTTAAACCTCAAGAAAACAGCATATTATCAGCAAAATTAGCTTCATTTCATTTAGTTTTTTTGCTTATAACTTTGTATTGCGTAAACCAATTTTAATAAACTAAATATCTTTGGAAACGTCAATTATTCAGCTATAATTCGTATTCATACATATATTTACAAAAATCGATATTTATTGAGATATGGCTACATATATGCAGTAGGGGTGAAATCAAAATTTCCTCACGTGCCTAATAACCCATAAACATTTCATCGTCCTAGGACTATTGCAACATATTAAAATAAGCGTTTAGTTAGGAAGAAGAAAAGAATAATAATAATAAACAAATGACGTCACGTGACGTCATATGACGTTTATTTTCACATAATTGTTAAGACACCCAGAGACCTACTAACTGACAAAATTTCAACTTTCTATCTCAAATAGGACAGTTTTTATAAGCATTTAAATATTGACGTCATTGGTTCGAATCTTGGATCCGCCATATATGCTTGGACTTTTCGAATTTTGAAAAACGGACACCGGTATACACAATAAGAACGTAATATACACATTCTGTGAAAATTTGATGAAAATCGGTTCATAAACAATGGCTCTGGACCGCGTACAAACTTTTGTTGCATATTTCAAGTGTGACGTCATATGACGTCATAGGCTTCTGAAAATCTTTGAAATCGAAATTACAGCATCTGAAGCATGCGGCATTAATTTTTCATTGCCCTTCATAAATTTCAAGATATAGAAATAATCTTGTTAGAATTAGAAATTCATTATCATATAATGACGTCACGTGACGTCATATGACATTTATTTTCACAAAATGTTTAAGACTCCCAGAGACCTATATACTGACCCAATATCATCTTTCTATCTCAAATAGGACCGATTTTATAAGAATTTGAAAATTTACGACCTTGGTTCGAATCTTGGAATCGCTATAGAACCTTGGACTTTTCGAATTTTGAAAAAGGGACACCGGGATGCACAACTAGAACTTAATATACACATTCTGTGAAAATTTGATGAAAATCGGTTCATAAACAATGTCTGTAGACCGCGTACAAACTTTTGTTGCATATTTCCAGTGTGACGTCATATGACGTCATAGGCATATGAAAATCATAGAAATCAAAATTTCAGCGTTTGAAGCATGTGTCTTTAAATTTTCATTGCCTTTCGACAATTTCAACATATAGAAATATTCTTGTTAATATTAGAAATACATTATCATATAATGACGTCACGTGACGTCATATGAGAAATATTTTCACAAAATTTTTAAAACTTCTAGAGACCTATATACTGACTAAATATTAACTTTCTTTCTTAAATAGGACAGATTTTATAAGCATTTAAAAATTTCCGACCTTGGTTCGAATCTTGGATTCGCTATAGAACCTTGGACTTTTCGAATTTTGAAAAACGGACACCGGGATGCACAACTAGAACTTAATATACACAATCTGTGAAAATTTGATGAAAATCGGTTCACAAACAATGGCTGTAGACCGCGTACAAACTTTTGTAGCATATTTCAAATGTGACGTCATATGACGTCATAGGCATATGAAAATCATAGAAATCAAAATTTCCTGACGTGGCTAATAAGTCATAAAAATTTCATCGTCCTAGGAGTATTGCAACATAGAAAAATAAGCGTTTAGTTAGGAAGAAAAAAAGAATAATAACTAGATGTCATTCGTGAAAACGAATGATAGGACTTTCTGCAAGCTGTGTTAATGCAAAAAGCAGGAGATAGAAGTTTCATGTAATGATTCACCTCTGGTAGTATTTCATGTTCATGCTGAACAATTGACATTATATTCCGAAATTAGTGCAAATGATAAGAACTAAGTATTAGTCTGTGACGTAACATGATGTTATATGACGTCAGGACATGACTGCAAACTTGATTTCTAGTTCAAAGGTCCTATGTTCGAATCTTACTTCAGCCACAATACTTCGGTTTTTCGGAATTAAGGTTAGCTGACAAAATATTCAGGCCTTAGTTTTCAAGATGTACCATCTGTAAAAATTTGAAGAAAATCTGACCACAAATGGCGGCTCTAGAGCGTGAATACCATTTTTCACTATTTTTAGCTCTTACGTCAGGTGACGTCAAAGGGTGCTGAAAATGCTGTTGCTCAAAAGCGCATACTTTACTGCAATAACTCTGAAATTTTCATTATTCTGAACAATTGGCATCATGTCGAAATCATTGCCCCAAAGTAAAATTAAGTGGTATGCTTATGACGTCCTATGACGTCTGGATTCAAAATGTTTGTAGAAATGCTGCAGAACTGCAAACTGTGTAAGTTTCAACTTTCTATCTCATTCTGAAGCTCTTTAATTCTAAAATGAAATTTTCGGTCCTATGTTCGAATATTATTTAAGCCACAGAACTTCGGTCTTTCGGAATTTCGGTTAGCTTAAAGGATATACACATCTTAGTTTCAAGATATACCATCTGTGAAAATTTGAAGAAAATTCGACCATAAATGGCGGCTTTAGAGCGTGAACACCATTTTTCACTATTTTTAGCCCTGACGTCACATGACGTCATAGGGTACTGAAGATGCTTTTGTTCAAAAGCGCATACATTACTGTCATAACTCTGAAATTTTCATTATTCTGAACAACTGGCATCATGTCGAAATCATTGCCTTTAAATGAAAATTAAGATGTATGCTTATGACGTCACATGACGTCATATGACGTCACGACTCAAAATATATGTAGAAATTCTGCAGAACTGCAAACTATGTAAGTTTCAACTTTCTATCTCATCCCGAAGCTCTTTAATCCTAAAATGAAATTTTCGGTCCTATGTTCGAATCTTATTTCAGCCACAGAACTTCGGTCTTTCGGAATTTCGGTTAGCTGACAGGATATGTACACCTTAGTTTCAAGATGTACCATCTGTGAAAATTTGAAGAAAATCCGACCATTAATGTCGGCTGTAGAGCGCGAAAACCATTTTTCACTATTTTTAGCTGTGACGTCATGTGACGTCATAGGGTGCTGTCAATCATTGAAATCAAAATTTCCTCACGTGACTAAAAACCCATAAAAAATTTCATCGTTCTAGGACTATTGCAACATATTAAAATAAGCGTTTAGTTAGGAAGAAGAAAAGAATAATAATAATAAAAAATGACGTCACGTGACGTCATATGACGTTTATTTTCACATAATTGTTAAGACACCCAGAGACCTACTAACTGACAAAATTTCAACTTTCTATCTCAAATAGGACAGTTTTTATAAGCATTTAAAAATTGACGTCCTTGTTTCGAATCTTGGATCCGCCATAGATGCTTGGACTTTTCGAATTTTGAAAAACCGGACACCGGTATACACAATAAGAACGTAATATACACATTCTGTGAAAATTTGATGAAAATCGGCCCATAAATAATGGCTCTGGACCGTGTACAAACTTTCGTAGTCATTTCAAATGTGACGTCATATGACGTCATAGGCTTCTGAAAATCATTGAAATCGAAATTTCAGCGTATGAATCATTTGTCATTAAATTTTCATTGCCCTTCGACAATTTCAACATATAGAAATACTCTTGTTAATTAAACATTATCATATAATGACGTCACGTGACGTCATATGACATTTATTTTCACAAAATGTTTAAGACTCTTAGAGTCCTATATACTGATCAATTATCACTTTTCTATCTCAAATAGGACCGATTTTATAAGCATTTAAAAATTTACGACCTTGGTTCGAATCTTGGATTCGCTATAGAACCATGGACTTTTCGAATTTTGAAAAACGGATAAAGAGATGCACAACTAGAACTTAATATACACATTCTGTGAAAATTTGATGAAAATCAGCCCATTAATAATGGCTCTGGACCGTGTACAAACTTTCGTAGTCAATTTCAAATGTGACGTCATATGACGTCATAGGCTTCTGAAAGTCTTTGAAAGCGAAATTTCAGCATCTGAAGCATGCGGCCTTAATTTTTCATTGCCCTTCGAAAATTTCAAGATATAGAAATAATCTTGTTAGAATTAGAAATTCATTATCATATAATGGCGTCACGTGACGTCATATGACATTTATTTTCACAAAATGTTTAAGACTCCCAGAGACCTATATACTGACCCAATATCATCTTTCTATCTCAAATAGGACCGATTTTATAAGAATTTGAAAATTTACGACCTTGGTTCGAATCTTGGAATCGCTATAGAACCTTGGACTTTTCGAATTTTGAAAAAAGGACACCGGGATGCACAACTAGAACTTAATATACACATTCTGCGAAAATTTGATGAAAATCGGTTCATAAACAATGGCTGTAGACCGCGTACAAACTTTTGTTGCATATTTCCAGTGTGCTCATATGACGTCATAGGATAAAAATCTTTTTTAAATTTTAATACATTATCATATAATGACGTCAGGTGACGTCATATGACATATATTTTCACAAAATGTTTAGAACTTCTAGAGACCTATATACTGACTAAATATCAACTTTCTATCTTAAATAGGACAGATTTTATAAGCATTTAAAAATTTACGACCTTGGTTCGAATCTTGGATTCGCTATAGAACCATGGACTTTTCGAATTTTGAAAAACGGACACCGGGATGCACAACTAGAACTTAATATACACATTCTGCGAAAATTTGATGAAAATCGGTTCATAAACAATGGCTGTAGACCGCGTACAAACTTTTGTTGCATATTTCCAGTGTGACGTCATATGACGTCATAGGCATATGAAAATCATAGAAATCTAAATTTCAGCGTTTGAACATGGGCTTTAAATTTTCATTGCCTTTCGACAATTTCAACATATAGAAATATTCTTGTTAAATTAGAAATACATTATCATATAATGACGTCACGTGACGTCATATGACATATATTTTCACAAAATGTTTAGAACTTCTAGAGACCTATATACTGACTAAATATCAACTTTCTATCTTAAATAGGACAGATTTTATAAGCATTTAAAAATTTACGACCTTGGTTCGAATCTTGGATTCGCTATAGAACCATGGACTTTTCGAATTTTGAAAAACGGACACCGGGATGCACAACTAGAACTTAATATACACATTCTGTGAAAATTTGATGAAAATCGGTTCACAAACAATGGCTGTAGACCGCGTACAAACTTTTGTAGCATATTTCAAATGTGACGTCATATGACGTCATAGGCATATGAAAATCATAGAAATCAAAATTTCCTAACGTGACTAATAAGTCATAAAAATTTCATCGTCCTAGGAGTATTGCAACATAGAAAAATAAGCGTTTAGTTAGGAAGAAAAAAAGAATAATAATAATAATAATAAGAAGAAGAAGAACTAGACTTCTTTTGTTCTGGACAAAAGAAAGGGCTTTCTGCACTTCAAACCATGTCAAACCTGATCATACTTATTTTATTTTCTGAAATACAACATCTTTAAAAATTGAAGGAAATCCTTCCCGAATTGACAGCTGTAGAGTGCAAACATAAATGAATAGCAGAGGAAATCTGTGATGTCATATAACATAATTTAAATTTTAAAGTCATTGCATTCAAAAGGGAATATGTGGCTTTGTTTTCAGTTATAATTTCATAATGCTAATTTTTCCAGAACCATCTTTAAAATAACTACAATAATATTCAATCTTCGTGTTCTGCAAGGGAATGAAGTTCACTAAAAAAGGTATACAAGATTCCTTTTCTACGAAATATCAACTAGGATCAACTGCAGAAGCACAAGGATTTTTTTTTTCTCAGAAATTCTTACTTTCATGCAACTATGATGTCCGATTTTAAAAACCCAGGTATGGTTAGAAAGGTCTTCTGAATTCAAACATGTACTTACTTCAGGTTTAAACCTATCTGTTTTTGCGATATATAAAGTTATTCCTCCCCCCAAAAAGGCAAAAATCGGCGAAAAGATATCCATGTCAACTACTACCATTCGACAAATAACTTAATTATTAATGGACAAATTATTAAGATCTGCATAGCATTAGAACCGCACTGCATCATGATAAAAATATTGTTCTTTATGATATTTTCAACAAGAGGGCCAAGGTGGCCCTAAAGACTCTCACCTGAGAAAAACTGTTATCATTGCCTGTAGATGTCATTTTCCGCTTGATACACTTTTAAAGTTATAATTAAGGTTTATGCCAATAAAATCCGTTTTGAATATTGGTAGAACACGTATTTTTAAAAGTTTAATCTGCGCACACCTGTTTCCACAAAGGTGCCATTTGTTCGGTAAGCAAAAACAGCGGATATGGCCCATACCCCCGGATATGGAATACAGTCTGCGGTTTTGACATTTTTTTTTCAAATAAGTAAAAATGGGGGGAATAATTGACTCTTTGGCTGATCAGACCCTGTGATTCGTGGTGGAAATTCAAACTTTTTTTAAAAATTGTAAAAAAAAATTTTTTAATACGACAAAAATAAATATTGTTAGGGGCGTCCCGATCCACCGTTTCCAGAGAATTGCCCCCGATTATCCCGTTCCAATCCGATTCTGATCCGTACAGCAGAATTGCACGACATAGACGATTGTAACCCGACTAGACAAAATGGCTGATTTTCCCAAATGTTACGGGAGCCCCAACTGTCGGAGTGTTTGGGCCCGACCTCCGACCATTCCCGATCCGTGGGACTCTGTTACGAAATATACGACTGCTTTTCAGAAAAATGTAGGACTTGAGGATAGTAATCCGACTTTTTCGTTTTTCGTGTCGTAGCGCGTTGTCTCAAACGGGACCCATATCACACTGGTAAACGCCGCATTACAGAAAAATTAGCTTGCAGCGTTTGAAGGGATGACATGTGTTTTTTCATTTTGTTAAAACGTCTACACTTATACACGCTCATGGTACTCAAGTGGCAATTAAATTCATTGTACTTAACATTTTTTTTTCACATGGTTACTTTTATCAAAAATTTGGGTTTATGTTGTAAAACTTTCGTAGATCAACAAAAAAGTGGGGAAAAATTGCATTGTTTAAAAAAAACGGTCTAAAGACATGTGTCAAAACGTCAAAGGTTTATGGGAAAACACAATGTGCAACGATATTATAAGTAACGTAAAAAAAATGTTTGACAAAAATTAAATCATTGTAAACACTTTTTTAATTTGTTTTTTGTTTGTTCGGTTTAACGTCCCCCGACAGTTTTTCGTCATTTGGAGACGATGTCCCCCCAATGCAGTTTTGCCTGCCCACTGCAGTATCACGTGTAGAAGTGGATGATCCACCCGTCCATTACCTGTTCCGGGCCCCCCAGTCCGCAACTCCCCTTTATATAAAAGTGTCAAGAAGGGGGATAACTACCATTTTTACGATTTTGGGGATCGAACCCCGACCTCCCGCTCCGGGGCGGACGCCTAAACATGGCCCAGGGGGAACGGTACCAGTTTGCTAGAATATCAATAGATAAAAAGTAAAAGTGTTTTTTTTTTCTCAATTTAATGACAAATACTTTTTTGTAAAACTTATTTTCCGAAAGCTTAAATTTAAAGGTGAAAGCGAAAGTAGGTTTTTTATAAAAATTCTTAAAATTGGCTTTTTATTCGATTTTTTTTGAACTTCTTTTTTTCTTGTTATTTTCAAAACTCTAGGTCCCCAAAAATAATGTCTTAAATTCTCTCATCTCACTTTTTTAATAAAAAAAAAAAAAACTTTTTTTCTAATGATTCTTAGTTAAAAGCCGAAAAATTCTAAACTGACGGAAAAATCGTGAAATTCTATATTTTTAAAAATTTTTTTTTTTAGTAATTCCTTATTTTGATCAATTTAAAAATTTTAAAGGTCCCAAAATAATCGTCTTAAAATTTTCAAATTCATTTGTAAAAGTTTTGACTTATTTCATAGGGGTTTTAAAGTATAAGCTTGAAACTCTTCATAACGAAAAAAATCGCTGAAATTTACATGTTTTTAAAATTTTTTTTTGATTTTAACTTCCCTTATACTTGGATAAATTTCAAAACTTTAGGTACCAAAAAAATCGTCTTAAATTTCTAATTTCCACGCTTTACTTGGGAATATTTTTAATACTATTTGAGATACAAGCTTTTAAAACCTCTTGAAAAATGAAAAAAATCCCAAAGAATGCACAAAATTTCTTTTTTTTCCCCATTACCCATGAATCTTAGGTCAATCTTAAACTTTAAGCATCAAAAGAACGGCCAAACTTGCTCTACAAATAATATTCATCATCAATTTTTCAAAAATCAAAGGATTTCGAGAATAAACTTTTTAAACACATGGGGTTACCAAATTTTGTTTTTTTCCCCCATAAAAACCCGATTAACCCCTCATCAAAAAACTAAATATATCGAAAGGTCTTTCTAAGCACACAAATTATACGCATGTGTCTCGATGAATATTTCCCGTTTTGAGATTTTAAAGGCCCGAAAAAAAAACCGAAATTGTATATGCCCTTGCCCTTTTGGGATTTTCCGGGAAAAAACGGAAGTGACATGGCTCTATAGATTCTAATACGCATCTTCAGACAAAATTTCAAGTAAATCATGAAAAAATAAAGCCTCAGGGCTTAAAAACCTTTAGTTTTAATAAAAGTTTTTTGATTATGACTCATGTGGTCTATGGCGTTCTTTTTTTCAAAATGTTTTGAAGTTTGGGAAAACTAATTTTTTTTAAACCCCAAATCTCAGCTTTCTAGCTTTTCGGGAAAGCGATTTTATAGTTTTTTGAAATTGAAGTCTTTGTTCGAATCTTGGGATTCCCATAAAAATTTCCCTTTTTCGAATTTGGAAAAAACGGACAGGGGATGCAAACAGAGCCTAAAATACACATCGTAAATTTTGATGAAAATCGGTCCAAAAATAATGGCTGTAGACCGCGTAAAAAATTTTTTTTCATGACGTCAATTGACGTTTTGAGTATAGAATTTTACTTTTTATTGCACCCGAAAGCTCTTTTTAAAATATATCCATAAAATTTTCATTGTTCGAGTCAATGGCAACCCTCGAAATTAACACAAAAAAAAGGGGGAAGAAAAAAAGAATAAGAAAAAAGAAGAACAGAAGAATAAAAAAAAAAAATACAAACCCAATATGATTTTCTGCTTAGTCCTAATAATAAAAAAAAAAAAAAAAAAAAAAAAAAAAAAGAAGGGAAAAAAAAAAAAAAAAAAAAAAAAAAAAAAAAAAAAAAAAAAATAATAGATTCATTGTTGATACGAATGTAGGACTTTCTGTATTTTTGTCAAATACTTAAAAGCAAAAAATTTGAGGATATAAAAATTGCACCCTTTAACTTGTTTTTTGTAGGGCCCATAATTAAATATTTTGAAAAAAAAACCTTTAACTTGGAGGAAAATGCAAAAGTAACTAAAATCTTTTTTTTATATCGATTTTTTTTAACTTGGACTTTTTTATAATCTTGTTACAAATAAATTTTTATTTAAAACGTTACAATTAAAATTAACCTGAATGAGGCTGTAGCCCCGGTACAAGAGTGGTAGTAACGTAAATTTTGATGTCACATGCATCATAGGCAAAAAAAAAATCAATAAAATGAAATTTAAGTTCTTAAATATATCAATAATTTTTTCATGTTTTGCAACTTTGAAAATATAGAAATTAACGGGATATATTAACATTCTTTTTGACATTATGATCAAAAAACTTTTAATTTCACAAAATTAAATAAGTTTTAAAAGGGACTAATATTCAGTCAAAATAAAATTTCAAAATCATCTCGAAGGGATTTTTATTTTTTTAAAATTTGACGTCAATGTTTGAAATTGGGTTCGCCATAAAAACCTTTGCCTTTTCGTCTTTTCGAATTGAAAAAACGGGCCCCGGGTACACAACTAGAGGTTAATATACATTTTTTAAAAATTTGTGAAAATCGGTCCAAAAATAATGGTGTACACCGCGTAAACCTTTTTGCCCTGAGTCAAATTGATGTATTTAAACGTCAAATTTAAATATGAATTAATTGCTTTTAAAGCTTTTCAAAGTTATACCAAGATTCTGGCCCCGGGGAAGTTAACAACTTTAAATTTACGGTTATATCGAAAAAATTTTTTTGACCTTATGACGTTATGACGTCAAATGACTTTCATCTTCAGAAAATTGTAAAGCACTTTGGAGACTTTTATTTTCCCAAAATATTAGTTTTTAAAACTCATTGGGAAAAACGTTTTATACGTTTTTAAAAAATTTGACGCCAATGGTTGAATTTTGGATCCGCCTAAAAAACCTTTTCATTTTTGAATTTTGGGAAAAACGGACACCAGGATCTCAAATATAACCTAAATTTTCACTTTCTGTGAAATTTTTTTTGAAAATCGGTTCTAAACAAAGGGGTAGACCCCGTACAAATTTGTAGCTTGGGAAGTGTAAACGTTATGCGTCATAGGCTATAAAAATGTAGAATTAAAAATATCAACATTTAAGCAAAAAATATATAATTTTTCCCTTCCCGGACCATTTTAACATATAAAATTTTCTTTTTAAATTTTAAAATAGTTTTCATGTATTTACGCATCTACTCACAACGTTCATTTTTAAAAAAATCGTTCTTTTATCTAAATCCCACACAAAGTTCAAATATAAAAATTTATCTCATAGGGACCGATTTTTTAAGCATTTGAAAATTAACACTCGGTTCAACTTGGTTCTCCATAGAAACCCGGTCTTTTAGAATTTTTAAAAACGGAAAGGGGATGCCAACTAGTTTAAATACACTTCTGTGAAAAAATTTTTGAACATCGGTTTTATGTAATGGCTGTAGACCCGCAAACTTTTTTGAATATGTAAGGTGACGTCATAGACGTCTTGCTTAAAAAAAATATTGAAATAGAAATTTACGGTGAAAAATATTCTTAAATTTTTTTGCTCTTCGCCTTTCAAAAAGAAATAAACTTGTTAAAAGTTAGTAATAATTTTTTTTATAAGACGTCAGTGAGTCATATATGCAAATTTTCAAATATTTTTCAGACTCCCAGAGACCCACATACTGACCAAATATCAACTTTCTATCTCAAAAAGGATGATTTTATAAGATTTGAAAATTTTCGCCTTGGTTTGAAACTTGGTTTGCTATAGAAACCCTTGGCAATTTGAATTTTTGGAAACGGACACCGGGGATGCACAATAAACTTAATATACCATTTTGTGAAAATTTGTGAAATCGGGTTTATCAATAATGGTCGGACCGCGTACAAACTTTTTTTAGTTTTTCACGTGTGACGTCATTGCGTCCCTAGAGTATGAAAAAACCAGAAATCAAAATTACAGGTTTTTAAACATGTGTCATTAAATTTTCATTGCCCCTTTGACAATTTTTAACTATAAAATTTCTTGTTTAAATTAAAAAAAAATTTAATAATGACGTCAGTGAGTCATAGACATTTATTTTCACAAATGTTTAAAACTTCTAGAGACCATATACTGATAAAAATCAACTTTCTTCTTAAAAAGGGCAGAATTTATAAAGATTTAAAAATTTTCGACCTTTTGGTTGAATATTGGATTCGCTATAGAACCATGGGCTTTTTGAAATTTTTTAAAAACGGACACCCGGGATGCACAACTAGAAATTAATATACACTTCTGTGAAAATGGATGAAAATCGGGTTTACAAACAAGGCTGTAGATGCGTACAAGCTTTTGTAGCCAAATTTTAAATGTGACGTCATATGACGTCATAGGATATGAAAAAACAAGAAATCAAAATTTCCTACTGACTTAAAAATCTTAAAAATTTCACGTCCTAGGAGTATTCACATAGAAAAAAGAGCTTTTTTTGGAAAAAAAAAGAATAATAATAATAAATAGATTCTTTTGTTTTGAACAAAAGATGGGGTTCTGCATGAAACCAGACAAACGGGTTTTTCGAATTTTGGGAAACCTATATAAGCTGCACAATGAAGTCGAAATAACTTTGTGAAAAATTTCCAGCCAAACCGTCCATAATGCGGGGGGCAGGCGGATGAACTTTGGTAGCTTTTAAATTTTGATGTCATTTGGGGCGTCTTGAAAATTTTACTCATTAAATTTAATGTTCATGATTACCTACATAGGACATTAATTTTCATTGTCTATGAAACCCTTTTTAAAATGAGTAAATTTACATTTAGGAACGGAATTCTCTACAAATTTTTGACGTCTATGACGTTCATCTTTTACAAAACAAAGGAAACAGAGAGTAAAGCCGCTAAAAATTTAAAAATTTTTATCTCACTAGAACGATTTTATGTATTTTTAAAAATTTACGTCCTTTTTTCGAATCTTGGATTGTCAAAAAAACCTTAGTTCTTTCGAACTTGGCAAAATATATAAACCTGCACAATGAGGTCGTAATATATAAATTTGTGAAGATTCCATGCCCCAAATTTTCAATAAAGACGGTGCAAGTGGGCAAACTTTGGTAGTTATTTTGTTCTGACGTCATTAGTATTGAAATTTAAACTTGAATCAAATTTTTTCCTTTTTATGTACAAAGGACTTTTAAATTTTCATTGTCTTTTTAAACTTTGCAACATGAGGAAAATTGACATCAAGAAATCGGGAAAATTTATCCTTGATGAGTCATATACTCATATGAGTTCATTTTACAAATGCAAAGGGAAAAACGAGTTAAACCTCGCCAAATATCAACTTTTTATCTCATCTAGAAAAGTTTTTTTTATGGATTTGAAATTGAGTCCTTTGGGTTTGAATCTTGGATCGCCATAAACCTTTGTTCTTTCGAAAACTTGGCAAACCCATTTAATCCCGCACAAAAGGTCGTATAAAATAATTCTGTGAAAAAATTTCCCTGCCAATTGTCCCAAAAAGACGGTGTAGAGCGCGTACAATCTTTTGGGAGTATTTTTAGTTCTGACGTATGTGACGTCATAGAAAATTTTAAAAAAATTTAATCTAAAAGTTTTGATTCCTACATAGGACATTAAATTTTTATTGTCTATGAGCCCTTTTCAAATGAGTAAATTGACATCAAGAATCGGGAAAATTTAACAATTGATGACGTCATATGAGTCATAGACATTCATCTTTCAAAAACCAAAGGAAAACGGACATATAATCTCGCCCAAAAATTAACTTTTATCTCTCTAGAACGATTTTATTGGATTTAAATTTGACGTCCCTTGGGGTTTAATTTGGTTCGCCCTAGAACCTTATTCTTTCGAAAATGGCAAACCCATATAAACCCGCACAAAGAGGGCTTTAAAATATAATTTTCTGTGAAATTCCTGACAATCCGTCCAAAATGAGGTGTACAGGCGTACAAAAATTTGGTATATTTTTTAGTTCTGACGTCATGTGACGTCTGTGAAAATAAAAAATAAAACTTCCAAAATTCCCTTCTTCGGTGTCTGTTATGAATTTCTTTTCCTGACCTTCAGCAAAAATTAATGAAATAACAACATGAAAAAGGGTGGGAAAAAAAAAATAATAAAAATAATAAAAGAAGAACAAACCCAAAAGGTCTTTTGCTTGAGGCAGAAAACCCAATAAACAGTACAAACCCCAAAAGGACTTTCTGCTTTAGGCAGAAAGTCCTAAAAAAAAAAGAACAAAAACCCCAAAAATTTACTTTTGCCCCAAAAGGGGAGAAAATCCTAATAAACATAAAAAACCCAATGGTTTTTGCTTTGGCGAAAAAAACCTAACTAGAGTCATTCTGAAAAAAATGACAGGACTTTCTAAGCTGTGTTTAAAGCAAAAACAGGAGATAAAGTTTTATGTAATGACTCCCTCTGGTAGTATTTTATGTTCATGATGAAAATTGACTTAATTCTGAAAAAAAATGCCCAAGATAAGAACTAAGATTTGTTGTGACGTAAAATGAGTCATTTGACGTAGGCATGCTGAAACTTTTATTTTAGTTTAAAGGTCCCATGTTCGAATCTTAAATTTAGCCGCAATACTTCGGTTTTTTGGAATTAAGGTTACTGACAAAAAAATTCACACCTTTAATTCAAAGCTTACCATCTGTGAAAATTTTAAGAAAATTGATCAAAAAGGCGGGTGTAGAGGCGAACACATTTTTCACTATTTTTAGCTTGACGACAGTGACGTCATAGGGGGGGACAATGCGTTGCTCAAAAACGATACTTTTTCGCAATACTCGAAAACATTGCCCCAAAATGAAAGTTAAGAAGTATGCTTATGAGTCACACGCTCCATGACGTAGGGCCAAAATAATTAGACTTTTCAAAAACTGCAAAACGTGTAAATTCCAACTTTCTATTATCCTGAAGCTCTTCAATCCTAAAAAGAAATTTCGGGGGCCTTTTTCGAATCTTTTTTCAGCCACAGAACTTCAGTTTTCGGATTCGGTTAGTGACGAATGCACACCTTTGTTTCAAGATTCCATCTAGAAAATTTGAAGAAAATCTGACCTTCAAAGACCCTGTAGAGCCGAAACCCCTTTTTTTTACTATTTTTTGTCTGACGCACATGACGTCTAGGGTGCTGATGATGTTTTGTTCAAAAGCGTATAATTTTGTCATAACCCCGAAATTTTCATTATTCTGAACAACGGGCATCTGGCGAAATCATTCCCCTAATATAAAAAATTAAAAGAAGTATGCTTATGACGTCACTTTGACGTCCTTGACGTCAAGACTAAAAAATTTTTTGTAGCATTCTAGGGAAGTGCAAACTGTAAAAGATCCTTTCTTTCTATTAGCCCTGAAGCTTTTTTAATCCAAAAATAAAAATTTTGGGGCCTTTGTTCGTTTTTATTTCCCCCACAGAAACTTGGTTTCCTTTCGGAGTTTCAGTTAGTGACAGGATATCCCACCCTAATTTTAAAGATGTACCATTGTAAAAATTTTAAAAAAAATCCGACCAAAAAAGAGGCTTTTAGAGGGGCGGTTACCATTTTTCCTATTTTTAGCTTGACGTAATGTGACGTCTAGGGTGCTAAAGATGCTTTTGTTCAAAAGCGCATCCCTTTTCTTTTAAAAACTTGAAATATTCTTTTTTCTGAAAAACTGGCATCATTTTTAAATTTTCTTGCCCTAAAAAAAAATTAAAAGAATTTTTATCTTTTACGTCAAAATGACGCATAGGGCCCGTACAACTCAAAATATATGTGGGAAATTCTGCAGAACTGCAAACTGTGTAAGTTTAAACTTTTTTTCTCCTAAAGGGCTTTTCAGCCTTTAAAATTTGAAATTTTTCGGCCCTTTATTTTTTCGAATCTTATTTACCCCACAAAAACTTCGGTCTTTGGGAAATTTTCCCCGGTTAGCTGGGGGGTTTTTTTTTAAAAAAAAACCCCCTTTGATTAAAGGGTTGTACCTTCTTTGAAAATTTGAAAAAAACCCGACTAAAAATGAGGGGGCTGTAGAGGGCGAACCCCCAATTTTTACTATTTTTAGTTTTTGACGTCATGTGACTTTCATGGGGGCACTAAAGATGACTTTGTTCAAAAGAAATATTTTTTACTCTCTTTAACTCTGTTTTTTTTTTAAAAGTTTTGCCCAATGGTTTTCAGGGTCGAAATAATTCCCCCAAAAATGAAAAAAAAAAGTTTATGCCTTTGAGGTCAAAATGGGGACTTTATGACGTCACGACTAAAAATATATGTGGTTTTTTGCGGGACCTGCAAACTGTGAAAAGTTTAATTTTTCTATCTCTTTCCTGAAGTTTCTTTAATCCAAAAAATAAATTTTTTGGGTTCCTATGTTCAAAATTTATTTAAAGCCACAGAACTTCGGGTTTTTCGGAATTTTTTAGCTGACAGGACATGCACCCCTTTTGATTCACGATTTTACCTTTCTGTAAAATTTTGAGAAAATCCGCCCAAAAATGGGGGCTGTGAGGCAAACCACCTTTTTTTCACTATTTTTTGCTGTGACTTTATGTGATGTTTTAGGGTGGTGAAAATCATTGAAATAAAAATTTTCCTCACGTTTTAAAATAAGCCAAAAAACTTTCTTCGCCCCTTAGGAATTTGGGAACTTTAAAAAAAAAAAAAGCGTTTAGTTGGGAAAAAAGGAAAAAGAATAATTAAACAAACAAACCCAATAGGATTTTCTGTTTTGGCAAAAAAAGCCCTAATAAAAATTTAATAAGAAAAAAAGAAAAAACGTAAAAAACCCAAGAGGCGAATTTTATGCTTAAATAAATTTTGCCCGTTTTTTGTTGAATTTTGGGTTTCCCCATATTTTCCCTGGTTTTTTTTCATTTTTTTAAAAAAATGGAAGAATTTATGCCATTAGGCCTAATGTACACTTTTCTGTAAAAAAAATCATGAAGACCCGTCAAAACTTGTGGCTGTAGCCGCGAAAAAATTTTTTGTTGCAGTTTTTTTTTAATGACGTCTTTGGGACGTCACTGAAAAAAAAAACACTGCAGCCGAAAGTGATTTAATTTTGCTGATCATTGAAAAAAAATTAAAAATTTTCTACCCCAAACGGAAACCTTTTTTAAATTTACACCCCCAAAAAAGGGAAAAAAAAATTTTTTTGCTTTGCAATTTTGACTTCCTATGACGTTATGTGCGTCGTTTCTTCTCAGCATGCAAAGGAAACCTCGGTTTCGATGCGGGGCCCCAAATTTAGGGGTTTTTAGTATATCTGGAAAAACGAAATTATGTTAAAAATCTAGGACCTAATGTTCACATTCTGTTTAAAATTTTTATGAAAGATCCGTCAAAAAATGTCGGCTGTAGACCGGAAACAAAATTTTTTAGTAGTTTTCAGCTTTGACGCATTTGACGGGGCACTATTTTTTTTTAACAATGGGATCGAAAAAGGGCTCTATTTTGCTGATTTATGGAAAAAATTTTAAGATCTATCTTTAATCGTAACCTTTGTTTAAACAATTAAAAGGAGGAAAAAAAAAGAATTTAAGAAAAAGAAATATACGTAAATATTCACAAACCAATTTTTCAAAAAAGGGGGCTAAGAGACTTTTTTTCTGACAAAATATCATCTTTGCTTTTCCCAAAAGGGCCGAATGGATTTAAACTTTTAAAAAAGAGTTCCCTTAAATTTAATCTTGGAAATTGCATTACACCTTGGGCTTTTTGTGAAAATTTGATGAAAAACGGCGCATTGATAATGGCCCCTGGGGCCGGGGGGTACAAACCTTTGTAGCATATTTCAAATGTGACGTCATTTTGACGTCATAAAAATTTTGAAAATTTTGATACGAAATTTAGAATTTTTTAAAAAAAAAAAGTACTTAAATTTTTATTGCTTTTTGGGCCCTTTTAACATTAAAAATGTTTTCCCGCAAATATTAGAATATATTTATTTTTAAAATGACGTCACGTGACGTCATTTGACGTACAATTTTTACAAAATTTTTTTAAAACTACAGGGGGTCAATTCAATGACAAAATTTCAACCCTTTTTTCTGAAAAAGGACCCTTTTTTTAAGGGATTTTAAAAAAATTTTTCGTCCTTGGTTCGACCTTGGATTCGCCTTTGAACTTTGTTTTTTTTATTTTAAATTTTTAAAAAAGGGCACCCGGGGATGAAAAAATTTATCCTTTAAATACACTTTCAGTGAAAATTTTTTTTGGGAAAATTTTGGGGTTTATAAACAAAGTTTGTAGACCGCTTATTTAACTTATGTAGCATTTGTGAAATTTTGACCCTCATATGGGCGTCTTAGGTCTATGATAATTGCAGTATTCAAAAAATCAGCAATTTAAACATAAGTATAAAATGTTCATTTCCCTTTGGGCTTTTTTTTAAAATTTGAATTTTTTTGTAAAAATTGAAATTTCATTTTCATCTTTTGAGCCTTTTGAGTTAATTTTGTGTTCATTTTCACAAAATTTTTTTAGGGACCCCCGAGACTTAAAAATACTGACAAATTTCAACTTTCTATTTTTATAGGACCCATTTTATAAGCATTTAGATTTGACGTCCCTTTGGGTTTTTAAACCCTTGGGGTTCGCCCTAGAACCTTGGTTTTTTTTCGAAATTTTTAAAAAAGGGGCAACCCGGGGTGAACAACTGGTATTAAAATATACCTTCGGGTTTTGGGAAATTTTTTAATTTAAAATCGGTTTAAAAAACAATGGCTTTAGACGGTTTCAATTTTTTGTTTCCATAAAAACAAGTGTTTACGTTTATGGGCGTTTATAGCACATGAAAAAAGGGATCATTTAAATTCATCGCATTCGAAAAAAATGTCATATAATTTCAAATTTTCCCTGGACCATTTTAACAAAAGGGAAAATTTTCTTGTAAAAATAAGAAATAAGTTTTCATTTTTTTGGGCGTAAAGTGACGGGCACAGGACGATCATTTTTACAAAATCGGGTTTAGGGCAAACCCGAGGGCCTTTTAAATGAACAAATTTTTAACCTTCTATCTCATATAGGACCGATTTTATAAACTTTTTTAAAAATTTTGACCCCCTTTGTTCGAATCTTGGATTCTCCTTTGAACCAAGGGCCCTTTTAAATTTTGGAAAAAAAAAACGGACACCGGGGGGGCACAAAATTTAAAAAAATATACACCCTTTGGTGGAAAAAATTTTATGCAAAAACGGTTAAAAAAAAAATGGCTGTAGCCGGTTCAAAACTTTTGTTTGGGATATGTCAAGTTGGACGTCATAGCCGCATAGGCATATGAAAACATAGAATTCAAAAAAACTTTTTTGAAAGAAAAAAGTATATTATTTTCATTTCCATGGCCTTTTGAAAATTGAAATTTTTTTGTAAAAATTTTGGGAATTTGTTTTTTTATGTAATGACGTCCCTGTGACGTACATGAAGTTCATTTTCACAAAAACCCTTCAGGCATCCCGGTCCACAAAACTGGAAAAAATTTCAAGTTCTTCTCAAATACTACCGTTTTTAAACATCTGAAAATTTGCGACCTTGGGTTTGAATCTTGGATTGCTATAGAACCTTGGTCTTTTTCATATTTTTTAAACAGGGAAGAAGTATGGGACATTTAGGACCTAATGTTCAATTTCTGTGAAAAAATTTTAGGGGAAATTCCCTCAAAAAATTTCGGCTGTAGGGCCGCGAAAAATCTTTTGTAGTAGTTTTCAGTATGACGGCAAATGACGCACTAAAAGGGTTTAAAAAAATGCAAAATCGAAAGGGCTCTATTTAGCTGATCATGAAAAAATTTGGGAAAACTCTATCTCAATTGTAACCTTTCTTAATTACAACCTCAAAAGGAGGAAAAAAAGAATAATAAGAAAAAGAATAAACCCAGGTTCATTCGTCTAAAAGAATGATTTGGACTTTCTTTCAAACCCGGTTTAAAAGAAAAAGCCCGGAGATAGAAGTTTTATGTAAAAGATCACTATGGTAGTATTTCATGTTCATGCTGAACAACTGACATTATATTCCGCGAAAAATAAGCCTTTAGTTATGAAGAAAAAAAATAATAGTGTAGTATGTTTATGACGTCATTAAACGTCCCCATTCAAAATATATTAAGAAATTATGCAGAACTGCAAACTGTGTAAGTTTCAACTTTCTATCTCATTCCGAAATTTTTTAACCCTAAAATGAAATTTTTGGTCCTATGTTCAAATTTCTTACTTCAGCCACAATACTTCGGTTTTTCGGAATTTTGGTTAGCTGACAAAATATTCAACCTTAGTTTCAAGATGTACCATCTGTAAAAATTTGAAGAAATTGATCATAAATGGCAGCGTAGAGCGCGAACCCCATTTTTCATTGTTTTTAGCTGGACGTCATGTGACTTTCATAGGGTGCTGACAATAATTGAAATCAAATTTCCTCAGTTGCCTAGTAACCCATAAAAATTTCATCGTCTAGGACTATTGCAACATGTTAAAAAAAACGTTTAGTTGGAAGAAGAAAAGAAAATTTATAATAATAAAGGGACGTCAGGGGACGTCATATGACGTTTATTTTTCACTTAATTGTTAAGACACCCAGAGACTCCTAACAAAATTTCAACGTTCTATCTCAAATAGGACAGTTTTTTAAGCTTTTAAAATTGACGCCCTTGGTTCGAATCTTGGATCCGCCACAGATGCTTGGACTTTTCGAATTTTGAAAAGGAAAACCCCGGTATACACAATAAGAACGTATATAACAATTCTGTGAAAATTTGATGAAAATAGGCATTTTAAATAATGGCTCTGGACCGTGTACAAACTTTTGTAGTCATTTTCAAATGTGACGTCATATGACGTCAAAGGCTTCTGAAAATCATTGAAATCGAAATTTCAGCTTTTGAAGATCCCGTCATTAAATTTTCATTGCCCTTCACAATTTTAACATATAGAAATATTCTTGTTAATATTAGAAATACATTATCATAAAAATGACGTCACGTGACGTCATATGACATTTATTTTCACAAAAATGTTTAAAACTTCTAGAGACCTATATATGACTAAATATCAAACTTTCTATCTTTAAATAGGACGGGATTTTAAAAGCATTAAAAATTTACGACCTTAGTCGAAATTGGATTCGCTATTAGAACCATGGACTTTTCGAATTTTGAAAAACGGACACCGGTATACAAAATAAGAACTTAAATATACACATTCTGTGAAAATTTGATAAAAATCGGCCATTAATAATAGTTTCTGGACCGTGTACAAAACTTTCTTAGTCAATTTCAAATGTGACGTCATATGACGTCATAGGCTTCTGAAAATCATTGAAGTCGAATTTTCAGCATCGTAAGATAACGCATTAAATTTGCATTGCCCTTCAAAATTTCAACTTTATAAAAAATAATCTTGTTGAATAAAAATTCATTATCATATAATAAAGTCACGTGACGACTTTATGACATTTATTTTCACAAAATGTTTAAGATCCCAGAACCTATATACTGACCCAATATCATCTTTCTATCACAAATAGAAAACCGATTTTATAAAATTTGAAAATTTAAAGACCTTAGTTCGAATCTTGGGAATCGGTATAGAACCTTGAAATTTGGAATTTGAAAAAGGGGCACCGGGATGCACAACTAGAACTTAATATACACTTCTGTGAAAATTTGATGAAAATCGGTTCATTAATAATGGTCTGGGGCGCGTACAAACTTTTGTAGCTTATTTCACGTGTGACGTCATTTGACGTCATAGCTATATGAAAATCATAGAAATCAAAATAAATCTTTGGAGAAAAAGACATCAAAAATTTTATATCCTTGGACCATATTAAAATATATAATTATGTGTTTAAAAATTAGGAATTTGGTTGACGTCATATGACGTCACAAGACGTTATTTTCACAAAATATTTAAAACCCCATCGGGAATCATATACTGACAAAATATCAACCTTCTGTCTCATTTAGGGACGATTTTATGAGCATTTATCAATTTGAGTCCCTTTGGTTTGAATCTTGCATTCGCCATAGAACCTTGTGCTTTTCGAATTTTTGAAAAAGGACACCGGAAAAGCACAACTAGAACGTAATAACACATTCTGTGAAATTGATATTAATATATTTATTATATTTATTAATTATCGCCTTGGGGAAAGCGTACAAACTTTTGCAGCAATTTGCAAGTGTGACGTCATAATGACGTCATAGCATTTGAAAATTATAGAATTTTTTAATTACGCATATGAATAATTTGCCATCGAAATTTATTCTCCTAGGCGATTGCAACATATGAAAAAACCTTGAGGAAGAAAAGAATAATAATAATAAAAACTAGACTTCTTTTGTTTTGAACAAAGATAGGGCTTTTGCACTGCAAACATGAAAAACTGGTGTTTTTCGAATTTTGGAAAACCCTATATAACCCTGCACAATAAAGTCTTAATATATAACTTCTGTGAAAATTCCATGCCAATCCGTCCATAAATGACGGCTGTACAGCGCGGATGAACTTTGGTAGCTTTATTAAGTTTTGATGTCATGTGACGTCATATGAAAATTTTACTCATTAAATCTTAATGTTCATGATTACTACATAGGACATTAAATTTTCATTGTCTATAAACCCTTTGCAACATGAGTAAATTGACATTCAGGAATCGGAAATTCTCTACAATTGATGACGTCAATTGACGTTCTTTCTTTACAAAATGCAAAGGAAACACGAGAGTATAAGCTCCTAAATATCAAATTTCTATCTCATCTAAAAACGATTTTATACGTATTTAAAATTTGAGCCCTTGTTCAAATCTTGGATTCGCCAAAGAACCTTAGCCCTTTTCGAATCTTGGCAAACCCTATATAAGCCTGCACAATGAGATCGTAATATATAACTTCTTTTGAAGATTTCATGCCAATCTATCAATAAACGACGCTGTACAGAGTGGACAACTTTGGTAGCTATTTTTTAGTTCTGACGTCATGTGCGTCATATGAAATTTTAAACATTGAATCTAAATGTTCCTGATTATGTACAAAGGATATTTAATTTGCATTGTCTATGAAGCTTTGCAACATGAGGAAATTGACATCAAGAAATCGGAAATTCTATACAACTTGATGACGTTCATATGACGTCATATGACGTTCATCTTTACAAAATGCAAAGGAACACAGAGATATATAATCTCGCCAAATATCAACTTTCTATCTCGTCTAGAAACGATTTTATACGTATTTGAAATTTGACGTCCTTGGTTCGAATCTTGGATTCGCCATAGACCCTTTGCTTTTTCGAATCGTGGCAAACTATATAATCCTGCACAATGAGATCGTAATATATAACTTCTGTGAAAATTCCATACCAATCCGTCATAAATGACGGCTGTACAGCGCGTACAAACTTTGGTAGCTATTTTTAGTTCTGACGTCATGTGACGTCATATGAAATTTTTTTAACATTGGATCAAAATGAACATGTTCACCTACAAAGGACTTTCAATTTCCATTGTTTATGAACCCTTGCAACATGAGTAAATTGACATCAAGAAATCGGAAATTCTATCAACTTGATGACGTCAAATGACGTTATATGACATTCATCTTTACTAATGCAAAGGAAACACAGAGGCGTATAATCTCGCAAATATCACTTTCTATCTCATCTAGAAACGTTTTTTTTTTTTATATGGATTTGAAATTGACGTCCTTGGTTCGAATCTTGGATTCGCCATAGAACCTTAGTTCTTCGAATCTTGGCAAACCTATATAATCCTGCACAAGAGGTCGTAATATATAACTTCTGTGAAAATTCTATGCCAATCTGTCCATAAATGACGGCTGTACAGCGGTACAAACTTTGGTAGCTATTTTTAGTTCTGACGTCATGTGACGTCATATGAAAATTTTAAGCATTGAATCTAAATGTTCATGATTACTTCATAGGACATTATAATTTTCATGTCTATGAACCTTTGCAACATGAGTAAATTGACATCAAGAAATCGGAAATTCTATACAACTTGATGACGTCATATGACGTTCATCTTTACAAAATGCAAAGAAAACACAGAGACATATAAACTCGCCAAATATCAACTTTCTATCTCATCTAGAATCGATTTTATATGGATTTGAAATTTGACGTCCTTGGTTCGAATCTTGGATTCGCCATAGAACCTTAGTTCTTTCGAATCTTGGCAAACTATATAATCCTGCACAATGAGGTCTTAATATATAACTCCTGTGAAAATTCCATGACTATCCGTCCTAAATGACGGCTGTACAGCGCGTACAAACTTTGGTAGCTATTTACTCAGTTTAAGCCTGATCAGCCTGAAAAGAATTTGTTTCATAAACAATGTCGACATCCCAAATTTACGTTTCTCTGTGGTATAATACCTGCATTTCCATATTGAGAATATATGTGTTCTACCTAACTTAGTTCATTTCACATGGATCCTTTCTTTAATATGAAACAATTGTTCCTGTTGTTCATTTAAAAGAACGTAAAATTACACATAAAGTACATTATGAACAACGAGATATTTTCAATACACATTTTATTTACTATTTACCTTGTCTTTATTTTCATTTATCAATATTGAATAAAGGACACTAAATTAAAGTATGAATTTTATACACTAGACATTTCTTTTACTAAGAAAATATATAGAGAGATAAACCGAACAAATATAGTAGACCGCGGACTCACATGAGCACAGGCTTTACTGCTTGCTTACAGTGACGCCCAGTAGATTTCTAAACAGACTTAAATTCTACTTTTTTAATATAACTATTTGAATTTCCCCTGGTATCTAATTTCTGAAAAACATTTTAAATTTTAAAACCTGTTTAATTTGGTGAAAATATTAAAAATGTTAAATTTTTGTTTT
>CM037778.1:80713652-80763652 GCA_021229015.1 Solen grandis
AAAATTTTCCCGGGCAAATCAATTTGATCAATTTAAAACCAGCTTCAAACCCCTTCACTGCGCATGTGCTTCAGAGGTTCGAAAGGGGAGCTTTATGGGTTCCCCCAAAATGGGCCCAAAGACCACAATTACCTAAACCTTTGGGGTTACCGGAGGGTTCCTAAAACAGAAAAAATTTGCCCCTATTTAAAGCTAAATTTAAAGGGTGAGATTTTACTGAAAGAAAATGCAAAAAAGGGGAATAAATTTTCTTTAAAAAACAGTTAAAAAAGCATAAAATCCCCAATTTTGGGGGCCCTTTAAAGGGCCACAACAATATTAATAGTTTAGCATTCCCCGGGGGGGGGGAATTTTTTTTAGAAAATTGGCGTGAAATGGCCCCCCGGGTTTGAAAAAAAAATTCCCTTTACGCATGTTTTTTGGGCCCTTTAAAAATGGGTCAAAAGTAGCGGGTAAACCCCAAATTTTTAAAATGTACAAAAATTATTTCTCTTGAATAGATTCAAAATGAGGGGAAGGGTTTTGGGTTTCCAATGCCCCTTACAGAAATTGTCTTTTTGTATATATGCTTATAAAAACAAATAGAAAATTTTTAAATTGTGGTCTTAGCCCACCATGGGTAACGTTTTAAAAGGGGTTTTTTGATTTTAAAAGGGCTTTAAAACTTCGAAAAAAAATAATACACAGAAAACCATAGAGAACAAACATTTACTCACCAGGATTCTGATTAATCCAAAATAACACAAGAACTCTCCCCCTTCCGCTTAGTTTATTTTTAAACATGTATTATTTCCAAAGTAATGAGGGATACAACATTGAAGTTTTTTAAAAAATAAGCAAGGGGGTTTTTTGACCACAAGTTCAAAACAACTTTTAGTATCGGCCCATCGTTTTAAAGACATTTTTTGTAATTTCAATGTCTACACATGTTAACACAAAAATGGGAATTAAAATAACTAATTACTAAACAAACGATTAAGTAAATACCCGTTTTTAAATAAATTAAAATTTTAAAAAATGTATATAAATAATGAAAAGGGAGAAAAAAAAACACACTTACAAACAAGGGTTACTTTAAATCAAAAAAAAAAAAAAAAAATAATGTCCAAAACCAACATAAAAGGTGCGGGATATATAAAACCTTCAAAAACAGTACTTTTATTCAAATTTAAAAAAAACCCACTTTTTTGGGGAAGAGATCAAAGTCGGTTTCCCCGGTTCAATGTTTTTTGGGAGCGAAAGACCCTAAAACAGATATACACACTAAGCGACGCATTTGACCGGGGGACATAACATTTTACATGTCCGTGATGTAATTCACCCCGGGGAAAAACAGGTTGTTTAAGGGCGGAGTCTAAAAAAACAAAAACTAAATTTGGAATTTCGCGGGCTTTAAATTTTTCAAAAAAATTAATTTAAAACACTAAGTAAGTTAGTTTTTATTTAGTAAAGCTTTAAGTGCTTTCCATTAAATCGGTCGCGGGGCTTTGCCGTCCCTTTGGCCCGATTTTTTTTAAAAGTAATGCTTACAAAAAAATTACACAAACCTAACTTAATTAACACTGACAAAACTTAGATTTTGCCCGCCCTATTACTACGTTATGCGCTATATTAGAAAAAATGGCCCCATATAAGGTTTACGTCAGCGTGTTTTTAAAGTATTCACACACGTGAAACATGCTTTTTCCAAAATATGGATGAAAACACAAAAAAATTTCGCGCATTTTTTGACCGTCAGCTCATTTTTTTTTTCAGATTTCAATCAATTATGGGGGTGGCTGTTTTTTTTTTATTTTTTTATCTTGTTTGAATTGTTAAAAATCAGAAAATATCAACTGTTTGACATTAAGGGGAAAAAACGAAATATGTAAAAAAAAATCGTTTAAAAAATCGGTTTTTTAGCGGAAGGAATAGGAATACCCCGGAAATAAACCAAAACCAAAAGAGATAACACATGATCTGTAAAAATTTTTTAAAAACGGTTTATCAATTATTCAATTTTTTTTATTTAAAACCAAAAAAAAAATTTGTAAAAAAAAGGTACTTTGGGATGCTCCCTTGGTTGGGGCTCAGGGTTAATAAAAGGGAATTCTAGGACCGATGGCCCGGTGCCGGATTTAAAAAGAAATGGGTGTGGGAAACATGCCAAATGTCCCCTTTGACCCTGATAGTAAAAGTGTGACAACACCCACATTTTTTCAAAAGACATTGTCTCCAAAAAAACTTAAATTTCTGTCGGTTTGGGAGTTTTTAAACCCAAAAAAAAACTATACTTTTTATTTTTTGTATTTTTTAAATTTTGCATCCCTTTTTTTTTTTCCTTTGGGGTCCCCCCTTTTCCCCAAAAAAAAAATTTTCCCAAACTCCCATTCTTATGTAAATGTTTATCCCATAAACATGATTATTTAAAACAACTTTAAAAAGATGTTTTTCAAAAAGACGTCAAAATACGCCCGTTTTGCCACCCCCGGTGTTTGGGATCCGGTTTTAGTAAACACTGCTAATATGATATCAGTTTGTTGGGGTTTTAAAGTCCCCCCGGGCAGTAAATTTACCCGTCACGAGTCTACTTCATGCGGGTATAGGACTACCACAAATGCATTCACGCCGTAACTGTGGCATGATACCACCAACCCCGTCACATCATCCCGATACGCCCCCTAACCAGTCCCGCAAAAAACCCTCATATGCTGAGGCCCCAAACAAGGGGGCTATAACAGTACCCCTTTTTTTAAAAGACTTTTGGTTGTCGGGTCGGGGAAACGAAAAAACCCCGACCTTCCCCCTCCCCAGGCCGGGGCGCCCCTAACCATCCCGGGCCCCCGGAAAGGGGACGCTGTTTAGCTAGTAAAAATCAATATGATATAAGTAAAAAGTTGTTTTTCAATTTAAAATGCTAATTTCATACTGTAAACTTAAAATTTTTTCCGAAAATGCTTCAATTAACGTGAAAGCGAAAGTAGGTATTTCTCGAAAATTTTTACACTTGGGGTTTTTATTCGTTTTTTTTGGAAAGTAAATTTTCCCTTAAAACCCTTTTTACCTTTCCCCCCCCTTTGGGGGAAAAATAAACGTCCCTTTAAAATTTTTCTACATCTCACTTGCTTAAGGTGGGATTATTTCTATGAGCTTTGAGATATTAGCCTTTGAACCTTTTGGGCAACAAAGCCGAATCGCCCGAAAATTTTACATGTTTAAATTCTTATTTTTTTATGTAACTTCCTTATTTCTTTGATCAATTTCAAAACTTAAGGTACCAAAATAATTTGTCTGAAAATTCTTTTAATTTCACCCAGCTTTATGTTTAGGGAAAATTTTTAATACTTTTTTAAAATTTTAAAAACTGAAGAAAAGAAAAAAACAAACCAAAAACTTATTTCCCCCCCCCGGACTTCCCTTTTTTTCCCCCCTTTAAAACCCCTTTAATCTTAAAGGGCAAACATTAAAATTTAAGCATCCCAAAAAAATGGCACAACATTGTCTACAAATTTAAAAATTTATATCTTTTTTTCAAAAAACAAAGGTTTTTTTGAATAATTTAAAATGTTTTTAAACACACTGGGGGTTACCAAAATTTTTTATGTTTCCGCCATAAAATCACGATTTCAAAAACCCCAAACATCAAAAACTAAATATCATCTGAAAGGTCTTTCCCAAAAACACTATAAATTATACGCATAGTGTTTTCGATAGAATAATTTAAACCCTTTTTGAGATTTTTGGGCCGAAGGAAAAAAACCCCAAAAATTGATATATGACCTTGAAATTTTTGGGGTTTTCCCGGGAAAAGGAAGTGACATAAATCCCCTATAAACTAATATTGCTTTTTTCAAACAAAAATTTCCCAAACAAATCATAAAAAAAAAAAGCCTACAGGGCTTAAAAACCGTTAAGTTTTAATACGAAAGTTTTTTTTGCATAAAAGAAGTCAAAGTGACTTTATAAAGACGTTCATCCTTTTGGAATGTAAAGATGGGCCCAGGGGGACTAATATTTAGTCCAAATATCAGCTTTCTAGCTTTTCTGGAAACGAATTTTTTTACCATTTTGGGAAAAAAAAACGTCATTAGTTTGAATTTTTGGGTTCGCCATAAAAACCTTTTCCCTTTTTTAATTTGGGAAAAAAAAGACACAGCGATCACAATAAGAGCAAAACAACACATTTTGTGGAATTTTTTGATTTTAAAAAACGGGGCCCGCAATAATGGGTGTAAAACCGCGTACAAACTTTTTCAAACCCCCCCCCAAATCTGAATTTATATGGGCGTTCCTATAAATATGAAATTCCCTTGCATCCGGGAAAGCTCATGGTTTGAAATATAAGCCATAAAAAAATTTTATTGTTCTGAGTCAATGGCAACACCCGAACTTAACACAAATTAAGAGGAAGGAAAAAAAAAAATAAAAAGAAAAAGAAACTAGATTTCAAATTTGTTGATACGGGAATGATAGGACTTTTTTGCCCAAATTGAAAAAAAATTTAAAATTTATACCGTTAGAAAGAATATTTATTAAATTCTCTACCCTTTACTTTTTTTTCCCTTTTGGACTTCTTTTAAACTTTTACGTCACAGACGCATAAGTGCTTTAAAATTCTTTTGTTAAAAAACGCATTTCATTACTCTTCAAAACCCCTGAAAATTTTCATTAAATTTTAACCCAAAAGGCATCAGGGCGAAATCAAATTTCGCTTTTAAAAATTTAAAACAAGAAGTATGCTTATGACGTCCCCATGGGCTCATATGACGCAACGCTAAAAAAATATATAGAAATTCTGCAGAACTGCAAATGTGTAAGTTTCAACTTTCTATCTCATCCTGAAGCCTTTAAAACCTTTAAAAAGAATTTTTTCCCGGGCCTATGTTTTGGGAATTTTTTTAAGCCACAGATCTTTGGTCTTTTTAAAAATTTTGGTTAGCTTTACAGGATATGCACACCCTTTAAATTTTAAGATGTACCTCTGTGAAAAATTTTTAAAAAAAATCCGACCATAAATGACGGCTGTAGAGCGTGAATCCCAAATTTTTTACCCATTTTTTTGCTCTGACGTTTATTTTGACGATAGGGTGCGAAGATGCTTTTTTTAAAAAACGCCCTACTTTAATGTCAAAAACTCCCGAAATATTCATTATTCTGAACAAAATGGCATCAAAGTCGAAAAACCCTTGCCCCAAAATAAAAATTTAAAAAAATATGCTTATGAAAGCACAACGCATATGGAGCACGACCAAAATATTTTTTGAAATTCTGCAGAACTGCAAACTGTGTAAGTTTCAACTTTCTATCTCCCTTTCCTGGGGCTCTTTAAAAACCTTAAAAAGAAATTTTCGGGCCTATGTTTTGAATCTTATTTCAGCCCCAGAAACTTCGGTCTTTTGGAATTTCGGTTTTGCGGGCAGGGAAAAAAGCACCCTTTGTTTAAAAATGTACCCCGGGAAAAAAATTTAAGGGCAATCCGGGCCAAAAATGACGGGGTGTAGGGCGCAAAAAATCATTTTTTAAAATATTTTTTAGCTGGGGACGTCATGGGGACGTCCCTAGGGGGCCCCTATAAACATTGAAATCAAAATTTCCTCACGTGATAATAAACCCCTAAAAATTTTATCGTCCCCAGGGCAAATTTCCCAAAATATTAAAATAAGCGTTTGGGTTTGGAAAAAAGAAAAGAAAAATAATAATAAAAAAATGGGCGTCACGTGGGCGTCATATGACTTTTTTTTCAAAAAAATTTTTAGAACCCAGAGACCTTCTAAAATGACAAAATTTCAAAAAATTTTCGAAATTTTTAAAAACGGACACCGGTTTTAAAACAAAAAAGGAAACCCTAATGTACACATTCTGTGGGAAAAATTTTATTAAAAAACGGCCCCTAGATAATGGCTCGGGGCCCTTTACAATCTTTTGTATCCCAATTTTTAAATGTTTTGTCATATGACGTCATAGGCTTCTGAAAAAACATTGGGAAAACGAAATTCCAGCGTCTGAATCAATTTTGTCACTAAATTTTTATTGCCCCCTTTGACAATTTTTAACATATAGAAATAACCCTTTTTAATATTAGAAAAAACATTATCATAAAAATGACCCCCCGTAACGGGCTAAGACGTTTTTTTTTTCACAAAAGTTTAAACTCCCCAAACCTAAATTTCGACCAAATAACATTTTCTATCTCAAATAGGGGCCGATTTTATAAACCCTTTTTAAAATTTTTCGCCCCTTTGGGTTTGGGAAACTTGAATTGCTATGAACCAAAGGGGCTTTTCGAATTTTGAAAAAAAAAGGGCACCCCAAAAGCACAACTAGAACTTTATACACATTCTTGAAAATTTGATTTAAAAAACGGGGGTTTATAAACCAAAGGCTGTAGGGCCGCGTACAAAAATTTTGTTTTCATATTTTAAGTGTGACGTCCCTTTGACGTCATAGGGGGATATGAAAAAACAAAGAAAACCCAAAAATTTTAGCATTTTGAACCATTTAAATCCCTTAAAATTTTTTTTTGCCCTTTGACAATTTTAACTTTTAGAAATACCCTTGTTAATAATTTGGGAAAAAACATTTTTATAAATGGAAAGTCCCCGTGACGTTTATAAAGACATTTATTTTCACAAATGTTTTAAAAAATTCTAGAGACCTATTACTGACTTTAAAAATCAACTTTCTACCTACATAGGACCCGAATTTTATAAAAACATTTAAAAATTTACACCTTGGTTCGGAAATTTTTTATTCCCCTATAGAACCGGACTTTTCGAAAATTTTGAAAAACGGACACCGGGAAAGCACAAAAAAAGCCAAAAATACACATTTTGTGAATTTTTTTTTTTAAAATGGGCCCTTTAAAAATTTTTATTTTTCGGGCCATCGGCAAAAAATACCGAAAAATTTAAAAACAAATACAAGGAAAAAGAAAAAAAGAATAAGAAAAAAGAATAACTAGATGTCATTCGTCTAAACGAATATAACTTTTTGTAACCCGTGTTTTTTTTAAAGCAAAAAGAGGAGATTTTGAAGTTTTTATTTAATGTATCACCCCTGGGGAGTATTTCATGTTCATGGGGATTAATTGGAAAATTTATTTTAAAAAAAAGCGTTTTTTTACGGGAAAAAAAAAAGAAAGTACAGTAAATAGAAATATTTTTCTTATGACGTCCATTAAAAAAAAACGGGGGCACCCACCTCCCCCCCAAAATATATGGGGGGGGGGGGAATTTTTGCAAAAAATGTAAAAACTGTTTTGGGGGACTTTTTTATCTCTTCCCCCAAGTTTTTTTTAAACCTAAAAAAGAAATTTTTTGGTCCTATTTTCGAAAATTTACTTCAGCCAAAAATACTTTTTGGGTTTTTTTCGGGAATTTAAAAAGGGTTTGCTTTACAAAAAAATTCCACCTTTTGTTTCAAGATGTACCCCTTTTGAAAAAATTTTTAAAAAAATCTGATCAAAAGGCGGTGTGAGCGGGAAACCCCCATTTTTTTACTATTTTTAGGGTCTGACGTCACGTGAAAGTCATAGGGGGTTGAAAATTTCTGTTCTTTTAAAAACGCATACTTTTAAATGCAATAAATCTGGAAAAATTTTTATTATTCTGAAAAATTTTGGGTCATGTCGAAATTTAAATTTCCCCAAATTAAAAATAAAATTTGGGATGCTTTAGACGTTCCCCTGACTCACCCTTCAAAAAAAATTTTTTAGAAATAATGCGAACTGGGAAACGGGCAAGTTTCAACTTTTTTTCCCCTCCCCAAGGGTCCTTCAATCCAAAAAAGGAAATTTTTTGGGCCCTTTTTTTCGAATTTTCCCCTTCCCGCCAAAGAAATTCGGTTTTTCGCCCAAATTTGGGAAGCTGGCGGAAAAGGGACACCTTTTGTTTCAAGTTGTCCCTCTGGGAAAATTAGAAGAAACCCGAAACCCTTTTAAATTTACGGCAGTAGAGGGGCGAACACCCTTGGGTTTAATATTTTTAGCTCTACGTCCCCATTAAAGTCTTTGGGTGCTGAAGAAGCTTTTGTTTTAAAAAAAGCATACTTTTCAGTATAATCAAAAAAATTTTATTATTCTGAACAACTGGCAAACATGTCGAAATCATTGCCCTTAAAAAAAAAAATTAAAAAGTATGCTTATGACGTCACATGACTTTTAAATGACTTACGACCCCAAAAAATGTTTTAGAAAAACTGCAGAACTGCAAAAATTTTTCAAGTTTCCCAAATTTCTATCTCATCCTGAAGCTCTTTATCCTTTAAAAAAAATTTTTCGGGGCCCAGGGTTTAATCTTAATTTTTCCCCGGGCCCAGAACTTCGGGTCTTTCGGAAAAAATTTGGTTAGCTGACAGGATAAGCACCCTTATTTCAAGTGAAACCTCTGGGGAAAAAAATTTGGGAAAAAAATCCGACCCCTAAATGGGGGGCCTTTTTAGAGCGTTTTAAAAAACCCTTTTTCAAAATAATTTTTTTGCCTGACGGGCCCTATGACATATAGGGTGCTGAAGATGCTTTTTTTCAAAAGCGCATACTTTAAATGTCATAACTCTGAATTTTCATTTTTTCTGAACAACTGGCATCATCTCGAAAATCAAATTTCCCAATTTTAAAAATTAAAAATATGCTTATGACGTCCTATGGGCGTCAGATTTAAAAATTTGTAGAAATTTCTGCAGAAAATGTGTAAGTTTCAACTTTTCTTAAAATTTTTCCTGAAGCCCCTTTTAAAACCTTTAAATGAAATTTTCGGGGCCCATGTTCGAATTTTATTTTTAAACCACAAACTCCGGGCTTCCGGAATTTCGGTTTTAAAGGAAAGGATTGCACATCTTTAAATTTAAAAAGTACCCCCTGTGAAAAATTTGAAGAAAATTCGACAATAAATGGCGGCTGATGTGCGTGAACACCAGTTTTTCACTACTTTAGCTCTGACGTCACATGACGCCACAGGGTGCTGAAGATGCTTTTGTTCAAAAGCGCATACTTTACTGTCATAACTCTGAAATTTTCATTATTCTGAACAACTGGCATCATGTCAAAATCATTCACCTAAAATGAAAATTAAGAAGTATGCTTATGACGTCACATGACGTCATATGACGTCACGACTCAAGATATATGAAGGAATTCTGCAGAACTGCAAACTGTAAGTTTCAACTTTCTATCTCATCCTGAAGCTCTTTAATCCTAAAATGAAATTTTCGGTCCTATGTTCGAATCTTATTTCAGCCACAGAACTTGGGTCTTTCGGAATTTCGGTTGGCTGACAGGAGAAGCACACCTAACTTTAAAGATGTACCATCTGTGAAAATTTGAAGAAAATCCGACCATAAATGCGGCTGTAGAGCGTGAACACCAGTTTTCACTACTTTTAGCTCTGACGTCACATGACGTCATAGTTTGCTGAAGATGCTT
Source organism: Solen grandis (assembly GCA_021229015.1). NCBI lineage: Eukaryota > Metazoa > Mollusca > Bivalvia > Adapedonta > Solenidae > Solen > Solen grandis. Next base: position 80,723,050 of record CM037778.1, read on the forward strand.
TTGTTCAAAAGGGCATACTTTACTGTCATAACTCTGAAATTTTCATTATTCTGAACAACTAACATCATGTCAAAATCATTGCCCTAAAATGAAAATTAAGAAGTATGCTTATGACCTCACACGACGTCATATGACGTCACGACTCAAGATATTTGTAGAAATTCTGCAGAACTGCAAACTGTGTAAGGTTCAACTTTTTATCTCATCCTGAGGCTCTTTAATCCTAAAATGAAATTTTCGGTCCTATGTTCGAATCTTATTTCAGCCACAGAATTTCGGTCTTTCGGGAGTTCGGTTAGCTGACAGGATATGCATACCTTAGTTTCACGATGTACCATCTGTGAAAAATTTGAAGAAAATCCGACCATAAATGGCGGCTGTAGAGCGTGAACACCAATTTTCACTATTTTTAACTGTGACGTCATGTGACGTCATAGGGTGCTGAAGATGCTTTTGTTCAAAAGCGCATACTCTACTGTCATAACTCTGAAATTTTCATTATTCTAAACAACTGCATCATGTCGAAATCATTGCCCTAAAATGAAAATTAAAAAGTATGCTTATGACGTCACATGACGTCATATAACGTCACGACTCAAGATATATGTAGAAATTCTGCAGAACTGCAAACTGTGTAAGTTACAGAACTTCAGACTTTCGGAATTTCGGTTAGCTGACAGGATATGCACACCTTAGTTTCAAGATGTACCATCTGTGAAAATTTGAAGAAAATCCGACCATAAATGACGGCTGTAGACCGCGAACACCATTTTTCAATATTTTTAGCTGTGACGTCATGTGACGTCATAGGGTGCTGAAAATCATTAAAATCAAAATTTCCTCACGTGACTAACAAGTCATAAAAATTTCATCATCCTAGGACTATTGCAACATATAAAAATAAGCGTTTAGTTAGGAAGAAAAAAAGAATAATAATAACTAGATGTCATTCGTCTAAACGAATGATAGGACTTTCTGCAACCTGTGTTAATGCAAAAAGCAGGAGATAGAAGTTTCATGTAATGACTCACCTCTGGTAGTATTTCATGTTCATGCTGAAGAATTGACATTATATTCCGCGAAAAATAAGCGTTTAGTTACAAAGAAAAAAAATAGCAATAGTAGTAGTATGCTTATGACGTCATATGACGTCACGACTCAAAATATATGTAGAAATTATGCAGAACAGCAAACTGTGTAAGTTTCAACTTTCTATCTCATCCTGAAGCTCTTTAATCCTAAAATGAAATTTTCGGTCCTATGTTCGAATCTTATTTCAGCCACAGAACTTCGGTCTTTCGGAATTTCGGTTAGCTGACAGGATATGCACACCTTAGTTTCAAGATGTACCATCTGTGAAAATTTGAAGAAAATCCGACCATAAATGACGGCTGTAGACCGCGAACACCATTTTTCACTATTTTTAGCTATTGTCATGTGACGTCATAGTGTGCTGACAATCATTGAAATCAAAATTTCCTCACGTGACTAATAAGCCATACAAATTTCATCCTCCTAGGACTATTGCAACATATTAAAATAAACGTTTAGTTAGGAAGAAGAAAAGAATAATAATAATAAACAAGAGGGCCATGATGGCCCTGATCGCTCACCTGATATCATTAGGCTATGTAAAATCAAGTGACCCCTGGGGCAGAGCCAATTTTTGACCCCAGGGTCATGATTTGAACAAACTGGGTAGAGGTCTATTAGCCCATGTTACATACCAAATATCTAAACTCCAGACCTTGTGGTTTTTGAGAAGAAATTTTTCTAGCTTTTATCCAAAATAAGTCTATGTAAAATCAAGTGATGCCTGGAGCGGGGCCAATTTTCACCAAATATCTAAACGCCAGGCCATGTGTTTTGTAGTTTCCTAAAAAGAAGAATTTTCAAGTTATTTCTATATCAGCCTATGTAAAATCAGATGACCCCAATGGCGGGGCCAAATTTGACCCCAGGCCATGATTTTGAACAAACTAAAAAATAGATCCACTAGACAATGCATGATTCATGATTTGAACAAACTTGGTAGAGGTCTATTAGCCCATGTCACATACCAAATATCTAAACTCCAGGCCTTGTGATTTCTGAGAAGATTTTTCAGGTTTCTCCTATATTAGTCTATGTTAAATCAAGTGACCCCTGGGGTGGGGCCAATTTTGACCCCAGGGCCATGATTTGAACAAACGTAGAAGAGATACACTAGACAATGCTACACACCAAATATCTAGACACCAGGCCTTGTGGTTTCTGAGAAGAAGATTTTTTCAAGTTTTTCCTATATTAGCCTATGTTAAATCAAGTGACCCCTGGGAGGGTCCAAATTTCACCCCAGGGCCATGATTTGAACAAACTTGGTTGTGAAACTACTAGACAGTGCGCACACCAAATATATAAATCCTAGCCTTGTGGTTTCTGAGAAAAGATTTTTCAAGTTTTTCCTATATTAGCCTATGTTAAATCAAGTGACCCCTGGGCGGGGTCAATTTTGACCCCAGGCCATAATTTGAACAATCTTGGTAGAGAGTCATAAGATCATGTACATACCAAATATCTAAACTCCAGGCCTTGGTTTCTGAGAAGAAGATTTTTCAAGTTTTTCCTATATTAGCCTATGTAAAATCAAGTGACCCCTGGGCGGGCCAATTTTGACCCCAGGTCATAATTTGAACAATCTTGTAGAGAGTCATAAGATCATGCTACATACCAAAATCAAAAGCTAAAGGCCATGTGGTTTCTTGAGAAGAAGATTTTTATCAAGTTTTTCCTATATTAGCCTATGTGAAAATCAAGTGACCCTGGGGCGGGGACAATTTTGACCCCAGGGTCATAATTTGTACAATCTTGGTAGAAGTCATAAGATCATACTCTATATATTAAATATCAAAAGGCTAGCATTGTGGTTTCGGAGAAGAAGATTTTTTTAAATTTATCATTTTAAAATCTATTTTTAGCTCCTGTGACCTACTTATTCACCCAATCAAAATAATTTGAACAACTTTGATAAAGGTCATGGTAATGATGATTCCTGTGAAGTTTGGTCAAAATCCATCCAGTGGTTTTAGGAGGAGAAGTTCTTTAAAGGAAAAGTTGACGCAAGACGCACGCACGCACGACGGACGGACGGACGGACGACGGACGCCGGACAAAAGGCGATCACAAAAGCTCACCATGAGCACGTTGTGCTCAGGTGACTAAAAATAACGTCCCCTTGACTCATATAACTTTATTTTCACATTTTTGGGTTTAAACACCCAAGACCTACAAACTGACAAAATTTCAACTTTCTATCTCAAATAGGAACAGTTTTTAATAAGCATTTAAAAATTGAGCCCTTTGGGTTCGAACTTGGACCCCCGCCAAGTTTGCGGACTTTTGGGAATTTTTAAAAAAAAGGGACCCCGGAAACACAATAAAACGAATAAACCCCTTTTTTTTTCTGTGAAAATTTGATAAAAATGGGCCCATTAATAAGGGCTCGGGAAACCCGTGTACAAACTTTCGTACCCAATTTTAAAAAAAATGCGACGCCCCTATGACTCCATAGGCTTCTAAAATTTTGGGAAAACAAAAATATCAGCGCTGAAACATTTGTCTTTAAAATTTTTTCATTCCCCTTCGAAAATTTTTCCAAACATATAGAAATACTCTTATTAATTTTAAGAAATTACATTATCATAAAAGGGGAAACCGTCAAGTGAGGGTCATGTGACGTTTTAATTTTCACAAAATGTTTAAGCCTCCCAGAGGCCTATTACTGACCCAAATACCCATTTTCTATCTCAAATAAATCCGATTTTAAAAAGTTTTTAAAAAATTACCCCCTTGGGGTTCGAATCTTAAATTTCGCTATAAAAACCAGGGCCCTTTTCGAATTTGAAAAACGGACACCGAGAGCACAACTAAAAAAAAGAATTAAAAAACCCCCTTTCTTAAAATTTTGATAAAAATCGGTTCAAAAAAATTGGCGGGAAGACCGCTTTAACAAACTTTTGTTGCATATTTCAAGTGTACGCCAAACACTTTCATAGGTTTTATAAAATTTGAAATAAAAATTTTTCAGCCTTTGAAGCTTTTCCCTTAAAATTTTCCCCCAATTCCCCTTTTCGACAATTTAAAACATATAGAAATACTCTTGTTAATATTAAAAATACATTATCATATAATACGTCACGTGCGTCATATGACATTTTTTTTCAAAAAATTTTTAAAAAAATTTCAAGAACCTATATACGGGACTAAATATAAACTTTTTTCCCAAAAATTAGGACATTTTTTAATAAGCATTTAAAAATTTTACGACCTTGGTTTCGAATCTTGGTTTCCCGCTATAGAACCATGGACTTTTCGAATTTTAAAAAACGGACGGGGGAGCACAACAAGAGCCAAACCAAACAATTCTTTTAAAATTTTTTTGAAAATCTTTCCCAGAAATAAGGGCCCTGTAAAACCGCGAAACAAATTTTTTTCCCCCTTTACGTAAAATCTGACTTTTTTATACGCCCATATAAATATAAAAATCATTGCACCCGAAACTAAAGGTTTAAAATAAAAGCCATAAAATTTTTCATTGTTTTTGAGTAAATGGCAACACCTCGAAATTAACAAAAATTTTAAGAGGAAAAAAAAAAAGAATAAAAAAGAAGAATAAAAAAAAAACAGTCAAACCCAATATAAACTTTCTCCCGGGAGGCAGAAAGCCCCTAAAAAAAAAAAAAAAAAACCCCCAATAGGATTTTCCCTGCCTGTGGGCGAAAGTCCAAATAAAAAAAAAACGTAAAAAACCCAATAGATTTTTCTCCCCATTTAGGAAAAAACCCCAAATAAAAAAACGGGACAAACCCAAAATGGGAACTTTCTGCCAAAGGGGCCAAAAGTCCTAATAATAAAAGAAAAGAAGAAAAAACAGTACAAAAGGGCAGAAAGTCCTAATAAACATAAAAACCCCCAAATGGGGGAACTAATAAGAAAAAAAAACCCCAGATTTCATTTCCCACGGAAAAAACGATAGGATTTTCTGAAAACCCTTTTTAAAATCCAATCAAACTAAAAAATTTATTGATATGGAATACCCGAAAATATTGGGTTTTCTAGACAATTCATAAATTCATAAATGTCTATAGATGCTTAAAATTTTTTGATCTGACGCCCTATTCTGATTCATAGAATAAAAATTTTAATTGATATAAAATTCAGCATTTTTTAACAATGCAAAAATATTTTTGAAATTTCTGGACCTTTCCCGGGATACTTTGTTTATTGCCCCAAAAATTTAAAACATTATAATCCTATTACCCAAATGACGTCGGGCCTTAAAGGGGGCTCGACGTTTTTCAACATAAAAAAATTAACACTAAAATTTAAAAAATTTTCTTTCCCCCTAAAAGACGCAATGACCAACGAAAAATTTACTTCGGGGAAAAAAAGGGAAAACCCAAAAGACTTAAAATCCCGCCCCCAAAAAAAATTTTTTCCAGCCATCGGGGAACGTTTTTTTTACGCATTTTAAAATTTTTACGTCACTTGGCGTCAATGAAATTTATTTTCACAAAATTTTTAAAACTTCTAAGACCTATATGTTTGACTAAAAACACTTTTTTTCTTTTAAAAAATGGACAATTTTATAACATTTAAAAAATTACAACTTTTTTTCGAATTTTGGGGTTTTCGCTAAAAACCCATGGATTTTTCAAATTTTGGGAAAAAAAGGGACACCGAAAATGCACAACAAACTTAATAACAAAATTCTGTAAAAATTTTAAATAAAAATGGGGTTCCAAACAATGGCTGTAAAATCGCTTTAAAAATTTTTTGTAGCATATTTTTAAAGGGGACGTCATTTTACGTCATTTTCCCAAATTTAAAAATCTTAAAAAAAATAAAAATTTCCTCACGTACAAATAAGCCAAAAAAAAATTCCCTCTTTCCCTAGGGTTATTGCAACATAGAAAAATAAGCTTTTTATTTTGGGAAAAAAAAAGAAAAATAAGAAAAACCAGATGTCATTCGTCAAAACAAATGATAGGATTTTCTGCAACCGGGTGTTAATGCAAAAAGCGGGAGATAGAAGTTTTATGAATGAACCACCTGGGTATTTTTAAATGTTCACCCCGAACAATTGACATTGTATTCCGCAAAAAAATTAAAGCTTTTTTCCTTTTAACAAAAAAAAAATTTAAGTAGCGGGAGTTTTATATTTTTATGACGTCATTTGACGTCCCCCGACTCAAAAAATTTTTTAAAAATTATGCAGAACTTCAAACTTGTAAGTTTCAACTTTTATCCATCCCAAATTTTTTTAAAACCCAAAAATTAAAATTTTTGGGTCCATGTTCAAATCTTACTTCACCCACAATACTGGGTTTTGGGTTTAAAGGGTTGCGACAAAAAAATTCCCCCCTTTATTTCAAAATGTAAAATCTGTAAAAATTTTGAAGAAAATCTGATCAAAAAAATGGCGGCGTAGACGCGAAAACCTTTTTTTCCCCAAAATTTTTAGCTCGACGCCCTTGACGTAAAAGGGGTGCAAAAATCTGTTGCTAAAAAGCGAAACTTCCTGCAATAACTCAAAATTTTTCATTATTCGAAAAACCGCTAAATTCAAAATCACCCCAAAATTAAAAATAAGGGGAAAATTCTTATACGTCCTCGCCCGTCACGTTCAAAAAAATTGTAAAACGCAAAAACGAAAAACGGTGTAATTTTCAACTTTCTATCTCACCCCTGAACCCCTTTTTTCAATCCTAAAAAAAAATTTTTGGTCCTATTTTTCGAATATTACTTCACCACAGAATTTGGGTTTTTTGGGGAATTTGGGTAAGCTGGCAGGATATTACCCTTAGTTTCAAGGTTTTTAAACCATCGGGAAAATTTAAAAAAACCACCATAAAGGCCGCTGTAGAGCGCGAACACCATTTTTTAAAAAATTTTTAGCTCTGACGTCACATGACCCCCATAGGGTGCTGAAAAATGCTTTTTTGTTCAATACGCATATTTTACTGTCATAACTCAAAAAATTTTCATTATTCTAAAACAACGGGCACCCATGCCCAAAAATTTTTTCCCTAAAATGAAAATTAAAAAGTATGCCTTATGACGTCACATGACACTTTTTGACGTCACGACTCAAAATATTTTTTGAAAATTTTCTGCAGAACTGCAAACTTTTAAGGGTTTTCTTTTTTTCTATCCATCCGGGAATTTTTAACCCTAAAAAAAAAATTTTCGGTCCTATGTTCGAATCTTTTTCAGCCATTGAACTTGGGCCTATCGAATTTGGGTTTACTGACAGGATAGCACACCTTTTTTTCAAGATGTACCATCGTGAAAATTTAAAGGGAAACCCCGACCATAAATAAAAAGGGGCCTTGTAGAGCGTTTAACACCTTTTTTCCCTATTTTTAGCTGTGACGCCCATTGACGTCATGGGTTTCTGCAATCACAAAATAAAAAACCCCCCCCTCACGTGACTAAAAAACCCAAAAAAAATTTTCATCGCCCTGGGAAACCAAAATTGCAAAAAATTTAAAATACCCCCTTTGGGTTGGGAAAAGGGAAAGAATAATAATAAAAAAAAAAATGACGTCACTGACGTCATTGATTTTTTATTTTCACATAATTTTTTAAACACCCAAGACCTACTAACTGAAAAAATTTTCAACTTTCTATCTCAAAAAGGCCCTTTTTTTAATAAGCTTTAAAAAAATTTTTACGCCCTTGGGTTCCTTTTTTTGGGATCCGCCATAGATTTTGGACTTTTCAAATTTTTAAAAAAACCGGGACAACCGGAATACACAATAAAAAACGAAAATTTACACATTCTGTAAAATTTAAATAAAATGGCCCATTAATAATGGCTTTTGGACCGTGTACAAATTTTCCCGTAGTAAATTTCAAATGGACTCATAGACCCCCATGGGCCCTTTTTAAAAAATTAAATGAAATCGAAATTTCGCATCTGAACATGGGGCTTTTAATTTTTAAATTGCCCCCGAAAATTTCAAATATAGAAAAAAACTTGTTAGTATTAGAAATTCATTTTCGAATAATGACTTTCCAACGTGACTCAAAAAGACATTTATTTTCACAAAATGTTTAAAACCCCCAAGAGACCTATAACGCCCCCATATCACCCTTTTCATCTCAAATAGGACCGTTTTTAAATAAGAATTTGAAAATTTACGACCTTGGTTCGAATTTTTAAACCCGCTAAGCCCCTTTGGGACTTTCAAATTTTTTGAAAAAAGGGGGGACACCGGGAAAGCAAAACCTAAAACCCTTAAATATACCATTCAAAAAAATTTTGATAAAAATTGGGTTCAAAAACCCAGGGGCTGTAACACTTAAAAACTTTTGTTGCAAAACCCCCAAAGTTTTTTTTGACTCATTTACGCATAGGCATATAAAAACATAGAAATAAAAATTTTAAAGGCCGTTTAAGCATGTGTCAAAAAATTTTTAAAAATTGCCTTTCGACTTTTTTCAACATTAAAAAAATTCCCTTGTTAATATTAGAAATACATTATCATATAAGACGTCACGTGACGCATAGACATATATTTTCACAAAATTTTTAAAAACGCTAGGGGACCAAAATACGACTAAATATCACTTTCAATCTTAAATAGGACATATTTTATAAGCTTTTAAAAAAATTTTACGCCCGGGTTCGAATCTTGGATTCGCCAATAAAACCCAGGGCCTTTTCGATTTTTGAAAAGGGACCCCGGGGATGCACAACTAGAACTTAATATACAAAATCTGAAAAATTTTTGATGGAAAATCGGTTTTCCCCAAAAATTTCCCTGTAACCCCGCGTACAAATTTTGTACAAAATTTCAAAATTGACCCCAAATGACTTTCTGGGCAAAATGAAAATCATAGAAATAAAAATTTTCCCCCTCACGTGCTAAAAAAGTCATAAAAATTTCATCTTCCGGGAGAAATTGCAACATAGAAAAATAAGCGTTTAGTTAGGAAGAAAAAAAGAATAAAAAATAAAATAAGAAAAAGGGAAAATAAACAGTAAAAACCCCCAATAAAAACTTTCTGCTTTTAGGCAAAAAGGTCCTAATAAACAGTAAAAAACCCAATAGGATTTTTCTGTTTTAGTCGAAACCCCAATAAAAAACATAACAAACCCCCAATGGGCCTTTCTCCCGAAAGGGCAGAATCCTAATAAAAAAAAAACATAACAAACCCAAAGGTTTTCTCTTGAGGCAAAAGCCCTAATAAGAAAAAAATAAAAAACCCCAAAAAGGTTTTTTCTCCCTTTTGAGGCAGAAAGCCCAAATTTAATAAATAGAACCGCAACGGAAACTGGGTTTTCGCTTTTAACCAAACAATTTAAAAACATTTTAAATTTCAACTCACCAAAAATTTTTCAAAAAATAAAAACAGAACGAAAAGGTTTTTAAAACCCTCCCTCCATTTGCACAGTTTTATTTTTGCAATGTTAAAAACTTTGCAAAGTCTTCTAGCCAAATATTTTCCCATACCCTGCCCCCTTGAAACCCCCAACATTCTGTGGTGCGTCCAAGGAAAAAAAAGCTAAAAAACCCGCATTTCAATCAGACTTTAACTTTTTTTTTTTTAAAAGAAAAAAAGTGTTTTAAGCAAAACGCCCTCTGGGCGGAAAAATTTTAAAAACCCAAAATTTGAAAAAACGCAAATATTTCCCAAACAAGTATATAATCGCACTATCAACATCCTTTTTTATATATCACAATTTGAAGCAAAAAAACTGATTAAAAATTTTTCCCAAAAAAAGGGAAAAAAAAATTTTTGGGACTGCCGAAAATGAACAAATAAAGTCCGATCTTTAAAAAAAAAACATCACTGGAAAGGGGCCCCCCAAGAACAAAAACCCTTTTGTTTATTTTTACTCTCAATGAAATATTTTGAGATTTGGGGGCACTTTGGGGGCCCAAAAATAAAAACAAAATTTAAATCGAAATTTAATGTAGACTTTGCCTTTTAAAAAGGGTTTTTTTTTTAACTTTTTAAAAATTGTGAAACCCTTTCAAATTTTAAAAAAAAACCAAAAGGGGAAAAATTTCATGACAAAAAAAAAAAAATAAAGTCAGGACGCCAAAAACATTTTTTTTGGAATTTTTTTTTTTTCCTAAATTTAAGTGAATTTTGACCTTTTTCTAGTGGAAAAACCACCCTTTTTTAAAATTTCCCGCCCCCCCAAAAATTTTTTTTGGTTTTTAAATACGTCCTTTTCAAATTTTTAAAAAAACCGGAGAGGGAATTTTTTCCTATCTATCTCAAAACAAAAATGAATGGGTTTATTCGAAACCAAACCCTCATTTGCAATTTTTTTTTGTTTTTTTTTTTTTGTTTTTTTTTTTTGGCGGGGTTCAAACCCTTCAACCTTCCGTAGCCCCAAAAGCTTTCAGCCACAAAACCCCTCAACCTATCATAGGGTTAAATTGGGCCCTACAACGGGAACAAATGAAAAAAAAACCGCATTCAAAATCGGACTTTAACTTTTTGAGTTAAAAGAAAAAAAAGATTTCAAAAAAGCCCCCCCCTAGGGGAAAAATGAGAAAAAAAAATTGTTAAAATTTTACTGTTAGGTACCTAGCAAAGCAGAAAATATTCCCAATCAAGAAAACAAAGTCGCACAAGCCCAAACTTTTGATTTTTATGTATCACTTTTGAAGCAAAAACCTGATTTAAAATTTTTCCCAAAAAAAGGGATCAAATTTGGACCCCCGTATAAAAACCCAAATTTCAAGCCCGATCTTAAAAAACTAAAACACTGGAAAGAGCTTTTTAAAGGGAACAAAAAACTTTTTGTTAAATTTTCCTAAAATGAATATTTTTAGTTTTGGGCTTTTTTGGTGGCCGAATAAAAACAAAAAAAAATTTCGTAATAAAACCTTGACCTTTTCAATTCTTTTTTTTTTTTTTTAATTGGTGGGGCCCCCTTTCCCAAACATAAAAATTTACATATCTTGTAAAAATTTCATGAAAATGAACAAAAATAAAGTCAGGACGACAAAAACATGTTTTTAAAATTTTAAATTTTTTCCCCAAAAAATTTAGTAAGTTTTGCCCTTTTTCTAGGGGAAAAACCCCCATTTCCTTAATTCGCCACCCCATATATTTTGTGCTTTATATGTCTTGCAAATCGTATGCACCAAAACAGAATTTTTTCTATCTGTTGTCTAACAAAAGGGGGGAAGTTTTTCGTAGACCTACCCCATTATTCCATTTTTTCCAAGGGTTTCGAAAAATTCAACCTCTCCTAAAACTTTTTTTTTCCAAAACTCGATGTAAGATATCCATAAATATTTGATTTGGGCTGTCAACAAGGAAAAATTATGAAAAAAACCGCACTAAATCGGGTTTTTTAAAATTTTTTTTAGTTGTTATAAAAACATGATTAAAATCATTGCGCCCCCTAGGGGCTAAATAAGAAATAAATGTGAAAAGTTTGACCTTTAAAGGCACATTTTTCAAAAAAGATGACTCCATCCCCAAAAAAATTTCATAGCTGTAGTTTTTCCCCACGGCCGCTAGGCTGGACACAAAAATGGGGGGAAATTTGGGAAAAAATAATAAAAAAAAACCCCCAAAAAAAAAAACACAATTCAACAAAGAAAACAAAGTTTTCGCCCGCAGAGGCGAAAACCAAACCTAGATGCCCTTTTCGTCAAACAAATGATAAAACTTTCTGCAACCTTTTTTTAATGCAAAAAGCAGGAAAATAGAATTTTTCATTTTTTACTCACCTCGGGAGTTTTTCCCTGTTAAAATCAAACTTTTTACATTATATCCGCGAAAAATAAGCAAGTTACAAGAAAAAAATAAATAAGTATATATTAGTAGTTTTCTTATAACTTCATATGACGTCACAAATCAAAAATTTTAAAAAAATTTAATGCAAAATGCAAACTGTGTAATTTCAACTTCAATCTCATCCCGAATTTCTTTAACCCTAAAATAAAATTTTTTTGGTCCTATGTTCGAATTTTGCTTCACCACAATACTTGGGGTTTTTTTGGGAATTTAAAGGTTACTGAAAAAAATATTCACCCCTTTAGTTTCAAGATGCACCATCTGTAAAAATTTGAAAAAAATTTCTGACATAAATGGCGGCTGTAGACCCGCGAAAAAACCTTTTTTTCACTTTTTTTAAGCTGTGAGTCTTTTGGGGCATCCTAGGGTGCTGAAAACCCGGGAATAAAAATTTTTCCTCACGTGACTAAAAAGGGCCAAAAAAAATTTTCTCGTCCTAGCTTATTGCAACATATAAAAATAACCCTTTTTGGTTAGGAAGAAAAAAAGAATAATAATAAACTAACAAACCCAAAAGGACTTTCCCCAAAAGGGGCATAAAGCCCTAATAAGAAAATATAAAAAACAGTAAAAACCTAAAAAAAAAAGAATAAACTAAAAAACCCCATACTTTTCCGCGGGTTGCGGAAAGCCGTAATTACAACCAATAGGCTGTTGGGAAACAAATGAGTCGGATAGGAAGATATAAAAATACCAGCTGTTTCGGGAAGAAGGATTGGCAGCCCCGGAGTTTTGAAACGTTAGCACTGCCTTTTTTTGGAGTGATGGGGAAAAAGCGGGAACGTTTACTCCCCCGCTTAGAGGATGTAGCGGGGGATTCGTTTTTTACAACTTCCCCCCGGGGGATAACGGCAAACTACAGAAGTTATCAGTGAAATGGACAGCAATTCCGAAAATTAAAACTTCAAGATCCTATGCTAAAAATTTTCGGGAGGAACCAACGATTTGGAGAAACACAAAGATAACACCCTGAGTTCAAGTTTTTAAACGATAAAGCAGGGGACATCGGGGTTTGGGAAAAACCCCGGGAAAGGGGAAACCTTGCCCAGGAGATCTTAGATGGACTGGAAAAATGTCGATGCAAAGTTTGAAACCGAGTTCCATAAGGAACCAAGTACGATTAAATAAAGCAGCTTTCAACCCCGAAAATTTTTCATTCATGGAAAGCCTGGTAAACTTATTATTATTTTTTTAAATGTTATTTATTTATTTATAATAAAATTGCTTTTCTACATATTTTCACCCCACAAAAACCAAAAAAGGTAAAAGTAAAAAAAAAATATTCGAAAATAAAATTCATCTTTTTTACACCCCTTTCTCGGTTTTTCTATAAAGCCTCAATGGAGTGACCCCCACCATTTTTTTCGCAACGTTGCCCCAGAGAAAACATCCCTTTATGGAAAACCCAAGAAATTTTGCTTTATCCAGTTTTGCTTTCCCCCCTTTTTCCGAATGCAGTAAAATTTAGTTTTTGGGGACGGAGAGTTACACCCCCCTTCTCAAACAATGTGCAACCCCGGGGTCTTGATGACAATGCAAGCTTGTGACGCCCACGGGTCCTTTTTAAAAGGAACTTTTCTCTCTATATAAAATGATGATATTTTCCCTTTTTAAAGGGGGGGAACCTAACTGTACCGTGAAACCCGAAAAAGGGGGAGTTTGGTGTTAAAAAAAAACCCAACAGCCCCTTTTAAAAAACCGAAAGGGTTGAAAGAAAAAAAAAAAAAAAATGGAAAGATGGAAAAATTTGCAAAAATCAATGATAAATTATACGAGCTATCATGAAAATTACCGTAAAATTTGGGGAAATTAAAAAAACAGATAATTATACATTTGGAAGACCCAAAAATTCAAAAAGAAACAAGCTCGATAAAAAATAATAATATATATATATATATATATAAAAATATATAGCTTTTGGGATGGATGCGGGCACAAAGGGCGGGTTTTAAAAAAAGGGGCCCCAAGGGCCATAAAACGCTCACCAGAGTACATCCCCTTTTAAAATAAAACCCAATTTTTTTTCTGTAAAAAGGAAATTTAAAAACTTGCCCTATTGTATGTGGTTTCCTTTTGAGAGTGTCAATATAAACCTATTTTAAGGAAAAGGTTAAACAGTAACGGGTTTTTTAATCGGGAAAAAAGGGTAGCCAAAACAACTTTTGAGTAGCCTAGAAGGTAATTTTCTACCAAAAAGTCCCCATAACTCTCGACACCATAGAAATTTTCCAAAACCCCCCCCCTAAAACACTCTAGGGGCAGTGCGGTTGTAAAAAAATTAAACAAGCCAAAATTTTTCCAGAAAATACAGTTTTATCATGCAACTAAAACACACGGACAATCAAAAGGGGTCTGTAACTCATTTTTTTAAAACCATTAATAAATTCTTGGGTTATCTTTTTTTTTGAAAACCCTTTTGAAAACCCCGAAAGTGTTATTTTTGTTCAAATATTTAATCCAAAATGGGGGATCCGGAATCAGAAAAAACCTAAACCCGGGAAAAATTTTTGTGTATTGAAGAGTAAGGGGGAAAATTTTTGGGGCCCAAAAAAAATTGGGCCCTTTGCACAGAAGAAGAATTTTGATGTTTTCTATATAGAGTATTAAAAGGGGAAATTTAAACCCAAACCCCCCTTTGGGAACCTCTTTTTTTTTGGGAAATTAAAAATTTTTTTTAGCCAAAAGGGGCCAAAAAAATTAAATTCTCCACTGGCTTCATAAAAAAAATTTATTTTATGTTTTTTTTATATAGAGTATTAAAAAAATTTTAGCCAACCCCCGGGGGCCTTTTTTTTTCCCAAGGGACCAACTTTTTTTTACCCTTTTAAGGGTTAGACATTCAGGGAGGGCCCATTTTTTAAAAAGGAAAAAAAATCTGCCCAAATTTGTTTCAGAGGAATGATTTTCAAATTTTTCAATTTTTTTTTTCTTTTGTTGCCAGGAAACCCAAGTTTTTCCCAGGGATCAACTTTTTTTTTGAGAAATTTTTGAAAGGGGCCCCCCAAAGGATCATACATGCCAAGTTTTAAAAAAATTCTGTCCAGCGGTTTCAGAGGAGATTTTTAAAAGTTTTCAACAATTTTTCTATTGGTTGCCATGGCAACCAAGTTATTCGGGTTTTCAACTTTTTTTTGAGAAATTTTTGTAGGGGCCCCCCAAAAGGGATCATACATGCCAAGTTTTATAAAATTCTGCCCCGCTTTCAGGGGAAAGATGATTTTAAAATTTTTTAAACTATTTTTTCAAATTTGTTGGCCATGGCAACCAGAGTTTTTCATGGATAAACTTTTTGGGAGCAATTTTTTTAAGACCCACCCAAGGGAAATCAAAATGCCATGTTTTATCAAATTCTGATCAGTTTTTTTCAGGGGAGATGATTTTAAAAGGTTTTCAATTATTTTTTTCTTTTTTGTTGCCAGGGCAAACCAGATTCTTCATGGGTTCAACTTTTTTTTGAAAATTTTTTTGTAGAGGCCCCCCCAAGGACCCAAAAATGCCAATTTTAACAAACCTGTCCGGGGTTTTTCAGGGAGTTTCCCCTTTTTAAAAAAATTTTTTGACGACGGACGAAGGGGACCCCAATAGCCCCCTAAAATTTCGGCCCTGGTGGGGCAAAAAAAAAGCAATCGGAAGATTAGGGAGGGGTTTCCCGGGAAATGAAAAACCCGCGAATAAATTTCCGTTGTTTAAAAATGCGCCGCCCCGATAGAAACATAACCCAAAAAGGGAAAAAAAGCGGGACCCGTTTTAAAAGGGATTTTTCCCTCTGTGACAACGTTCAAAAAAACAATGGGGGTTTGTCATTTCCTTGGGGCTTTATAGAATACCGAAAACGAGGGAAAAATTTTAAATTTTAATATCGAAAATTTTTATTTTACTTTTTGCTTTTTATTTTTTTGGGGGGTTAAAGTAAGAAAAAAAAACCTTTTAAAAAAAAAAAAAAAAAAAAAAAATAAGTCACCAAGCTCCTATGTTTTAAAATTCAACCCAGAAGCAAAAACAGAAATAGCAGCAAAACAAAAGAAGAAATGGGGAGGTTTTATATCCCTTTGATGGGGAAAAATTTAGACAATAAAGGATAAGGAAAAAGAGTACCAAAAAACGGAAAAACCCCTTTGAAAGAGAAAAATTTTTTTTTTGCAGGAAAAGCAAAAATAATAGCTAGACGATTATAAAACTTGACAATCAGCAGTAGAGCAGAAAAAAGAAGAATGGAGTAAAAATTTTTTTAAACTGCCAAAAAAAAACAGGACTTTTTTGCACGTGCCCTGCCCTGAAAAAAAAAAAAAATTTTTCTTACCGAGAGAATAAAGGAGAGAGAGAATTCAGTTTGAAACAAAACAAAAAAACCCTTGGATCAAAGTTTAAAAAACAGTGAAATTTTTTCGTAAGTAACACATTTTGTACTTTTGCTGTTATTAAAAAATCCCTAAACCCCTTAAGCCCAAATTTTTATCACTTGCGAGAACTTTGGGGAATTATTGTATTATGGGAAATTTTGGGGGGGAGATTTGCGTATTCTTTTAAAAAGGGGTAAAAAAAAAAAAGGACATTTTATAGTTTTAACCCTTGGGCAAAAAAACCACCGTCCAGAAATCAATGTTCAAATAAAAGAAGGGTCGCCGATTAAAAGGGATATAGTTTAAAATTTAACATCTAATTTTTCGCACCCGTTTCAAAATTTAAAGGTACGTGTTTCTTATAAAATAGTCCAAATATGTTTAAAGACCCCGAAATTCCTTACAAAAAAAATTAACAATACACAACACCTTCTACCTGAAACCCTTCAATCAAAATAAAAACCCCATTTCCGGACGGTTGATGGATTGATTAAATACCATTATGTTCTGAACATGAATTTTCACTCGATATAATCAGGTAAGGGTAACTACCATTACATCATCCCCAACCTTTTTGCAGCAGTAGAAAATTTTTGCGAAATTTCCCACTACAACATTACTGAGTGGGCCCATCGGGGGGACATTAGATTTAAACCCACGTTCCCCCTTTTAAAAAGAGAGGAGTAGTATCCCTAACTTATTCCTGGAATAGAAAAATTTAAAAACCAAATATTTTCATGCCCTCCCACGTGACGTTTTTTCAATCACGCCAAAATTCATTGAAAAAAGAAAAAAAAAAAAACAATTACCGGACATACCGGAAACCCTTTAAAATCCAAGTACTTATTTAATTTTTTTTTTTATCTCTCATTTGGGCTTCTAATGTAAAATAAAAAAGGGGAACTTTTTGAGAGTCTATTTGCCCCGAAATCTTAAACTTATCGTTTCACTTTTTCCCAATACCCTCCGATTTACAGTGGGCGTCTCCCTCATCAGTTTCGTTGGGTTTGGGAATAAAAATATCAAAGAAAATTTCCCCACGGAAAGCCCTTAAAACTCCCCGGCACAGTGTTTAAATTTGGGAATCTTTTTTGTAAGGGAGTATGGTAAATCTTTTTCTAATGAAAACATCAAGAAAACTGAAAAATTTTTTGTTATTAAAGAACTCTTTTCGAATACGATAGATTTTTAAAAACTAAATTTTTCCCATAAGAAAATTAATTTTAATATTATTAATAAAGAAACACAGTAAATAAATTTGGGAAAAAAAAGTTTTCCCTTTAATCATTTGAAATAGTGACCCATATTTTTGTCATGATAGGAAAATGATAAAAGACTTAGTGTAAAGATAAAGATTGCTTAATTACCCCCCGGACCACACCTGCATACGTTTTAACATGGTTTAAAAATTTAAAAAACAAATACATGAAAAAAAGGGATTATGGGAAAAAAAATTTTATTTATTTGTTTCTCAGTGCTTTCCCTAAATTTTTTTTTTATAAAACCCCCCCCCTTTTGCAAAATTAAAAACAATTTTTAAAAAAAACAAGAGGGCCATGGTGGCCCGGGTGGCTCCCCTTAGAACAAATTTAAAGTGGGGAAAAAAACACAAATATCAAAATAAAATTTTGTGAAAAAGGGCTTGCCCTCTCCCAAGCTATAAATCGGGGGAGTATTTTTGAACAAAGGAATTTTTCAAATTTGTACTATATACTAAAAGGGAAAAATGGGTTTAGGCCCCCTTTGACCATGTTTTTCACAGATCGAAAAAATTTTGAACAATTTTGGGGTAGAGATTTGAAAAAAGGGTTACATCTTTTTGCCAAATAATTTTTGAAATCCCCAAATATTTTTGACCAAGAAATTTTCAAATTTGTTCTAAAAAACTTTTTTTGGGAAACGGGTTTCCCCCCCCCCTGGCGGCCATTTTTTTAACGGATAAAAAAATTTTTGAAAATCGGTGAAAGATGAACCCAAAACAACATGTATCCCAAAATTTAAAACTTTAAAAACCAGCCAAAACCTTTTGGAGGAGAATTATTTTTAAGGGGTTTTAAACTAAATCATAAAAGGAAAAAGGGGCCCCCCCCTGTCAGCCACTTTTTTTAAAAGAAAAAAATAATTTGAACAATTTTGGAAAGGGGAGTGACCAAAGGGAACTCAAATCCCAAAAAACTTTGAAACCCAAAGCCATACCTTTTGGGAAATGAGAAGTTTTTTGCAGGGGTTTCCTATATAAAATTAGGAAAACGGGCTCCGCCCCTTGGCGCCATTTTTTTTAAAAGGATCAAAAAAATTTTGAACAATTTTCCCTTAAGAGGGGCCCAAAAGAAAAATCTGGGGCAAATTAATTTTGAAATCTGGCCAGAATTTTTTGGGGGAGAAATTTTAAAAATTTGGGTCATTGTTTTTCTTTCGGGTTGCCTGGCAATCAGTTTTTCTCCCAGGGAAAAAAAATTTAATTTTGAACAACTTTAAAAGGGCATCACCCAAGGAACATTCCTGTAAATTTTCATAAAAGGGGGCCCAGGGGTTTTAAGGGGTGGAATTTTTGTTTAAAAAAAAATTTGTTGATTTGACCCCGGGGAAAACAACTGATGGACGCACGCACGCAGGGAAACGCCCGGAAAAAAGGGGCGATCACAAAAGCCCCATGCCACGTTTTTGCTCGGGGTGTAAAAATAAAGATAAACCGTTAAAAAACAATGAGAGATCGCCCCATATAAAAAATTTTAAAACAAGTCAAAAAATCCCCCCAGAATAGCACCTTACCCCGAAAAAAATCAAATTATTTACAATATCATTTGGGAAAAGGCAGGGGGAAAATTTAAATGTTGGGTGGGGGTAAGAAATTTCCAGAGTGGTATGATTGATTTACTAAAGAATTTTTTAACATTTTTTTTTCTTATTTATGAGTTTTTAGATTTTTAAAGTTTTTAACTGTATCGAACTGGAAAATTTCCCCGCTTCTGCAGGTTAAAACAAAAAATTTCATATTACTTTAAATTGAATGCCAACTCATTTTTCAGCCCAAATTTTTGAACGAAACATTATAAAAAAACTTTTTTGTTTTTTTGTTTTTTTTTTCTTGCACATAAAAGGGAATAAATATACAAACGTACTTTTTTTCCTAAAGGGAGCTACAGTTTTCATTTCTTTATTGACATTCCCCTAAAATTTAAAGGGAAAAGTCCAGGGAAAAAGGAATTCGAAATTTAAATTTTAATTCACAGTGTGATAATTAAAAATAAAAAGGAAAAAAAATTAAAAACCCACTACAATTTTTTTTTCGGGTCACCCAAATTTATATAAATTTTAATTTGGAAATTTTTTTATAAATATGGACACTTCATCTGAAATGTTTAAAGGGCCGAAAAGTACGGACTCGTACAAAAACTAAAAACGTCTGACAAACCCCCAATAAAAAAAACCCCAGGGGCCACCGAAAGAAATTTAACAAAAATTTCCAAGAAAATTGGTCCAAAAACCCCTTTTCTACTTTCTTTTTGGGGGAAAATTTAGGCATCAAAAAGTTTCTTTTTTGGTCTATTTTGTTTTTTTACAAAACCATATACTGATTTTAGGGGTAAAAAAATGAGAATTAGACCTTTTAAAGCGTACTTTTTTTGGAGGTGTTTTGGGAGTAAAATGCTACTTAATGTTAACTTCAATCTTTAGCTTAAAATTTGAGGGGGTTTTACCCCGGGAATTGCCAGATAAAAATTTAATGATATGTTTTTTCGGGGGGTGTTCAAAAGGGGGAAATTTACAACTACAAGAATTTGTTAAATAGAGACAAAAAATTGTCACAAACCCTCTCTATATCTCTTTACATCACATAAACTGCAGGGGGGGTGGGCCCGAGGTACGGATCCGGGAAACCCAATAGCAAGGGAAAATGGGACCCATATGGGGGTTCCGGGTATCCCATAAGGGCTAAACAAATGTAGAATTCTTTACCATTAAGGGGCCCCTATGAGCGTATCTGGGGATGCCTATATGGGCCCAAAAAAATGTGGGGCCCCGGCCCCCTATGTAATTTTTATTTACCCCGAGGGGCCATATGGGTGTATCTGGGGATCCTATGGGTTAAACTATGTGGGGCCAATGTGGGTCCCCCAAAAATAGAGTTTTTTTTTCCCCCCTCCCTACCCATATGGGGGGTATCGGGATGCCATATGGGTCCCCAAAAGATGTGGGGCCCATGTGGGTCCAGTGGGATAGGTTTTTCCCTACACTTGACCCATATGGGTTTTAACTGGTATGCCTATATGGGGTTTGACTAAAGTGGGGACCCATTGGGGCTCATAAAATAGAGCCTTTTTTCCCCCCTACTGGACCCATATGGGGGTGGGAAATTTTGTAAAGGGCCCATATGGGGGTTTTCCTATTTGGGACCCATGTGGTTTCCCCTATATAAGCTTTTTTTCCCATACTTTGGGCCCACATGGGGGTGAAACCCGGTAAAGTTTTGGTTCCCCCCCCTTTATATAGATTTTTTCCCCATAAGGACATATATGGGGTGTTTTTTGGGGATCCCAAATTTGGGGTTTGACAATGGGGGGACCCCCTGTTGGGGGCCCCCCCCCCTAAATAGAAAATTTTCCCCCTACCGGACCCTATGGGGTATCTGGGTATGCCCATATGGTTACGACTATGTAGGGCCAAGTTTTGTCCAATAAAAGACTTTCCTTTTTCCCCTAAAGGGACACAAATGGGCTGTATTTTGGATGGCCCATATGGGGGTTTGACTAAGTTGGGCCGTGGGGCCCAGATATTTGAGTTTTTTTCACATGCAAACTCTACATTTCCCGGGTTTAACCCCCAATAATTTAAAACCAATGGGCCCAAAAACACAAGGGGAATTTTAAACCACTTAGCTTTTCTTCCCGAGTGCGGCCAACGAACATTTTTTACCTTTTCAAATCTTGAAATACGTAGTATAACCCTTGATTAAAATGCATTTCTTTTAATTAAGTCTTGTCTTTTTTTGAAAAATCATTCCCGATTATGGGAAAAAGGGAATTTCGTTTTGGGAACGTTTTTTTTCGCGAGTTTAATTGACTTGGCCCTAAGTCTAGAATTTACCCTTTTTTCTGCAAAAAGTTTTTTTGTTTAGGACCAAAGGGTCAATACTTTTCCCATCAAAAAATTAAATAAAAATTTTTTGTTACTTTTTTTTTATTAAAATTAAAATTTTTTGAATAAAAAATGATAAAATTTTCGTACTGTAATGGGGGAAAATTTTTGGTATACCCTTCCAAATTTTTGGGAATTTCCCACAAGATAACAAATCCTTTGCAAACAAATCTGCGTTTTCTTTAACGTGTTTATTTATTTTTGTATCAAAAAACACTGTTTTAAATCACTTGTTAAACCCGGGGCCAAAAAAAAGTCTTGCAAAATTTTAAAAATTTCTACAGATATACATGAAGCTACAAAAGGATTCCATCTCGACATAAGAACAGAATGAAAAATTAGTAAACGCTTTGTTTTAATTGTAGATAGAATACCCTTTAAACCATTGAGTTTTTAAAACTCGGGGCGTTGTGAGAAGGTTTTTGGGAAAAGAAATTACTGGATGAAAAATACAACTTCCATGGACTGAAAGGGGAAAGCTGCCTTTACCCAATGCCCTAAACAGGGGAATTTTTCATAAGTTTTGCTGCAATAAACTCTAGCCAATCTAAATGAAAAGAAGTTTTTAGTCAAAAGCCTTGGGGAAAGTTTTAATCTTTATATTTATTTTACAAGCAAGAAATGTTAAACTAAATAGAACCCAGAGGCTTGAGGTATAAAACACCTCCCTACATTATTATTTTATTTCAAAAAAGCATTGTTCAAAGGAACCAAATGAAAAACAAGAAAATCAGAGAACGACAAATGCTCCCCGAAGAAACCCTCATTGTTTTTCAAATAAACCTTTGGGCAATGGGGGGGAGGGTGGGAATTAGGGCAACCGAAGATACTCCTCTTTTTTTAAAAAAGCTTTTAAAAAAAATTTTGTTGAAAAACAAACTATTTGTTTCCCGGGAAAAAAGCCCCGGGCAAAAACCCTACTAGATTACCGTTTTAAAAAAAAAAAAAATTCCCAAAAGGGAATTTAACCCTGTTAAAAATTGAGGAAAAAAAAAACCCCCCTGGGGATGCAAAACTTCCCCTTGGGAATAAAGCTTTCCCTAAAGTTTTTTGTTGAATTTTAAGCCTTTAATTTTCCCAAAATAGCCCAGACAAGATTCATGCCAAAATGTACTAAAAGGGCCCAAAAATCAAGGGGCCCTAACTCTGTGAAAAATTTAAGGAACCCCGGTCACGCCCCGGGTATCTTTTCTACTCTTGGGAATTAAGCCCTTCCCCAAAAAATTTTTGTTTAATTAAGGCTTTTATTTCCTGAAAATAGCCTGGGCAATAAAACATCAAAAGGGAAATATAAGGCCAAAAGTCAAGGGCCTAAATCTGTGAAAAATTGAGGAAACCCGGGCACGCCGACAAAGCGTTTTCTACTCTTGGGAATAAAGCTTTACATAAAGTTTTGTTGAATTCAAACCATTTTTCCGGAGAAATAAACCCCTGCCCAAAAAATCCAAAAATTTCTATAGGGCCCCCCCAAAAACCCCAAGGGGCCCCTAACCCCTTTGAAAAATTTTTGGGAACCGGGCACGGGGATAAGCGCATCTCCTCTTGGTAATAAAAGGGTTCCCAAAAGTTTCCGGGGAATTCAAGGGCCCTTATTTTCCCGGGAAAAAAGTCCCGGGCAAGGGAAAATTGGGGACGGGCCCAACGGACGACGGGTGGGCGGGGGAAGCGGGGACCCATATGTCACCTTCGGGGACAAAAAATGAAAACTTTATTCTCACAGTTATGTTTTTTTTTTTTCAAGGCCCAAATTTTTAAAAGTCCCCAAACCCTTTTTTGGTTTTTCCCTTCTTAAGAAAAATTTATATTTTTTTTCCTTTTTAACTTTTAAAACCCTAGCACTGAAAAACCCTAGTAAGAGGTCGGGAAAAAGGCTGGGAAGTGGACTGGACAGGGAGGGGGAAGAAAAAAAGTGCAACAAAAGTCAGAACCCCAATTTTTCAATGTAGAATTCCAACAGGAACACACCCAAAAATAGGGGGGAAAAGATTTTATATTTAATAGTGTAGAATAATTTTGAATAATTTTTTTATCTTCAATTTATTTTTCAGACCCCAACAAACTTTTAATTAAGTTTTAAAATATTTTTTTTTTTTAAAATTTTTAAAAGGAAACTGTTTTGTAACTAACAATTAAAGGGGAGATTGGGCTACCAGAAAGTGCAAGAGAATTGCTGATTGATTAAACCCAAATTTTTTTTCCCCAATTTTTAAAATGCTATGCCAACAATCTGTATTTTTATATATAATTTTATTTTCACATATCCCCGTATCCCCCCTGCTGAACAAGATAGTTTGCTTAGTCTGTAAAAATTTTCACTACCCAGTTTGATATGGTTTTATTTAATATTTTAAATAGTGTTCGTCATCAAACCCGAAGTTAAAACCCCTCATTTTCAGTTTTGCCTTTTTATTTTGAATTTCAGTGTCACCCTTTAAAATTTTTAAGTACTTTAAGGGTTTAAAAACTTAAGGCGAATTTAAAATTTTTTAGTGTTGATTGTATTCATTATTATTCAGTCTTTTTATCTTGTTTTTTTTTTTTACAATATTATGCTTTTTTGTTTTAATGATATTGAATTTTTGTGCATGGTTTAAAAATATGCAATCTTAAAATGGGTTTTTTTTTGCATAAAAATTGGCCTATGGGAAGGGAAAATTTAAACATTCCCCTTTTTTAAAATTTAAAAAGCACAAAAAATAAAAAAATCCCTTTGTATTCAAAAGTATTTAAATGAATTATGACTTTTTGATTTGTAAATTTTTTCAGCATGGCTTAAAATTTGGGGTTTTAATTAAATTAAAAATAAAAAAAAAAACGTAAAGTTTGTATTTGAGGGACATATTTTCCCGGTTTTTTGTAAAAATTTTTTTGGAGCAACAAATTTTTAGATGCTACTGGAAACCCTTTTTTCACAATTTTACCGGGAC
The DNA here is from genome assembly GCA_021229015.1 of Solen grandis. Taxonomy (NCBI): domain Eukaryota; kingdom Metazoa; phylum Mollusca; class Bivalvia; order Adapedonta; family Solenidae; genus Solen; species Solen grandis. The sequence goes on from CM037778.1 coordinate 80,747,270, forward strand.
TTTTAACAGTGAAGTGGGGATGGCCATTTTACCCGCAAAGGGGGCAAAAAAGGGGCCCTTTAGGGGGGCCCAAAATTTGGGTCTTTGGGGGACTGCCCATATTTTTACCAGGCCAAAACCGGGTTTAAATTTCGACATGGGGCCCATAAGGGAAGGGCCCCAAAGGGGCCTATTTAGAATCTAGACAGAAGCCCCCTATGGGGCCCCTTGGGGGGGCCAATTGGATCTTGGTGGGCTGCCCATAAGAGACCCCGGCCAAAACAGGGTTTCACTTTCACATGGGGCCCCTGTGGGTAGCCCTATGGGGCCTTTTGTAGAATCCCAGGCGGACTGTCCATATGGGGCCCTTTAGGGGGACATATTTGATCTTGGTGACTGCCCAATAGGAACCCCTGCCCAAAACAGGGGTTTCCCCCTTTCCCCACATGGTTTCCCCCTAGGGGTCCGTTGGGGAAACCCCTATTGGGGCCCATAAGGTCCCCTAATTTTAAAAATTGGGGTTTTTCCTTTGAAAGGTTTTGGGAAATTTGAACAAACCCTTGGTCACGTGAAAATTTCATTTTGATCGCCCAAAAAAAAAAAACACGGGAAGTAATGGGCCATCTCAAGCCCGCCCAGAAATAATTTAAGAACTTTAAATTTAATTTACAAAACGACCGAAAAGAGACTTAAAAAAAAAAAATTCTAATATTCACCAGCTTTGTCGAAAATGTTGATAAAAATATTTCTTTCCCTTCTGTTTGTTTTGGTGGTTTAAACATTTTTAACATAAAAAAAAGTCAAAAATATATTTATATATATATATATATATATATATAATATATATGAATTTCGCAAAAAAGTACCCTGTTTTTTGAATTTTTTTCCAAATTTAATACTAAAAGAAAGGTTTTTAAAAAAATTTTTCCAATTAAAAACAGGGTTTTTACAAATTTAATTATTTTTTTATGTGTTTTGGGTCGAAAAAAATATTTAATTAAAAAAAAAATAATTTAATAAATAACATGTGTCCTAAATTTTTTAAATACTACTAAAACTACCTTTTCCCCAAAAATGGGTAGCTGGGACTTTTAATGACAATTGTCTAAGTGTCTAAATTGGGATAGCCCGGGGCATTTCTAATTTTAAAGCCCCAGGGCCCAAAAATGCGTTCTCAGTTGTATATCTTTAAACTGGTTTAAATTTTTAAATGAACATTACATACTTATTTTTTAAAAACCTTTTAAAAATAAAAATTTATTTTTACACATAAAGAACCATAACCCTACGTCAAGCTACGTTTTTCAAAGGGAAAAAAATAACCCACTGGGAAGATTTTTAATTTAAAACCGGGGTCCCGTAAACCCAAAAACCCTTTCCAAAAAAAAAACTTATCTTGGGTTAAATTTTTTCTTCATCACTGTCCTTGTTAAAGCTGATCCTTTTTCTGATAGGTCTTTTGTACATTTACATTTTTAAACCCCCTTAGTAGCCCTTTCTGTCTGGAAATTTCATTTCATCTTGCAGACCCCAAAATATTTAAAAATTATATAAGAAAGGAATTACCTGCTGTTTAAAATTTTTCTTCATTTAAACATAATAAAGGGAGAATTAATTTATTATTTTTTTGGGGACAATTTTTAAAAGATTTCAGGTGACCCTTTTTCCCCGAATATTATTCCCACGAAAACTGTTTATTTTATATCCTCATTTTTCAAGTACATGGTACCAACGAAATTGTTTTAAAACACTTTTCCACGAATTTTTTTGACAACCCAAAATAAAAGACTTTAAAAGTAGTTAATTTATGGCATTTCAAAAACAAACATCACAAAATGTGTCCCCACTATGAAATATATATAAATTAAAATTCTGGTTTTTTTTGAGCTATTAAATTTTTATTAAAATAAGTTTTTTTTGTTTTTTTTTTTTGGACTTTTTCCCGGGCGGCTTTGCTTTTTTTAAGCGTGCTCCCCCAAAAACATGCGCGGGGTCTTTGAAGCTTTGCTCAAAAAATTTGTCTTGTCCCATTTAAAACCAAATACATAAATTTTTTCCCTTTGAAATTTTTAAAAGGGGGAAAAAAGGGGATGGAACTAACATGATAGATGCGAAAAATTAAATTAAATAAGCAAATCCATAATTGATTTAATAATACATTTTTGTTTGCTTTGTACTTCAATTTTTGGGGTATCTTTGACGTTGTTTAGTTGGAAGCACATACTAACAATTTTTTTAAAATGTGTTAAAAAACCCCCATTTTTTTCATTGTATATAAAAATTGACACCCTTTTACAAAACGCCCTTATTTCAATTGTTTAAATCATGATAATGCCCAAAAATTGTCCCCGAAATCGAATTTAAACATATGCCCTTTTACCCTTTTGTATATAGAAAAAATAAACATATGGGAAAAATAACCACCCGCCTTGTCTGGCGCATCGCGCATCTTACCCGGTTTGGGGGACCCCTTTAAATTTTATTTATTCGAATCAAAATCCTCGGGGAATATATGCCCAAGGGGAAGGACTTCGCTAACGTGTATTACAATTTCCCCTATCACTTCACGTTTGAAAAGGGAAACCCAAAAAACAAAATTTTTTTTTAATTAGTTCGTGCTATTACATTGCGCTTTGGGGGATTTGATAACACGTGACATTTAAACCCCGTTTTGATTTGGGCAGGGAAAACTACGGGCAAATGTCATATCTAAAAAAAATATTAAGAAAAGACAAAAAAACCTTGAGAAAAGCAAGACTGCACAATAAGGTTTGTAATGTTGTTATGGTAGTTATGTCTACAGTGGAAAAAACATATGTTTTTTGATTCATTCATAACATAGATAGTTTCATGAAAAACATAAATTTCTTTTGGGAAAAATAATTCTATTTCAGTCAGGGTAAAAAAAGGTTTGCAAAAGAAACCAATTCTTGGGTTTTTTTCCCTTTTTTTTGTTCCTGCAAACATCGCGAAATTTTAACGCCAGGTGGAGGGGGACATTCCCAAAGGGGAAAAACCACGCTTGAAAAACAAAAATTTTTAACCCCAAACAAGAGGGAAAGGGCCAGTGCGGGAAAATACAGTAAACATGATTTACACAAGTGTCGGTCAAACTACTGACCGTAATGGCGTCTGCTTCTTTGGTAGGGAAAAACTTTTAAAGGTTAAACCCTGTTCTAGTTTTTTTCATATTCTTTTATTTTTGTAAAATTTAAATTTAAATTCCCTCTTTTTTTTTATAAAATTTTTTTAAAATATTTGTTTTTAAAATTTAAGGGTAACCCTCGAGTAATTGGAAACATAATGGGTCTTAAAATAATTTTTTTTTGAATATTTTCTCCATTTTGCCTTTTCTGGTTTTTTCCCCAAATTAACAACTTTTTTCCCCGAAATTGGCTTAAAAAAATTTTCACGAAGAAAAAACAACACAAATACCCTTATTCCCTTTTGACATAAAAACCCAAAATTAAAATGGTTTAATTGTACATAAATTTCCCGCAAAATTTATTTTAAAAATTTTGTGTGTTCGACATATTTTTTAAAGAAAAAGAATTATATTTTTACGAAATTTTCCCTTTTTTTAATGTAAATTTTTTTCCTTCTTTTTTTTTTTTTTTCATAAAATCATGTTTAGTTACGAAATCCATCCCCCATTCGATCAATTCATTATTCCCTCGATTATTCAAAAAATTTACCTGCAATACAATTGGGTAATTGTTTTTTCTCCCCGAAAACACAATTTTGCAAAAACTATAAAATTAATTTCTAATGGCAGAATGGCACTCGACCCAAAAAAGAGGTTCTATGGGAAATTGGTACCAATTTTCTGATTCTCCCAGGAACCTGTTTACTGGTATTGGGGGCTACACCCGGGACGTAAAAGAACCAAGGGGGGCATTCTATGCCCTTGAATATGGCCTAAAGGGGCTAAAAAATCACATTCAGGGGGGAGAAAAACTCAAAAAAATAGGGCAGTGGGGCCCCCCTTTTTTCCCCTTTAAAAGGTTTTCCCTTTTTTGATTCTCCCAATAATAAAAAAAAATTTAAAACCCAAAATGGCCCAAAAAACCCCTCACCTGAAAAAACAACCTTAAATTTCCCCGTCAAGTTTTCTTTAATTTTTAGGGATAGTTGCACCCAATGCATAATTCGGGGGGATCACTTATAATTTTCCCCGAAAAAAACAGTGCCTTTTGTGAAAACTGAAGTCAAACTTGACTGGGGAAATAATGGGTTAAACACACAAAAAAAACCTTAAAAGGAGCATAACATCCTGGGCCAAAAAGGGGCCCAATTTTCGCCATAATCCAACTTGGCCGAAAAAAATATGGTTTTAAACATTTTTCCCAAAGGGCAATAAGCATGAGGGTGATAACTTCAGAAATGAAAGCTAGATTGCAAACAAAGTGAAATTAACACCTTTTTTAAAAATCAAAAGGGGCATAAAACCCCAAACCCAATTGCGGGTATCGGCCCCTAAAAAATATGGCTTTTAAACATTGTCAAAGAATTTTAAGATGATTTCTTAAGGAAAGAAAAATGCTAAGTGCAAACAAACAAAATCTGGCATTTTTTTAAATTAAAGGGGCCCAAAAACCCCCGAAACCAATAACCGTATCACCATAATCGAACTTTGCCCAAAAAAAGTTTAAAAAAACATGGTCATAAAGTTTGAAAATGAATTTCTAAGAAATAAAAGGCCCAGAGTGCAAACCCCCTAAATTGTGGACGACGGCGGAGGACGACGGCCCTTTATCGATCCAAAAGCTCATCCTGAGCACATTTCCAGGGAGCTAAAAAATTTTATTGAACAATTTTCCCTCTTTGTCATTTTAAAAAATGAACCCCAAAATGTCACAAACCCCTATAAGGCCTTTCTTGAAGTTTTTAAATCCTTTATCAATTTTAAAAAGAATATGATTGGGGAAAAAAAGCACAGCCCGTTTTTAAAAATTTTTTTCCCCCGTCGCCTTTGGGGATATATGGTCCTCCCCTCTGTCCCCCCCATTTTTTTCCGGAGCATAACCGAAAAGTATTGAGGAAACAAAATGTTACTACAAAAGGGGGAAGATCTCATTGAGGAAAGGGGGTGCCCGTGCACAAAAACATAACTCTCCCCTTTTAATAAATTTTTTTTAAAAAATTTCCCCCTTTTTTATTTTTTAGGGTTAATTTTTTTCCGGGGCCTTAAAAATTTTAAAAAGTAAATTTAGGTATCAATTTTTTAACTTTTTTAGTTGGAAAAGATTTTTTTTGAGAGGGGGTGCAGTGTACAAAATGAAAACTCTAAATTTCCCTTTTTTTTTTTTTTTTTTTTTTTTTTTCAGGCTTTTAATTTTTTTCCCCAGTGACCTTGACATTTTCCTGTAACCTCGAAATAAGGGGAAATTTAAATAGGTCTTTCACATGGGGTTTTATATTTATAATCCCCTTCAAAAAACAGTCTTCAAAACCAAAAAATTTTCTTTTTAAAAAAATAAATATTCTACTCTCAAACACATCTTCTAAAGAGCAAGCTTTGGGGGAGGGAAAAACTTTTGTATTGTTTTAACTGGTTTTATCACTGCCTCCCCTTTTAAAACTTTAAAAAAAAAAAACGGATCCTTTTCCCAAAACCGGGCTCAGCCAAAAATTATGATTTTTCCCGAGAACCACCACTTCAACTCTGTGCATATTTCCCAATGTGTTTTTCCCCCCATTTTTTTACTTTCCCCCCTTTTTTAAAAAAAGCTTTTAAAAATAGCTCTTGCTCGCTTTTGACGTCAAAAACCAAATTTACGCTGCGATTTTTTTTTTACACCAACACCTAAAAGGCCCCAAAACTTCAAAATTTTTTAAGAAGGGAAAGATTTTTAAACTTCACCCCGGGTGGGTGTCCCAACCCTCGAAACCCTTACCACACGTCAAAATTTAAAAGGGAAAGGTTTTTTTCCCCCCCAATTTCCAAAAATAAGTAACAAATATGCAAACCGGTGTTACTTTTTTACTTTCCAAATTTTAAAGGCCTGCTCCCGGTAACTTTAAACCAAAAAGTGCCCCAATATTTTTTTAAATTTTAAATTTTTTATATTGTTATTTTATTCATTTGCATGAAACCCTCAGAGATTAAAATTTATGTTAAATTTAAAGTTGGAAAATTTAGAGCGTTACTTTTATTTAAAAAAAAAAAAAACATGTGTCATAAATTCCCCAACAAGCCTCCAAAAAATGGTTCACATAGCCCAAATTTTGTGGGGGTTTTTTTTTGAAAGGAATTTTATTAACTATTTAGCATATTTAATAACACTTTCTACTTTTACTGTAAAATTTTCCTCCCTCAATTTAAAAAATTTTTCCCATTAAACAACTTCAATACCAGAGCATGATAAAATATCCCAAATTTTTAGTGACCACACAAAAACAAATTTACAAAAAAGGGGTCGTTTGAAAAATTTTTTTACTCCCCAAAACATGCGTATTTTTCTTACCCGGCTGGTTTGTCCCTAATAATCAACGTCCCAAAAAATTTTTTTAGAAAATTTAACGAAGTCTCGGTACATAATTTAGTCCCCAATAGAGAATTTTTTCTCCGACTTTTTCCGAAACTTGGGTTTTGACTTGTAAGATTTTTTTTTTGGAGGACCTTTTATGCTCTGAGCCTCATTGTAAGTTTTAAAATATAAAAAATATTGCCAAAATTTAATTTACGCCGGGCCTATATAACAGAAAAATTTTTGAAAATGGTTTATTCGATGTAACAATTTTTTTTTATTTTTAATGTAAAAAAAAAACTGTGGAATTACCGGGGCGATAAAAAGAACATTATACTAAATTCCCCCAAAAAAATCTTTTTTAGCCCATAAGACCAAATCAAACTTTGCTCCCGGGGGGTTTTTTAGTCTTTAAAAAAAACCAAATTAAAATTGTCCCCCCAGTTCTCAAAAAAACGCAAAGTTCTATATGTATAAACCCAGTTACAGGGCCCCTTTAAAAGCAAACCATTTACATCTGAAATTTTAAAAAAATATTGGGAAAAATAGCTTAAAAGGGAAAACCTATTACATAGCAAAAAAAAAATTTATTTTAAAAAAAGGGTTTAAAAGTATAAAACCCCCTTACAAAAAAATTTTTTGTTAAAACCCCCTTTTTTTAGCACCGTCCCCGGGGGGCCAGTTTTTAGGCGCCGCCCCCGTGAGCGGGGGGTCCCCCGGGGTTTGAAAAACCGGCCCCCCAAAAAACCAAAGTCGTAAAAAATGGGGGTGTTATAGCTCCCTTGCTTTTGGGGGCCCTAAAAAAGGGGAGTTTTCGGCTTCCCCCCCCCCGGGGGCCGGATAATGTGCTGGGTTTTTTTAAACATGCCACCTTTCTACGGGGTGGGGGCGCAGGTGGGAGCACATATCTTGGGGGCCCGTAGCCCCCCGCCCCCAAAAGACTGAAAATGTCGGTGGGGCGATAAACCCCAAAAAACAAAAAAATATATAACTATTAAATTTTTAAACCAATTACTAGCTTAAATTTTTTACTTTTACCTAGCTTAATTTTATAAATAAAGCACCCTGCTTTTAAAAAATACCCCCGTTTCATATTTTTAAAAAAATTTTCCAAATTTTTTTAAAAAATTAAAAAAAAACCTAGAAAAAGCTTAAATTAAACCCCCCTCCCCCTCTTTTTAAATTTTTAAAACCCCCTCAAAAGCTTAAATGTAACCATATAAAAATTTTTTTTAAAAGATACTTAGTTAGATAGTTTTTTTTAAATAATAAAAAGGGCCCCCGGGCCCCCCCCAAACAAACCCCTGGGGATGATCTAACATTTTTCAGACAAAAAAAAGTTTTTCCCTACCCTTTTAAAAATTCAACCATCATCCCCCCCTTTTTTTTTGTTAAAAAATTTTAAAACAAAAAAATTTAAAAAAATTTTAAAAAGGGTTTTTTTTTCTCCCCCCTTACAATTTTAAAAGAAATAAACCCTTTCCCCCCTTTTAAAAAATTTTTTTAGAAAAAAATATATGTTTCCCCCAACCCCCCCAAAAACCCGTTTTTAAAAATTTTTTTGAATGAAAAAAAATAACCCTTTTAAATTTTTTCACCCAAAAAACTTAACAAATATTTACGTAAAAAAAAACTTTTTAAATGATTTTTATAAACCAAAAAAATTCAAAATTTTTTAAAAAAAATCCCCCGGGGTTTTTTAAAATCAACACAAAAAAATGAAAAAAAAGGGGGTTATCCTTCTAAATTTCTAGCTAATTGTACCATTTTTGTAATACCCTTTTTTTAAAACTTTAATTTCCCCCAAAGAAAAAAACCCATGATAATTTTTCCCTTCCCCCAACCCCCTTTATTTAAAAATTTTGGTTTTCAATTTTTTCAGACCGTAAATTTTTAAAAAAATATTTTTTGTCCGCCCAAAATTTTTTCTTTTTTAAAAATTTTGGGGGAGAACATCGAAAGCGAGACAAAGCAAAAATTTTTTTTTTTCTGGAAAAATTTAAAATTTTTAAGGGATCCTCATAATTTTTAAAAATTTTTAAAATGTTTTAAAAATGACAAACTACTAGATTCCCGTAAAAAGTTGACTCCAATTTTTTTGTTTCACCCAAAAAATGACTCCCTTTTTCTCAAAGAAATTTAAAAAAAAAAACCCCAAAAACTTTCCCATATCAGGGAAAACCCAAAAAAAAACCCCCCAAACCAAAAAAGAAAAAAAAAAACCCCTTTTTAAAATGATAAAACCCCAATAGTTTTAACCGACATTTTTCAAAAAATTTTAACATATAAAAACAACGTTAGGAAAACTATTGACCATTTTTTTTCAATTTAACCAAAATACTTTAAAAAAAATTTGAAAAAAATGTTTAAAAAACCCCAAAGGGGAATCTATACATTTTTTTTCCAAAAAAAAAACAAATTAAAATTTTTTTCATTTTTAAAACCCCCTATTTCTTACAAAAAACAAATTAAACAGTTTTTTTATTTTTGGGCAGTAATTTTTAAACCCCCCAAAACCCTTTTACCCAAAGCACAGTACCGGTTTTTTCCCAAAACCCCCCCAAAAAAATTTGGGAAAAACCCCCTTTAAAATTTTAAAAAGACCCTATGGACCCCTTTATATTTTTTTAAAAAAAGCAAATACAGATTTTTTCGCTTGTGAAATTTTAAATTTTTTTCCCCCCCCTTTTTGCAGGGACCCCCAAAAAATATGTTTTAAAAAAAAAAACCCATAACCTTAAAACACTAGTGTAAATTTTTAAAAACCCCAAAAGGGGCCTCTGAAAACCATCTTTTTATTATTTCCCTTTAAAGGGCCAGCTTTTTTAAAAAAATTACGCAGTTTTTTTTTTTGGTTTAAACCCCCCTTCCTGTTTACAAACAAAAAGAAAACAATGCATTAAAAAATTTTTTGGTTTGTCTAAAAACATTCCCCCGCACAATTAAAAAAAAAACCTCTGCAAACCCCCAGAAAACAATATACAGGGATACTATTGTCAATGAAAAACCAGTATTTTAAATTCCCAAAAAGTAGAGAGGCAAATTTGGGCCCCAAAAATAGTGGGGGGGGGAAAAAAAATTTTCGGACTGCTTTTTAAACCCCCCCCTGGGTTTTCCCCAAAAATTTCATGGGGGAAAAAATTCCCCCTTACTTTCCGGAAAAAAAGCCTTTTCACTGCTTTTTTTAAATTTTTTTTTCATACACACTCCAAAAAATTTTCCCCCTTTCCCCCTTTTAAAACCGAAAATTTAAACAATTTATCATGGTTTAAAATTTTATATTTAAATAACTATCATTTTTTTAAAAAATTTGGTCACTTTTCCCCACAAAAATAAATTTTTCTAAATAGTTAAACCCCCATTTTTTTAATATTACACCCAAAACACAGGTTTGTTGCGATTTCAAGCATTTTCCCCAAAATATTTATATTTTTCAAGATTATTTTTTTCTTTCTCCCCCGAATTTTATTCTTTTTTTGACGCAATTTTTTTTAAGAATTTTTTTCTTTTTTTTATAAAGAACAAGATCTGTGGCATAAAATTGTTACCCTGAACCTACGTAAAGCCCTGTATTTGCTCGTTTTGGGATTTCACATTATTCACCCACCATGGGGGTTGTTTAGAATTAAACACAGTAAAGCTTGACCCAGTGCCGCATGCGCAGGGAAAATCGCGGCATCTTGGTAAATCTTTGTAATAGAGCAAACTGCTTCATTAACATCAGTACTTGCAAGATTATGTACATGTATAAATCTCTATAACTCAATAACGCATTTCTGAAATATTTAAGAATGTCTGACTTTACGACCAAAAAGGTTGCATCGATTGTGTTTTTCTCTGTCTCTGTAAATCAAAAACTACTACTATTATAATCCGTTTTCACCAAATATGTATATAAGATTATCATCAGGTATAAAACTAATAATTTTTTTATCCTGGCATTCAAGATCAAACCCGCAAGAAATATCATAGTCCATTATATAATACTTTTTAACTGTCAAAATTGTTCTGTAACAAAAAATGCCATTCTTTTCATTTAAATGTCATTATAAACAACACCCCCGGGGGGTAGATAGGCAAAATACATTATAAGATCTTTACAATCCCTAACTGTGAAAATTTGAAAATAAAACAACACAGTCTTTATAATTTTCACAAATTCTAGTAACAGCGACTCGCTTTAAAGACTGTGCCTTTAATAAACCAGATAAAACCACCACTATTACGAAATGAATTGCACTAATATCTCGAACACTATCAAAATGTAAATAATTATTTAGAAAATTGTCAAATCATTTTACATATTGCATATGTTTCGCAAAGACATATCGAAATCAATCAAAAGGATTTAAGATAACTGCCATCAACAATTTTTAAGCCCCTGGATATTCCATGATAAAATGTTTTAATACCACTGAACTGTCTGTTTATTTCGCCTTGGCCACTTCCTATGTGTCCCCGCCCCCTTCTCGAGGCGCTCCAATCACTCTTGCGCTGGAATCCACCCCCACGTCACGAGTCTCGTAATCATGGGCATCCAATGGGGATTATATACATATTAACGTGTATTATTGTTTACAGTTTGACCACCCCATCGCCTGCTTATGTGTTCGTAGTCCACACTTATTGATTTTTTTTAAAAAAAGTGTGGACTAAAGCGTTATAGTCCACGGTGACTATGTATAGGTTAGTTCATAGTTTTCCTTCATCTAGTTCATATTGCCTTTAACTACACGACATAGTCCCCTCGGGCTCCGCCCTCGTGACGATATCGTGTAGTTAAAGGCAACTATGAACTAACCTATACCAAGATCCTGCTTAACATCATCATACTTGTAGATTTGTCGTCCACAATAAGTTTATCATATCGTATAGCTGCATACCTATTGTTCCGTCGTTCCTGAATCATGCGAGCTCCCAGTTCACGCCTGTGTCGGACAACACGATCTGTGTAGTCAGGTTTTACAGATACCTCGGACGCACGGGAAAATGCTGTATTTGCCTTTGTCAGTATACACTCCCGATCTTTATACCGGCTAAATTTGACGACGATCGTACACTTTGACGGGTCCCGGAATTTCACCACATGCGCTTTCTCAATATCTACGGATTCTTTATCGGGCAGATCTAGATTTTCTTTAATAAACTGTCTTACTTTAGATTCACACACTGACCAGTCCTCATTAATAGCACCTGTAATACCAGTTATACGGAGATTATTTCGCCGGGAATGACCTTCTAACTTGTCAAGCTGGCCTCTTAAATATGAAATATCAGATCTCATGGCCTGGTTCTCAGATCTTAATTTCTCGTTTCTACACGAAGGCATTGGATTGAATCAGATATAGAGTCAATTTTCGTATTTACCTGCGACAAGTCCTTGGAGACTCGCTCATTCTGACGGGCCAAATCCGTTTTCATCTGCTTCAAGAACTCAAACATGTTCAAATAGCTTATATCTGTACCCCATAATATATAATAATATATCTTAAATGTGTATACCTAGTTAAATAGCCTAAATGTATATCTAGTTATATAGCTTGAACCCAGTTAAAAAGCTTAAATATATACCCAGTTACATAGCTTGAATGTATACCTACGTACATAGCTTTAATGTTTACCTTGTTTTGTTTTTTTATCTTAAATGTATATCTTGTAACATTGCTCAAATGTATAAATAGTAACTTAGCTTAAATGTATACCTAGTTACTTAGCGGCTTAAATGTATACCTAATTAACGTAGCAGCTTAAATGTATACCTAGTTACATTGCTTAAATGTGTACCTAGTTACTCGTACATAGCTTAAATGACGTTAAATATTTTGTAGATTTTTTTATCTCTTATTCTGATTCACTGATCTGTCCTTCAGGCAGTCTCATTAAAAAATCTTGTGCATTTAAAAGCGTATTTCACAATAGCGGTATTTTACAATTACAATTTTTAATTCAAAACTAGCGAACAGATCTATATATTCGCGTTTGCGACTATAGTTTAAAATCTGTTGCATAGAATTTCTTCAACTTTTACACAGTGACAGGGGAATAAGTACCAAACATTGAGTTTGAAATTAAATGAGGTGTTCCTGGCCCACGATATTGAGATATCTGCCCTTGAAAATGACAGAAAAAAGCGCTAAAAACTCACTTTCAGGGTCAGATAACACAAAACGTAGCTTGGAGACCCCCGTTTCTTTTACCCATAAATTTGTTTCTAGTGTGATTATCTATAATCATGCCAAGTTTAAAAAAAATATGTTCGTTAGTGTTGATTTTCCCTCTTTGTCTATATAGTAAATAAAAACTGCTGTTGTAAAATACGCCCTTAAAGAACCAAGTATACACTTTACTTAAATAAATACATGAACAGAGCCATGAGCAAAAATAAAGATAAAAAAATAATAATAAAAAAATAGCAAGAAATTAAAAGCGTCTCTTAAAAAGTTTTTTTTTCTTTCAACTTTTAGTTGCGATCGATGGTTCATTCTTTTAGTATTGATCGATGGATCATTCTTTTCGCAGGTGTTTCTGCTGTATCAAAATTATAAGATGAGCGTGTTGATAATATGTCAGTTTCATCTCGTAAACCACAGATCTGTCATCCAGAGATGTCAAGGAGACGCTCAATGACAAAACTATAAAATATTTTGCTACATTAAAATGATGTCGTCAGCATAAAAAAATGGGATGTAGTCATTCACGCAATGCTTGTCATTAAGGATGTGAAATTCTATATACTAATGTGCACTTGATATAAAAGAAATAATTCCATAAATAAAATTTGTACAAAATTGTCAAGAAGTGTTGCTAAGCGACTCTCGTGATACGTTCACACCTACATATGATATTCAGGCAAACTCGTGACGTTACGGAACTGCCGGTGCACCGATGTCAGGACATGGTGACATGCTGTGATATATTATTAAGAATGTTCCTGGACAAATTGATATTTTTATGCCTCTATCATTTTAATAGTATCAGAACTAATTTAGAAATGTTATCAGTACACTGTCAATTATAACACACGTTTGTATTTGAGTTTGGTTCAATATTCAATTTTATAACATTTATATGAATAGTGTTAAACCAAACAAAAATAAAATAAGCAACATCATGAGTAGATTGAAATATATTTCCATGTCAGACTTTCAAACTCAGACACATATCCAAGTAGCAAAGTCTGGCTTAAAATAGGTACGCCACATTTTTGATCGGTCAATATCTAGAACGTTCCGAGCGCTACGGTATACGATTGGTCGTTGGAATCCACCGAAGTTAATTCGGTATTGGTTGGTAAAGTGTAGAGGTAAGGTTCGAGCAATAAAACATTATCGATGTTAGCGACATTGTTACCCGCGTACAATTGGCTATATGATAATCTTCACGTTAAAACGCGGTATAATGCATTAAAAAAGTAATGCATTACTGTTCCTACTAGATGTTATTGGTCACTGTACTTTTACATGTTATTTACCTTCAGGCGTAAGATGACATTTCCCGCTATGTATGTATTCAGTATTCACTACAGAAATAGCGAAGTACAGTCTTGTAATTTTACGTTTTGATTCTTAAATAATTCCATGAAATGAAAATGTAACACCAAACAAATACCAGTAAAATAAAGATCCTTCCATAAGATTTATGATAACTGAGACCAGGGTCATAGCTTCGAGTTGCGATACAAGCAACATTTACCAAGTGCAGTTAAAGGGTCACTGTCAACCTAAAGTGGGTGGTGTGGTGAAAACATGTCATTTTTTTTTTACAGTAAATCATGTTTTTTGTTTTATTTTGTTTGTTTGTATACAAATTCATTTCATATAAGAGTGCAAAGGGCTTTCAGAGTTGGCCTCACATTTAAAGAAAATATTACTTTATATATTTTCATCTTGCATGCACTCCACACTGTTTGCTGTCTTGACTGAATCAAGGAGCTGAAGGCACTGAAGTTTTGTGTGTCTCAAATGAAAGAGTGTTTGGACAGCTGCAAGTCGATCACCGTTAATTAAATTTACTTTGATAAACAAAAGAAATGCGGAATTCCTATTCTCTCAGCGCTGTCTGAGCTTTCATTTGTATTCATGCAGTACCTTTTCTACAGAAGTCTCTATTTATAGAATGAAGTAATTATGCAATTTTTCTGCACAGGTCAGAGGCTCCGAACTCATTTCGGATAGTAGATATATATATATATATATATATATATATATATATATATATATATATATATATATATATATATTTCGGTCATTTTTAATGTAAGAAATAACCTCAGGAGATATCTGGGGTCGATAGCTTGGTGTGAGTATTAGCAAACAATGATTTGTTATGGACTTCACATGGTTTATTGTAACAGCCTAAAATGACCAAACGCTGCACATTTACTATCAAATTTATTTACAAGCCACCTTTACATCGAAACAAACAATATTCGTGCGCATGGTGAAGTGATTACGTGATAAAAACAGTTACATTATTCGATTGCATGAAAAATAAGTCCTATGATGTTTTCATGTCACATGCGATTTTTTAAACTTGTAAGTATTTATTTTTGACATAGCATTAATTTTTCAGAATTTTTGCTTAATTCTAGTATACTCTTTTTATTGAGAATTTATTCGGTTTTAAATATTGGAGAACCCAGGTTGAAAAGGTACGTAGTACTATAGTTGGTGTGACTTACGTCACACACAATTAAAAACAAACACACTGCTACATAGTCCAATGTCCATTTAACAATGTGTAAAAAATATAAATTAAAAAAAAAATAAAAAAAAAAGATTAACGATTACGTAATTATTACTATTTCTGCATTGAATAAAGATATATATGAAATAAAGGGTAATATAATATAAAAAGACTTGAAAAAATAATATATATAATTTTTTTTAAAAATGCTGAAAAAAATTATTAGATATTATTATTTCCATTTAAGTGAGATAAATGATACCATTCTTATTTTTATAAATACCAGACTTAGCAATGTTGTTATATGCAATTCTGTTTTACAAGATTTAATTCTTCATTGTATGCGCAGTGGTCTCAAATAAATGTAAGACTTTTTAAACTAGAACTGTCGCCTAAGGGCTTACTAATACCCCCCCGCAAGTGTTTTTGTCAAACATGGCTTTGGAGCATGAAATCAGAATTCTTGCATACAACACTCCATCTTAATACGTATATAGAGGACATATGTGCCAACTACATGGAAATCTAGTGATCCTTTGTAACACATACCTATGGATATACCTATGTCTATGGATAAATATCATTAAGATTCACTGAAATCTATCAATGGAAGAAAATTGTAAAACAAATACCATCAAAGGGACATATCTTTAAAACAGGGGGGAGGGGGGGGGGGGGGGGGGGTAACCCAATGTTATATAGAAAAAGCGCTACTACAATGTCTAAGGTTGAATGACAGCAAGTTTCATTGAAATCCCTCCAGTAGTTTAGGAGGAGTAGTCTGCAGAAAATTGTAAAGCAAAAATCATCAAAGGGGCATAACTATAAAAAAGGGAGGTAATCCAATGGGAGGAGTAGTCTGCAGAAAATTGTAAAGCAAAAATCATCAAAGGGGCATAACTATAATAAAGGGAGGTAATCCAATGTTATATAACTAACACATGCTTCTACAATGTCTAAGGATGAATGGCAGCAAGTTTCATCAAAATCCTTCCAGTAGTTTAGGCGAAGTAGTCCGCAGAAGTTTGTAATGCAAAAATCATCAAAGGGGGATAACTTGGAAAATAGGGGAGGTAACTCAATGCTATATAGATAACGCGCTGCTACAATGTCTAAGGATCATTGACAGCAAGTATCATTAAAATCCTTCCAGTAGTTTAGGCGGAGTAGTCCGCAGAAGTTTGTAATGCAAAAATCATCAAAGGGGCATAAATTGGTAAATAGGGGAGGTAACCA
This sequence comes from Solen grandis, assembly GCA_021229015.1. Lineage (NCBI taxonomy): Eukaryota > Metazoa > Mollusca > Bivalvia > Adapedonta > Solenidae > Solen > Solen grandis. The sequence continues at coordinate 80,763,640 of CM037778.1, forward strand.
AATGATAAATAGA
>CM037778.1:80763752-80813752 GCA_021229015.1 Solen grandis
CTGTAGGAAGAGTATGCAATGAAGGTTAATTCAGGCGACTACAAACAGGTGTCGTCGTATACAGTAACTTTCTATCATGATTATATACAGATGACTCTCTTACAAAGGTGGCCGTTAGACCAGGTTTGACTTACCATTTGTACAAAGTCAAGTGTATCTGGTTTTAACAATAGTTGAAGATCAAGTGACATTCATAATATACGTATGCATGCTAGAGACACATACTGCATAGTCACATATCAGATTAGTTTTGAATATATAGAAATCGAGTTTATTTGTTGCTTGAAAGTAAAAAAAACGTGTAAAATGTAATCTTATCGGAAGCTAGTAAGACGCTATTGTTGTTTCAAGTATATACCTAACATGACTGTTAACCTGGTCACGGCACCAAATTCAGCCGTGCCCGTATAATAGCCGTATAGAATACAATTAGTCGTCATGTATACATATTTATTTGGCATGACAGGCCATGGCCCGTTCAGTCAGGTCGCTGCCATAAAGCATACCTAGCCCATGGTTTGGATTTGAGGTAATCTGTAAATGGACTCTTATATGATCTGTCTTTCTCTATGTATATCTCTGTTGAACTTTAGCCGGACAGCTATATATACCGCTTAGAAGCCATGTACAACACAGCCAACAATTTACCCTATACGAAATACAGAAACAGAAAATAGGAACTAACACCAGAAGATAATGGCAGTAGGAATAACAAGAAGGAACCCGATCTAATTGGACTTGATACAACAATAACGTCTTATTAGGACCCGATAATATTTTACTCTATACGGCCAAAACTAATGTGATGGTTTAATTTGTTTTGCTGTTTTTAATGTTTTTATTAAAATAAAGTGGCAATGGTTCATTTATTACAAAGGGAGCTGTTGTCTGTGTGTAGTGTACATGACTGCTGGCCCGAATATTGAGGTAAAAAAAACACATTTTTATGACCGTCCTAGACGCTAATTACTGTTTTAACCCAAGAATCGCCGAGAAAGATTAGTATGAAGATGTATCCTGATCAACAGGAGAAAGCTAAGATATAAAATATGTATATTTTAGATATCAAATTGTTGAGATATATTTCAAACTATATTTAACACAATGCTCTGGATAACTGCAAGATTTATGTCCCGTCATAATTGCGATAACAAATGAAAGTACTAAGTAATATACACATGTACATGTTAATTGTCGATTAATCGTTGGACACTTAAATGATTAAAATAAAATGTGCCATGCCTCCGTTTAGCATATACATATAAGTAAAGAATTCGAGTTTAAATTATTCTGAGAAGGATAGATCTTCGCGTGCGTTCCTACTGATAATGTACAGGGTCGAGACGGAAATACATATGAAACTACTCAATAAAACATTATAATAGAAAATAACCAAATTCCCTGTCAAAGTTATGGAGAACTTCGACATAGACATTTGAATGATGATGCAAAATGGATAACAATATGTATATTTTGTGACAGTCAAATGGTTTTACATTGATTATTTAGCAGGCAAAATAAATAATTGTACACTTTATCATGTCTATTGTACTCAAAGTTGACGTATTCGTGATGTATTTGGGTTAGTCTTGTCGTGTTACGAGATCGTCCATTCCTTTTGATATAAGTTTATTTGGTGTCCGGATAGCGTAGAGGTTAACGCACTGGCTTCGCTTATGTAAACCAGCTGTGATCCCAGGCCCGATGTTGTAAGGGTATTTGGTATTTCAGAACGCCCCCCCCCCCGCCCCGCGGATACTCTGGTTTTCTCCCTCACCAACGACTCCACGGACGCCACCAACAATGCCAAAATGGGCTTCTACTCAATCATTGTAAAATAAAACTTAAAGTTTAATATAATAGAATCAATTGACATTAAGAGCAAAAGGTACATCTAAACGGTTTGAGTATTTGTAACAGGTATGTGTGACAAAGACATAAGAAAGAAAACTTTTGTAAGCAAGTCTAGTTTTAAAGCAAAGTACTGGGTGTACGACGAACGTACACCTCGCAATAAAATATCATCAGGTCCATATTTTCGTCTAGACTGATTCACTCATTTATTCATTATATTGTTTTGTTTGGAGGTAGACGTCGCCATAGTAACTCCAAGCTTATTTCATGCGGAAATAGTCTCCTGAGTATATATAGACACAGAGGAAAAACCTAACAAACAAGCTAACTTGAATGCACTTTTTGAAAGGGACTCGAATCCACAGTAATGAGGGACAGAATGATTGTTAAATTCATAAACATGTGCATGTATCTGGGGATGTCAATATTCTCCCTGACAATCAAAATATAGTCAGCATTATCACATGTATGTTTAAAGTATTGATTCTGTAACAGTACCAGTAAAGTTCCAGCCTTCCCCATTGTAATATAGGATGTAACTGTGTTAATATCAGAGTCAGGGAAACATTTGTCATCTGTATATAACGGTGTGGGCAAGGCAAGGCAGTGTAAACATTAACCGGTTTGGAAGAATATATATGATGTAATCTTATATATCTGTACAGGTATAAACACATAAAATATAATTACGTATACCCTTTAAATGAGGTTTCCAGGAGGTGAGGCCGATCATATTTGTTTAACCATAAAGTTTACGTAGATGGCCTCAGTATATGACCACTGCTTTTCACCCCGTAACAAAATATTACGTTATATTTTGTGACCAAATTTTAGTTTTTCCTTCATTTTATTTTGAGTTCTGAGAATAAGTAAAGCTTTAGAGTAACCGTATTTTGCAGCACTGGTTCTTGTTTTCAGTTTTGGCCTATCAACATACGGTTTCGATCTTTTGCGAAATAACACAAAATAGTACACTCTTTGATATTGTCCCATTGTCGATATGCCATTTTCCCTCGACTGATATTGTTTTATTATATCTTTTTTAGTTATGTCCTTACGTATCCAATCTTTTATTTTTTATATGATTAAATTAATCAATACAACAATGTTAAGCGCATACATAAATATCACGTAACTTCAACCTCGAACTTTCTCAGCGCAGTAAATACATCAGTGTTGCAGCGCTTTGAAACTGCTCTGTATTTATTGTATTGAGACTAAGTCAAACGAGTCAAAGAATACTAAATTATTTATAAGAACACATTTTCTGTTTCATCAATTTGGATTAAGCTTTTAGTGCAAGCTCACATCTTGAATATTTTAGTAAACCACGTCAAGGGAGGCATTTGAAACGATTTATTGTTACATTTAATGGAAAATAAATTCTTACAACTTAAACTGTTCCCTTTTGATCCTGTGTTGGATAATTACATCGCGCCTTGGAAGTTCATGAAAAAACTTGACAAAGTTCGACCAACGTTCTTCGGATAAGCAATTATAGATGTTACCACGGGACTTAGACGTCATTCCTTAATAATATATATATGTTTCAATGTCTTCAATGTTACCATTGTAATAAATAACTTTATAATAGCAAAACGATCGATATTCCACATACATTGCGTGCAATTTGACATAAATACATACCACTTGTACTTTTTAATATGTTTTCACAATACCCATCTTCTGTGTCGCTTTATCCTGCCTGCAACAATTGTAAGAGAAATCCATCTTGTGCCATCTGCTTACTGGCTGGGTTTAACGTTCACCGGACATTATTCAGTCATTTGGAGACTATATCTACTTGTTATAGATATAGTGCTGCCACAATGCAGTATTACGCCGTAGAAATGTAACATGATACCACACCCTACCACATTAACCTGACATGGGATCAACCATTCTTGGAACTATCCTGTAAATATGCTTGGCAGGGAAATAGGGAAATACTAGTACCTTTATCTACGACTTTGCTTCGTCGAAGTCGGGAATCGAACTTCGCTCCCGAGCCCCCGGCCACCAGGGACCGTTTTGTGATCTGTATACTTATGTATATATATTATAGACAGATATGAAATGTTTCATTATATTATTACCATGCCCTCTATGAAAAAGACTTGGATTCTTTATCCTTTTCTTTATATGACGGTACGTGCTCATTATATATACCTATTAAAATGTTAGCACTAAGTTTTCATCAATAAACATACATCATCTATTTTGTAAATGCATTCTGGTTGAAAACAGTGTCCTTACCTATCAGTACTTTCAAAATTAAAACAGGAATTTTATATTATATTACCCATTTAATTATAAAAAAAAGTACATGACCTATAAATAATCTGTTAAATGAAGGAATGCATGAGAGCAGGGTTTCTCTTACAACTAAGTACATGATCTTTATCTCGCACAGTTCTATCCGATTTCGTTCTCATTATGCACACACCGAAGACTTGCAGCATCTCCTAATGAGGACATATGTGACAGTTTCATCTCCAAATTTTCTGTGGGATGGCTTCCATCATTTGATACAGTACGAGTAAATGTTACCAAATTTGTGCAATTTGATGCATGCTAATTGTTTGTATTTCAACCAGAAATACAGTGTAGATCAAACAGAAGAAATGCTCATCTCACTTTAGGTACATTCTATACATAATGCAATGCGTTGATGGTCTTAGATTCGACCTATTTTATTTAGGCGAAGCGTTTTCAACATTTTCAATAAAAAAGTAGCGTTACCTTTCAGCCTGTATTTTCATTTGTGTTATAATACTGTATATTTAACTTAACTTTGATGCGTTTCGTCTATAAAACACATTTCTCCATTAACATGTCTTTTCCTTCAGCTAAGATCGATTTAAACCAAAGACTAGCTGTCTATTAATCACATACAATATTGAACATATACCTATATCCTGTGGGAGTGCATAATTAGAAATGCATTAATCTATGAGAAATATTGATAGTTTTACACCAATGCCTGTTGTTTATCAATATGGTGTTTTGGTTTAAGTCAAAATGTTGCTAATACATGTATATCAAAACTTCGTGTGTCGGTATATGGAAGACAAGACTGAACAATGATGTCTCCATAAAGATAAGCCAATGAGAACAGCTGTTGTCTGGACTTTAATGTATAAACCTGTCACCAAGAAAATTAATAAAAATGTTGACATTTCAGTCGACCTCAGCCACAAGGTATACGTCTCTGTATTGAGCATGGATTGATTTTCATTGGCGGTTTTAATCTATTGTGCCACATTTAACAGATCGCCATGGTTTATGCAGATGTTCTGTCTGCCTCTTCAATCCTCCAGCTTCAACGTCTTAACTACACCACTGATTCATAACTGTCATATCATGAACATCAGACTTTAACTGTATATCAGTTATCTATATGACTGATTGAACTTTTTTTCTCATTAGACATACTGTTATGTTATGTTAAGGATGCTCTTAGGGTTTGGTGCATGGATCAATATCCGCTGTCGCTATTATTATTTAAGATTTCTAGTTTGTGGCAGTATTCAGATTTTACTACAGAAAATTAATTAGAAGACTAATTTTGATGCAAAGCATCAAAGACGCCGCGCACGTTTTTGAAGTATGACTTAAATAATGCAAAGCCACAAACACCAAAAACTTATATTATCAATTATTGAGAAATATAGAACAAAAACGTAGAGAAAATACTTTATCATAGTAGACACATTTTGTGATGATGATTTGAGATGCCATAAATTAACTAATCTATAGATCAATGAAGATACAATTTACAATAGATAATTCCTTTTATATATAATTTTTGGAACAGTTATGGTCTGCAAGATGCATGCAATTTCCAGACAGTAAGCTATTAAGGCGGTATTAATGTCAATGTAAAAAAAAATCATTATCAGCAGCAGCAACAACAAGGACATAATCAACAAAATTTAATGTCAACGAAAATTAATGAATTTTCAGTATTGAGAAAAAATATTTCATTTTGTACACAAATCTACAATTTAAATATTTTTATGTTATTCTAACCGAATAACATAAACATATACTTCAAAGGAGTAATCGTGTATACAGGTCGAAAAATTGAATATTCTTCTTTAAGAAATATTCTTTTGAAATAGTTTAAATATTTCAAAAGTATTATAAAACGACTTTCTGTGTCTATGTTTGTGCAAAAATAAAGTTCAACTACAAACGATATAATTCATGTAGAAAGTTAAACGTTCTCTTGGGAGTACAGGACTAGGCATTGGCGACATTTAGATATTGCTATTTTCGTTAAGTGCTTATGAGCTACTTACTTTTACAATGCATTTGCCACAGTTCTTCTAGAAGCTCACGATCTTTGATTGAAGTGAGAGTAGAAGAAGCCTTTATCAGTATTTAATGACATTTTGCTGTCGAAATGCACTAAGACCGTCTTAAAATGCCATCCATTATTTGGAATTTCGTCATCATTTTGGAAAGCATTTTTGTTTGGCCTCTTTGAACATAGCGCTATAAACTGAGTTTATATTAAAAGATTTGTAATATAAACATAAGCCGTTATTTCAACAATGTCTGGAAAATTGGCATAAACAAAGCACGGATTTACTTTCGTTTAACAGAATGAGTTCGTTATAATCACAGGGGTGAATTGTGTTCATGTCAGTTATTAGCAGTGTAAATTAAATATATTTACTCCTGATAACAAGCTTCTGTCAACGAATATTAGTTCGTTATTAGAATTTCTTTTTGTCTGTTAGAAACCCGTATAGCCATTGCGTCTCTCTCTGAGCACCTTCCCTTGTAGCTGGCACAATACACAAGTTAAAAATACATCCACCCATTTATTCGTGTTAATTTAATCCATTGTGTTTAAAAGATAAAGATGAGTCGGTTTTTTAAACTAAGAATGCCTTTGGAATGATTGAAGTGAATTTTTGAATTTTCAGTGGTATCAGTTTTGTACATTAAAGGTCTTTGTCCAACATTCGCTTTCGGGCCCAATTCTGACCCCAAAGTTTTTAACGAACTATGGGGTCCGACCCCATAGTGCACGTGTAAAATATAGAGTTTACTATCTTTAAACAAGTTGGTTTCATAGTGTATGGAGCTATCCATCCGTCACGAAATGTTTTCGCTTAATTTACACCGTGAGCGGCAGCACGATATCTAATGTACATGAAATTTGAATTCTACATTATTTTTTTTAACCTGCGTTTCTCTACATATGTTCAGTGATAATCTAATCATCAACCAGAACAGAAGTATAATAAAACTTATCCACCATTTATAAGATTGGTAACAGAGGTATGATGGATATTGCACTAAACCAAGCTATCCTGTCTGTTTCCATATGAACCCGTATCGGATGAATGACACGTTCACCTGTCAATAGACTTCGTCTTTCCTATCCACCACACTGAACGATGCAATCTAGAAATTATTTATTGAATTTCAAGAAATCAATAGTTATTAATGGAATGCTTTCTTTTGTTTCAGACGGAGGTGACGAGACGGAGAGTTTTATTTCGTCGGCCGCGAAAGAGAAACTTGCCAATCACGGCGAAGCCATAAATTACAAGTCAGTGGCTTCCGATTCTGATTCGATGGTCGGTAGTGTTAAGGATCATGCTCGAGACCCCAGTCGACAAGGACAGGGGGACAATGGGTCTGTGCCGGATACGGAAGCTACAAATGAGTTTCTCTTTTCGGAAGAACGGTATGTTGAAGGGGAAAGTGATGGAACAACCAATGGGCGGTTTTCACTGCAGACTCTTAACGATGATGTGTTTGTTGATACCGGGGAAGACGCGGACACGTTTTCTAGCAGAACAAATATCGAAAAGTTTAATGAAATTAAGAATAAACGTTTTAATATGTCGAAACGAGACAGAAAAGAATCGTTTGAACAGCGCCTTAGACGAACGTTCACTATTAAAGACAAGCACACCAGTGAAGTGTATAAAAGAATTGTGGCAATCCTAATCAAATATGCTCTTTTTGTGTTTAACTTCGTATCATGGGTGAGTACATTTTAATTTTAATGTAACACAACGTCCAGAAATATAGGTGATCTGAATACCTTGTACCTAGCCTTTACCATCATGAAGACTTTTGGGATTTAAAGAGAGAGGGTGTTGGTAGTTTGTGTTTTGTGATAGCAGAATATAACAATAGTGGTCACTCAAAATAGTATCATTGGCTGTATTAATAGGAAGTTAGTCCTCGCAGATATCAGTATACTAGCCTTGCACAATATAATTGGTACACAAAGAAATCTTTCTCTAGCAATCAATCGTGTTTGTTTATATTTGTTATAATGTAAATTAAATCTTTACAAACCATTAAAAGCTCCGTAATAATAAAGTGAATGGTAAATGTTCTAAATATGCAATTTATTACACCCCAATGACATCTATGCACTATGAAGTTTAACGTTGATACCTTAAATACTTTTTAAGCTACATTAAGTAAGAAAATATAACAAAGGCCAATTACTCAAAAGTTATCAAATGAAGAGTTAAGAGTGTCTATGCACTGTGTCGCTCCTTATGCTATCTGTGCATCTTTGAGGTTTAACGTTGATACCTCAAATACTTTTAGACTTATGGTCTATATAACAAAAAATAAATGGGAAAGGAAAATAGCAGAGGGGAAAACCTTACAAATTATGAAATGAAGAGTTACAGTTCTTATGCAATGCACTTGTACTCAATGAGCTTTAACAACATATGAAGTTTTATGTTGATATCTTAAACACGAGCAAGATTAAGTAATAAAAGAAACAAAACAAAGGACATTAACTCAATAGTTACCAAGTGAAGAGTTAAAGTTCCTATGTACCGCATCACTTCTTAATGCCATCTACGCACCTTTTAGGTTTAACGTTGATACATCTACCTCAAATACTTTCAGAGTGATTGTCCAAACAAAAAATAAATAGGAAAAACAACAAAAGGGAACAATAAAAAATATGAAGTGAATAGTTAACGTTTATATTTATGGATTTGGAACTGCATTTAGTTTAAGTTATCCATATAAAGTGGGAATTATTATCTATAAACCTTGTTTTGATCGTTTGGAAATGTTTAAGAGTGTTTTTTAATGTTTGCTCTAAGGATTGATTCTGTTATTCAAGGAATCTGCATTCGTGTATTGCCCTAACCGTTTTGACTTGAATAGATATACTTGTAGAGGTAAGAGCGATAAGGTGGAGTGGGCAAACTATTTTCGAATTACTCATTCAATCAAATGTATTTTATGTAAAGAAAATAGTTTACGAGGGCACTTCAAAAAGTTCTCGGCCTCGCTAGGAGTACGCAAAGAAGAGGTAAATTTTCATGCAATATTTTCATCGTATCCTCCATGAAAAATGAGGCCGAAAGCTTTTTGAAGTGCACTCCTAACAGGTTGAAAAATGTCTAGATTAAATTACCATTTAAACGTTTAAAATCATGATACCGAAACCTAGCATTGCCGAGACGTCATAATTTACCCGTATATGCATTTAAATACAACAACAACAAAAAAAAAACAACCCCTCCCCCAAAAAACAACAACAACAACAAAACAACAACAACTAATTTCTTTGAACAGAACATATTGGAACTGATTGCAAATATACAAATTCAATGCCATCTAGCGGCAAACTATACGTGAACCTGTTTGTTCGTACCATAAAAACATCACGTTCTAAGTAACAAATTCAAATAACTTTAATGTATGGACGAACAACAACAATTATAGGAGTTTTCACGGCACACAATGAACGATAACTCTGGAACGATTCGTAAGCGGGAAAAAATATCAATGAAATTATAATTGAAATTGTGTTACATGAGCCAGCGGAGTACAGCAGTTCGGGAACCTCTTGCATGGAATATGTCTTTGCTGAATCCAAGTATATGACAAATAAAATTATTTCTTTCATTTAAAAATTATCGGCCATCGCAGCAAAATGATATATAAGATCCATTTCATGTAGACAATCAATAAAACATTTCCAAATTACAAGCCATTTACAAACCACTTGACTTTTTCCTTTACTGTTTCAGTTCATGCTTAACGCAACATTAGGACTCTCGGTCCTTTTAATGTTTTTGTTTTTTTATTGCTAAACGTTCAATAACTTACGTACATACTGAAACACAGACATACGTATCTGCAAGCATGGGTAATCTCTCTTGGTCATTGGATACTACATAAAAACAAGATTAGTAATGTCTGGAATTGATAAAAGGAAATCAAACTGATTTCTTTGACACGTGAAGAGCCTATCGTATTCGATTGTGCCAGTATAGGACAGAATGCTCGTCTGGACTCTCGTGTAGAGTTCTCCCCTTGGAATTGACCTACTTCTAGACCAGATTGATACTCCATGCGGGTATGGGAATATAATAAGTGTCAATGATTCAAAGTGCTTCTCTTACACTTCAGGGAAGCCACATATCCGAGAAACACTTATTTATTCTGCTACCGTTTTCGTACATGTACCAGACGATGTTTCTATGATTTATAATACGAAAGTCTCAGAGACATTTTTACAGACATTCAATCTTAAGAGGTTCTTATTAATATCATATATGTCAGAAATACGAAAATCAAAAAGCTGTTTTGCGGAAACAGCGTCTGAACTGTTGCAGCTCTAAATAACCTTAAACACAAAATGCAATAAAGGATATAGCACATCGTCGGTCGGCTGCTAAAACCTCGTATGTCAATTTCTTAGATTTTTCACATGTAGAACCAAATTAGTCCTTTTTTGTTCGCTGATTATCTTGGCGATTATCTGTACATTTGTATCTTTAACTCTTTACCCCATACAAACCCATATTTGTACTATATTTCTATGTAAGGACAGTAGAATTTCATACAGGGTCAATAGAGATTAACACATCTTTAAAATGAAGAAATTACAAATATATGTATTGGAAAATTCGATGTAGGGACAGTACCAAACCAAATAATCAACATTGTAGCCCATGTTGTACAAAATACATTTCATTTATTTCATAAACCATTTAAAGTTAACTGATTTAATAAATTTATTTGCATCAAGTCATTATGTTGGGCATGAATATTCATGAGGGAAATGGACTAAACCAATTCAGACTGACGCGACTTTCCAGATGTCTAGATTTGCGGAATATAAGGTTCTTTATTTGTAAATATGTTGTTGTATATTGATCATCACGTCGACGATATCCTAGTCTTGTAACAATATCCTACTTCATACAGGTGAAAAAGCACTCCCGAGTGCTCAGACGAAGCACTGACCTACGTAAGCTTCCAGGAAAGCTTCCTCACATGAAAGTCCGCGACTCAATCCTACAGCGATGAGGCTGTGACTATGGTCACTCGGCCACGGAGTCTTCACTGTTGTTCATAGTAAAGGGTTACGAACATCTACTTCAATTCAGATACAAGCTCGAAACTGTACAAATCCTACTGGCGGTTGTATGTCCCTTATCCTTACGAATTGTCCACGTGGTACGAATTCTATATAATCAACATAACAGTACCTATAGGAAGATAAGAATATATGATATACGATAAATATACAATTTTAGTGAGGTGATTTGTTTCGTATTCGCACAGACGGACTCAGGTTCAATGACGTTTTATCGGACAAGCAAAAATCGATCACAGAAAAAAGAGTTTAATGAAAGAAAAATCCATTTCCCGCCAAGAAGTCGTTAGATTTTAGCCTACCCAAGCACAGCTTACTTGGAAGTGAGCTTTTGTGACCTTTAAATGTCCGACGTCCGTTGTCAACAATCAATTTAAAACATTTCCTAGCTTATTGTGCTAGTTTCACAAAATTGTAAACAGTTTTTTCTAGGGCGGCCTGCTTTCAAAGTTGTTCATACAAATAAATCCCGTGCAGAAATCTGGAAGGGACCAAAAGTGGGGGAAATGTGAAAAAAATTATTGTCTCAAACTACCGGCTTGATTTCATTTTTTGGCGCCCACTCTCTAACACGTTGTTCAAAATTACATGTATTTCTATCCGTTAAAAACATGACTGTTAAAGAAACGGAACCGTTCTTCTTATATGTATATAGTAAAAATCAAAAGAAAAAAATCTTGATTGTTTTTTACCATTCTCTATTATTATTATTTGTATTTACTAAAAATACGGCCGACAGAGGGCAGAGGCCGTTTTCTTCATATGTATAAATAAACATCTTGACAATTGTCTTGTCCAATATTACTGGCTGGATTTTAAAATAATTTCAAATTTTTTTTCTTGGCTCACTTTCTGCCTTTTTTTTTCTCAAATTATTTGGATCAGTGTTGAAAATAAATTGTCAACCAGGGGACGGAGCCCGCTTTCAGTATGTGTATTTAAAATACTAGCTGGATTTCAAAATATTTTTGGTGTAGCTGCTCTTTGCATTGATTGTGTAAATTATTTGGGTCTTTTTTTACACCTGGGAGCAAGGCCCGTTTTCTTTTAACGTATATTGTTAAACTGAATATTTAAAGTAAATTTTCCAAAACTCATCGTTGATTATTAAAGTATTTTGGCACAGATGTTTCTTGGCTCACACTCTATTTTGATTGTAATTTTTTATTTGTTACCAACAAGGCCGCCAATAAATTCCCATCAGGTGAGCGATATTGGGTCATCATGGTCCTCTTTAGTTCTGGTTCTCTCTCTTGATAAATTAATGTACAAAAATATAAGTTTCAAAATGCACGAAAATTAAAGATAAAAATATGACTATATTGATGCATCTTGTTACTTTTGAAAAAGTACTTAACTGTAGATCGTTGTTTCTACTCTTGGTGCAATTTTCTTGCACCTGTAATTAGCTGGACGTCGCTATATGACCGAAAGCATATGTAGATGGGTATCGATTTAAAATCTATTGAAAAAAAACACACAAAAAACCCATAAAAAAACTAATTATTTCACCGTTTCTGTTTGTATCTGAAAATAATAATGTATTAAATAGCGTGCTGTATATTGATTGGGTAACACAGCGCGTGACGTCATTACAGCCGGGGCAGTGATTTATACACTTTATTTTTTCTACATAATCTTGATAGACGGCCTTTGCCCTTAGAAGTTATATTCATTTTGTAATACTTCTTAAATATTTCAAGGTCCATTAATACATTTGTAAACATTTTTTGCTAACCAGAGCACAACCTGCTCAAGGTGAGCTAGTCTGATCACCTTGTACATGTATACATTGACTTGAGTCGTGCGACGTGCGTCTTCAACAATTTGCTTTAACCGACATCTTAAAAACACCAGGATTGATGAAACTTGGCATGAACTATTCATGGGTAGACCTTCATATATATGTTAAAATAAACTTGATCCATGCAGAACTCTGGTTGCCATGGCAGCTAACAGATTTTTATTAAGAAGATGAAAAAATATTCTAACAATATTTTTTTCATTTGGCACACCTCTCTTCTAGAGACAAGTTTATTAATGGTCACCGTTTAGGAGTGTCAGGAACATTGAAGAACACAATATTTGTTTTAAATCAATACTTAAATTTCCTGGAATGCGATTACTTGATTTGCCATCTTTTCACTAGAAAGTGTCAGTCTGAGATGAAGTCGTTATTTCATTTGGCATTATTGTAGCAGCTGAAGAAACCCTTGTTCCTTGAATCCGCGTATGCTTGAAATGAATATTTAAGCTTTATTCTAAACAGAAATAGATTGTGCGACTATCATGAAATAATTATTTTGGGTATACATGAAGTAGTCCATTGTGTCAAACAACTGACTAATCAGTGACTGGTGTATGTTTATCTCCCTCCGAACAATATGTTGAACTTTCCACCAGCTTGAAGATAAGGTGTTCATGGATTGCTCGTTAGGTAGGATAGATGGATAGATTTACGTCACATTTCGGAGATAAATGGTCTACAGAATGTGAAATATTTATTGTACTTTTTTCTTTTCATACAAACAATGATTTTTTTCTTCTTTTCTTATTACAATACACGTCTTGAGTGCGGAATCTTCATCCAAACAATTATTTTAGCTGGACTTCGCTATATGACTGATTTGCTGTCGAAGCGAAAGTAAACTCCATAACATTGAATCTCTTTACACTATTATAGTTTCAGTATTTGCACAAGGCTTTTTCATCAATGAGTCTAGCCAGTATTATAAGGCGGAGACAACCAAAATGCAATGCGCCTATAAAAGTGTCAAACCGCTAATGCCTACATTAACACCCTAGTGTATTGGTATCTAGTTGTCGCCGACGTCTATCTCTTTAACATGCAAATGACGGCAATAATATATTTGAGTAGAGATCAAAACTTGTAAGACATCACATAAATGTCTATATTGTTCACCTTTTCCCGTACGGACATTCTTAGGGGACGAATTTAACATGAAAAAAAAAAAATGACTTATTCTTCTATACGGAATTATTCAAGCAATTTCGCCCAAGCATCATAGCCACATTGAGGGGTAATAATTTGTCTGGAAAATTCTTCAATCTGGCAACACTTTTTGAATGATGTTGTGATTGAATATATATTTGCACTGGCTTGTGTAATATGGCAGGCACATATACAAACATATATTTTCTTGTAGAATGTATAGTTTCTGACTTTGCATTTTTTTTTATAATGAATTGTAATGTAAGTTAAATTTTATGCGATAAATATGTAGTTTAGATGTGTAGAAATATAACTTTAAAATTGATTCAACTACGGATGCAATACCATATCTTTTTATATTAAGACAATATCACACAGCGAACACACGAACTCAGGTAATTAATACAATAATACATCATGTATTTCACCTTCTATGCATAATGATACATGTACTTCATGCCAACAACGAAACATGAATTTGATAACCATCTGTGTGGTTTGTCTTCCTGTATTTAAGTCTTCTCAATATTACTGTAACATCGCCCCAGTATAAAAATGCAACATATATTTCAAAAATAGACTCGCACATTGCTGTCAGTTCGATAAAGATTTGTTTCTCATTTTGTAGAGATTATAAGCGCAGACTGCATGTTTGCTGAAAAAAAAATCATGGACACTTGTTTCTTTGCTTTGTCTCTAGGAAAAGTCCCATCTACATAAAGACACCTTGTAAATGAAGAACGAAGCTTAGCAAAACTGTGTTGATGATTATAACAGTATATTGGTGGTCAGGTTCGTAAACGTTTGGAAGACTATTGGTGAAACGAACTTCTTACAGTACAATGTAGATCTAGATCTTGTTGTTTTATTTAGGAGGGCATTGTGGTCCGGTGGTGACATGTATTACTGAAGTCCGTGACATGTATAAATGAGAATCAGTGACATGTATTGCTGAGAATCCGTGACATGTATAAATGAGAATCCTTGACATGTATTTACTGAGAATCCGTGACATGTATAAATGAGAATCCTTGACATGTATTTACTGAGAATCCGTGACATGTATTTACTGAGAATCCGTGACATGTATAACTGAGAATCCGTGACATGTATAACTGAGAATCCGTGACATGTATAACTGTGAATCCGATGGTTGTGGGCTCTAACTGTGTTGGGGGGCAAGTATTTTCCATAGACCAAACGTTAACACACAAACTACTTATTTGCCAAATGAAAATAAACAAGTTTAAACAACGTTCCAGGTGATGGCTACTGCAGCCATCGGGACGGGGATCTGGATGAGGACGGACCAAACCTTCATGGTCACTTCGGATACTGACTTCTTCCTAGACCCTTCCATGATGACGTGTATAGGCGGTACAATCACATTCGTCGTGGCCTTCTTGGGTTGTGTTGGAGCCCTGCGAGAAAACCTCATTTTGTTAAAAGTGGTAGGTAATATAGACGCCAATTCTCTTGTACCGATTTAAAACCATTTTGGTATATTTTGTTAATCCATATTTAAAACCAAACTAGAAAACTATAGAACTTTCGTCTGAGCTATTAGTACACGTATCTCTTCCAGTTGTTGCAAACAGAACTGTAGGCCCTATTACAATCAAGGAGAAATTTGTTGTGGCAAATTAAATTCATGAAACCTGACACGTGGTGATGCTGTCATATTGTATGATCTGCTTAATTATGTTAAATCTTATATAAATTCATAGCAACAACAGTACCGTGCCATTCAGTGTTATTATCAAGAGTCTAGTGTAGTGTTTCCTGAGATATTGTTATTTTATGAAGAAAATACCTTAGGTACGATAACACTCTTTTTCAGTTTTTCTACGTGTTAACGACAATTCTTATGGGAGAGCTGACCTTGGCTATAGCAGTGTTCGTAATATATACAGTTCCGGAAGCAAGAGAGAATTTTCTTCGCTCAAAACCAGAGAAAATTTTACGGTCTGCGATTCAAAATACATGGATGACCCAGAGGTTAAACTCTGGGTTGACAAGATACAATCCGAGGTAAGCGTGTAGAACACCAATGTGTTTATTGTAATAGCAATATGATAAATATGTTTATATTTTACAGTAACGTTATCACCAGGTTCGCCACCTGTTACAGGAGTCCAAATATTCCGGAAATTGGCTTGTGCAATAAAATAGATAAGGCCTTGTATCCTGGAGGCTGAATATACTGAACTTCACATCGATATCCTTATCAAATTGTGTCTAGCCTTTTTCAGTGGCTTGACTTAGTGTGTAAACTTTTAAGTTCGTGTGGATTAAAGGATCATGGAAAATAAAAAAGGAAAGTTTAAATATGAAAGTAATTGTTTTGTTTGATTAGGGTTGACGAACGGCAATATTTCCGTCATTTTTGGAATTTGTCTACATATAATAGATACATTGTTGCTTTACTGTGACAAAGCATCAATATGTGGCATGATACAATATCCTGACACTTGACTAACCAGTCCTTGGAACTCCCTTATACGCTGAGCGCAAATCAAGGGATATCCCGTTTTAATGGTGTCGGAATATCGCGGTTGGGGGTCCAATTCAACGAAGCAGACAATCATACCTCTTGGCCACCGGGACCCATCATATTGGTAATGAATTGCATCTAAACATCAAGAAGAGTTTGGCTAGTACGTGATCTGACATTGAAATCCTGAACAATTATTCATTTACCATTACAAATTAAGAACACTCACATTTTCGATCTACAGGACTCAAACAGGATCAAAAATCAGTTCTCTGTTTTGAATGACTCGATAGATTGCTGGCAAAATCGGTATTTTAGACGAAACAGTAGCAAAAAAGTAAGGGAAAGCTCTGTAGTAACGCTGATGGTTGTTGAAAAAGAATTAGTTTATCACGAAGGTAATATGCAGTGTTGCTTATATTTGGTGAAAAGGGGCGCTTTTTGAGTATGATTATTTTGACATTATTAAACAATAATTTTTCCGTGCCTGTCATCATTGTCAGCATCATTTTCTTTATATCGTCTTCGTCATCTTTGTTGTTACAGACATTTGTACGAGCAGTGTCATCATAGTATAGCTTAACGTCAAAGCTTGTAACTGATCCTACAAAGAAAGTGAAATATCTCATCAATCCATGCTCATCTTGTTGTTTTATCTACCTACAACAAAATTATATCTTATAATGCCAAGTTTGTTATAATTTATCTTTGAAGTGATGAACTGGTCAAAACAATCGGATGATAGTGAAGGTGAATTAACTACATGATAGCATTTTATTTTTTTAGTGAAGTAGGGATGACGTAAACATATTCAATAGATTTGTTTACATTAAGACATTTTAACATATCAACAAACACAACATAACCAACGCACTTTGGTTCATGTGTTGCCATAGTGCACCTGGTCCTTCTGTGTAATGCACGTCGGTGTTGAACGTTGTGATGGCAACATTTTGCGTTTCTAATAAGCGAAATCAATAACACATGATTAGCTAATGGTGGCAAATAAATATTCTTTTATTATATTGTTCTCAAATATGTATAAACTATAATATTACGAAGTCTAATTTCTAAACCTTTATAATATATTGTTTTTCCGCTTCAAAATCGAGTATAGTGTAAGTACATATTTTTAGGAAACATATGATGCGAATATTGAAGAACTTACTTTTTTTGAGAAAAAAAAATCTTGCAAATTTTCCGACTATTAGATAACTGAGTGCAGTAACGGTATTCCTAAGATACTGGGTTCGAGTCCCAGTCGAGTCATTGATTTATCACCACTGTACCCGGCTACATGCGCTGTTTTTTTCGGGTATATCGCTTAATTCCACAAAAATGCAATTTTGATCTACACCACATAGCTGTCACTGACCTGAAGAAGAAGAAGAAAAAACCTCAAGGTCATAAGTCAAAAGTCCTTGTCTACATGTTTTATGTATATGTAGATTAAATGAATAGATATGATTTCAGTATTACTGAGGTGAAACAACAACCTTTTTTCTCGAGGTGAGGGAAATAGTTATGTGGGAAAACGGAAACTCAATATTTGTATTTAGAATCAAATTAGAATCCCGTTACATCCAAATAATGGGCGGTGGGGTTGACTTGGAGGGGGTCCATGATCTCCCTATTTGTGTATTGTTCTTTAGCTCCATTGTCTAGATGGGTCTTAATAGCAACTAAGCAATCTTATTTTCCATTCTTTTACTTTTTAGAATGTATCTGTGTGATGTCTTAAATACTCGATCTTGTTTAATCTTATCATAATTTTGAAATAATCGATTGTAATACAAGTCAGTGATAGATAGTATCATACTAAAATCATTGCAACGATATAAATGTTATATTCTCTAAAATTAATCATTAAAATCTTAACTGAAGTTTGGTATCTCAGTACAAGTGCACTTGGTCTAAAAAGTTTAAACGCATAATCTACTCGTATATTCGGAATTGTTAAAGAAACCATGTTTACAATCAGATATACGCCAATTACGTAATTATTAATTAAAAAAGGAAGTATTAAGTTATTATATAAGGTGTGAATACAAATAATAATATTAGTTCACTCTTTTAGCCGGTTTCATACTCGGTTCTCTCAACAAAAAAGATGGGTATTAAACCAATTAGGTCACAGCTTTTACATATTTCATTACTGATACAGCTACTAGTACAAGGCTGTTGTTGACGGTCCCATACTTCAAGCCTGGCAGCACTATTTCTGTATCATGTCGATAAAGTCTCCAAATGACTTAAAAAGTGAAAAAGTGATGTAAATTTCAAATGAACAAACAAATCGACACAATTAATCACCTTATTTAAGCCGATAAATATTGTTAACCACCAGCTATCTAATTAAATATATAAATTCTTGGCAAATAATTCAAATTTGCATAACATTATGTACCACAATTATAAATGATCACCAAACTTTTAATCGAATTTGTTAGCTGACATTTGAATTTTTAAGAATCGAGTGTCAGACGTTCGCCACTTTTGTAATTTATTCATTTATACCACGTGGAGGCATGTATCGATTATTAGGTTCAAAGAGCTTATTAGGTTTTGTTTGTGCCGGGAAAGATGTTTGTCTTAAATCGAGTGCGCTTGTTTGATGTGGACTTATTACATTTATTTTACTCAGGGGCATGGTTTTAAATCTTATAGTGTAGCGGCATCGTTTGTTGATGAAAATGACACTGCTCCGTAACTACTGGTACAGGAGACCAGACAAGAGAAATGGCCACTGGGCAGTTGGAGGAATCTAATCTAGGGATATTAGTTATAGTCGCATTTCAATTTGTCTGTTTGATAACCATGACAATAACGTTCATATTAATGATATTAAATATTTGTGTGTTATGATAAAAATCTTTTGATCTTAAATAAATTCATTTATTCTGTATTTAAAGAAACGTAAATATTATTTCATCAATTTATTACATATTCTTTCTTTGATTTTTTTTACAGTTTTTAGTTTACAACTGAACTCAGTGTATATGTGTCACAAGGAATTAACGACTCTTTTTGCCATGTGATAATCTCTTGCGGGAAACATGCGGGTTGTTGTAACCACGTTCTCCTTTCAACACAGCAGCTAGGGGAATTTGCAATTATACAAGAGTTATGGACCTCATTTCATTCATTTTCTCTGCAATATATCCTCTGACCATTTAAATTTGGGATTATTACTTTTTCGGCAGATACATCTATACAGTAGTGAATATATATACAGTATATATCAAATAAATGGCGCTTCATCAAGGAAATTATTTCTTTTCCATCGACAGACAAATGCTTTCCCGGGAGCGATCGACGTTTCGTTATCAAAATAACGATTTGGCAGCAATAAATTCTGGTCTTTCTCGACCCACTCTATCAAATCATGGTCGTTTCTCCTTAAGATTTTCATTGCGATCTGACATAAAATCAAATACACGACCTACACTAAATATGATTGAAGTCTTCCCTACAATATCTTCTCCCAGACCGACGTATTCTAAGTTGCTGATGGACACGGTATTTCAGACAACTCAAGCCTACACGCCTGAAATTAGATATATGATACAGTTCATTGCAATATATCATTTCAAATTGACATTCAATTTCGTTCTTATGACTATTTTCAGTATCTTTTCCTTTTTTGATTTATAGGAAATTAAACACAGTTAACTTACTTGTCTACGTTTTGTCTATTTAGTTATCGTTCATTTAAAATGCATTTTAATAATCAGCTCTTGCAGCAAAGTGCGTACTTTCTTCTGGTTTCGGCCCCTGCTCTAGTTTCGTGACCCTATACAAG
This sequence comes from Solen grandis, assembly GCA_021229015.1. Lineage (NCBI taxonomy): Eukaryota > Metazoa > Mollusca > Bivalvia > Adapedonta > Solenidae > Solen > Solen grandis. The sequence goes on from CM037778.1 coordinate 80,784,253, forward strand.
ATTTATATTTCCGCACGTGCCATTCTCGGAAACCTTCGGAAATGCAAGATAGTTGTGTCGTCTGTTTTGAAAAAAAAAAATATTAATAATAATGCAGGTTAAAAAGGAAAACAGCATGCATATAAAAAAATCCATTTTTTTTGTGCATGAAGTTGTTCATTTGTTTTATTTTTTTAATTTATCACATCATTTTTTTGTTTTAAATCAACTATTATCTGCACTTCCGGTTTAAATCCAAATTGTAAATAATGGCGGCCATTTTGTTTTGCGTGCTACGTGGAACAGCCCAAGTAAGGTCAAGCGTAACGAACTGAGGAGAAACTGCAGAACATGCAAAATTACGCAGCCTTTAGAATTCAGATATAAACAGTACTGAATGATATGTTCATGTAAATTTTCAATGTTGTTCACGTATTTTGAGTTTGATTTGGTTTCAGTTCATGAGTTGTTAAAAAGAGTCAAAATCCAAATGCGCATGCGCGAAAATTTACCTTTAGGGTCACGAAACTAGGACAAACCATGCTATATATATATATCGAATTCTTAGAATGAAATACATTTAACATGTACCCATTGTTATTCGAACAATTTATCAGTGATATGAAAAAAGGAAACTTGTTTAGCGAAATTAATATCAAGGTTTTCATATCTTAAAACCTTGTTTTACACAGTTACAGTATATATACATAATCTTTACAACTGACAATCAGAAACGCAAATTGAACATACTAATGTTGAATAACTGGTCATAAAATTGTTTTGAATAATGTTCGAAACAGGAAACAAGTAATAGGAATTTTCATTTCAGATTTCTATTTTCTACCTCATGGAGGGTTATATGCGTAAATCACACAAGCTGTAAATTAGACCTTTTCCTTCAAAATAACATTCGAAATGTATAGGATACCTACTTTTGTTTTTCTTTCTAACAAACAAATTCTTTTTTTAAAACCTTATTTTCACTTTCCAAGCCAATCAAAGCATTTATTGGAAGTCCCTAAATTCTGAGCATAAAAAAACAACAACAAAAAACAGTTTGATTTTATTTCATTGTATATCCTGGAGTGCCTCTTCTCAGACCTGTCTTCCCAGTGACGCATGTGCCGTTTTCTTACAGTGAGTGCTTATCATTTACATCATATAGAGCATTTAAGGAAAAATCTATTTCACTATTAAATGATGCCGTGACGTTTTGGGTGATCTAATTCTTTATTTTGGCTTATAGTGTTGTTCCATCATTGGCCGCTGCGAGAATGTTCACTATCGTTAAACACTGACTATAAGTGACATATCTGGTAAATTGTAATCTTTCAACCAATGTTTTATGGTTTGAAATTCACGTTCAGAAACAACTTTACATAGTACAGTCTTTAGACAAGACGTTTGATAAAAAAAGGCCGAAGCGTTTTCAGGTGAATTGAAAATTGATATGTACGTACTTCTTATCTCTATACAGCTTGCTTCTCTTCCCCGAACATAACACTGTAGACATCCACCACCTACCATCATACACTATAATTTTCTTTAGAATTCTCTCTTCCTTATTATTTCGCCTTTTATTTCAATATCTCTGATTGTCTGTTGTACATGGACCTTGTGTAGGCTTGGCTGTTTATTGCCTGTTTTGTCTCCGAATATGTCAGCCTTAAGAAACAGTGTTCTCAGAAATATAGAACATCCATCATCGAAACTATGTCTTTTTGACAGAAACACGATTTAGAATCTATTGCATAAGACAGTGACAAATGTAATGAAGGCTAACTAAAACATAAACTTTATATCTTTGAGTGCCTGGTAGACACTTAGAATCCCGTCTGAAACTCCCCGTTCAGCGTTCAAAGACTTTGGTAGCTTCACCGGGAACAACTCGAGGCTGACACTAGTACTATAATACCCTGACTAAATGTTGCGGCAATGTTAAACATCAAGAGGTTACTAGAACAAGTTAGAGACTTTTCTCACTGCCTTATTCAAGCCAAACATGATCGAAACATTTCCGGTGCTTTATTCCCAGAGCTAAACTAGAATAATTTGAAACTTTCACTTTCACTGCAATTCAGAACACAGATGCGGCGATATTGTTAAGCTGTTATACCCAGCACTACCATCAAGAACTAAATTTACTTATGTCTGCAAATGAAAAATATATACATACATTTTATCTAACAATTATAAACATTGGCTATAAAATTGTTTTCCAAATATTATGTATTGTCAGGAAAAACTGCTGTTAAAACATTTGAAAAAAAAATGTCGCTGTAAAAAGGCTGTTCTAAACCGCCAACTTGAATTATGATTGATGTTGTCAAGCTACCTTAAGACAGTCGTGAACATTCTGCTTGCCCCTGTCGATTTCCCGATAAGATATCAAAATCAGATATTGCTTGGCTAGTTTTTATCCCAGCTGCATCAACAAGCTTTAATAAAGTCCGTTACTTTCACACTGAAACATTTGACCCATGTGCTTTGATGTTTCTTCGGTCTTCGGTTACCACTCTGGCGCAAATATTGAAAAAAAATTCTAGTCGAATGCAGACAAACCTTTCTCTACCTGTTTCACCTGAATAACGCGAACTAAAATCCATAATCATGCAGATTCAGTCATTTATTGTTTCGATTTCGAAGTAGAGATACTGGGCTGTTTTATCTATGATGCGAAACAGATTCGATTAGAGTGAGCTCCACATTTACTCATTTATGACAATATAACTGCCAGTTGTCAGACTTCCTCAATAATGCGTTTTAACTGTTTGTCTGAATGCCTACAAATAAGAAGTCGAATGTGTTTTCCAAGTAAACGATGATGTGTAATAGATAACGTTTCAATATTCCGCACGACGGAATTACAGTCGCTAGACTTCTACAAAGCAGGAACAGTTTTGTCGCAACAACTCATCTAGCATGAATCAAATTTTCAAAATGCACAGTATTTCATACATTTTGAACATCGACAGTTAACATAATGACTGCGACATCGCACCCGTAATGTCATGTCACACATCCCGTTTTCCAGGACTTTTTGTATGTCCTCAAATACTTATTTTAAAGTATACCTTTCATTCTATTTCGTCATACTCACTATCGGTCTCAAATGAGATTGCTTTGCGCATGCGCAGTTCAGTGCTTGTAGTTTGCGCGGTTCTTGAATGCAAAATTTCATGTGGATTTTATTTTTTTGATTTTATCTGATTTATTTATGCATTAACGATTAATATTGTGTTTCTCCTGTCGGGAGATACCTAGTCTTTTGTTTTAACATCACATTTCTGTCGGATGTGATTTTTACAGTCGTCTATCGGACGGATTGTGTTTGTGCTTTCCTGTTGCGCAATCGGGCGCTTATATCATAATGGCGGACAAAGTCTGCGGAAAGGATAAATCGGGCGATAAACCCTTAAAGAGGGATGATAAACCGGTAAAGAAGCCGAATAAAAGTGCAGCAGTGGCTTCTGCTTCACATTCGTCGGCCGATACCGACATTTTGACAATTTTGAAATCGGTTCAGGACTCTGTTATTAAACAGAATGAAAAGGTAGACTCTCTAGCGACAAGAATGGCTACGATGGAGAGTTGGGCTCAGGAGGAGCCATTTTTTGAGGATTATGGGTGTGAAGAAGGTGAGATAGAGGATCGTGTTTTTGACACGGTACAAACTTCTAGCTGCCCGCCGACTTCGTCGACGAAACGTAGTGCTAATGAAATGAGTCGGTTCGATTCGATGTCAAAAAAGTTCCGTGCCATGGAACATGTTGATAAGGATGTGGATCCTACGTTAGCTCTAAATGTTAATGAACTGTTCCATAAGGGAATAGACGAAGAGCGATACGATGAATTGGTGAAAGACGAAAATAATGCAAGGCCAGAAAATTGCGAGGGACTGACCGTCGTGAAAACTAACCGCCTGATTTGGGATGCAGTCTCACATAATGCAAGATTAAATGACAAAAAACTTCAAAATATTGAATTGTCAGTGATAAAGGCAGCAACTATCCTGACTAAAACAGTCAATAGCATGGCAGCAGCAGAAAAAGATTGCCAAGAATTGACGCCAGTGATTGATGGATGTAACAATGTTCTGGCCTTATTGGGTCATACAAATAGGCAAATTAATCTGACTAGAAAAGATTTCCTAAAACCGGAATTGAAGTATGAGTATGCACACTTGTGCAATCACTCAGTGCCTTTTACATCAGAATTATTTGGTGACGATGTCAGCAAACAAGCTAAAGAGATAGAAGATAGCAACAAACTGGGAAATAGAATTCAAAAAGGAGGTTTTATGGAAAGTCGAGGCAGAATGGGGCTAAGAGGTCGTTTTAGAGGCCGAGGCCGAGGAATGCAGGCCAGGGGAAGGCCATACCAGACAGGCTATGGATACTCGAACCCATTTAACCTGCCAAAAAAACCAGCCAAGGAGGGGCCTGTCGGGCCGAAATTTCAAACAATAGAAAATAAGGTAAGCACTGTTGTATTTCAAGCTGGTAGACTTAAACATTTTCTTCATGAATGGCAGAAGATTACAAATGATCCCAAAATTTTAGACATGGTGGGAAATTTCCATATTGAATTTATTAAGAACTTCTATTCAGTTGAAAACGAAAATGTACCATGCCAATCCCATTTCAATAGCCGGGATTCAGGAATAATTGCTAAAGAGATAGAAAAACTCCTAGAAATGGAGGTCATTAAACAGGTTCAGTATGAAACTGGCCAGTTCATTTCACCTGTCTTTGTAAGACCAAAAAAGAATGGGGAATATCGCATGATTTTAAATTTGAAAAAATTAAATGAATATATTCCCTATCAACATTTTAAAATGGATACATTTGAGAAAACACTTCATGGGATCAATTGATTTAAGGCACGCTTAGTATTCTGTCAGTATTGCTGAAGAACAGCAAAAATATTTTAGGTTTTTTTGGGAAAATACTTTTTATCAATTTACGGCATGTCCAAATGGTCTTGCATGCATGCCTAGGATGTTTACCAAATTGCTTAAACCAATTTTTGCTAAATTGCGTAGTGAAGGTCATATAAATAGTGGCTTCATAGATGATAGCCTGCTATGTGGAGATACGTTTTCACAATGCTCTGAAAACATTGCTGATACAAAAACTCTTATGGAGAGAGTTGGTTTCATTGTTAATTTAGAAAAATCTGTCATGATACCAACCAAAAGAATTGTTTTTCTTGGTAATATTATAGATTCAAAACAGATGAAGGTGTTTCTGCCACAAGAAAAGAAAGAGAAAATTAAGTCAGAATGTTTAAGTCTGCAATCTTTAGGATCAGCAAAAATTCGACAGGTTGCCAAGGTTATAGGTTTACTAGTTGCTGCTTTCTCAGCTGTTCAGTTTGGCCAGCTATATTATAGGAATTTGGAAAAAAGCAAATCTGTGGCTTTGGCACTTAATCATGGGGATTTTGAACAAAGAATGCTGATTTGTGATAGCATGAAAAGTGACCTAAATTGGTGGATCAAGAACGTTGATGATCAATATAGACTCATCAGTCACGGCAATCCTGATATATCTATTCACACTGATGCTTCTTTAACAGGATGGGGGGCTGTTCTTGAAGAATTAAAAATAGGTGGTCGATGGACTGATCAGGAAAAGGATGGTCATATTAACGTTCTTGAGCTTAAGGCTATAATGCTGGCACTTAAAGCTCTCTCAGCTAAAATTATTGGCAAACACGTGCAAATCCTCTCAGATAGTTCAACAGCAGTTTCTTATATTTCAAACATGGGAGGTATTAAGTCAGAAAAATGTAATGAAGTGGCTAAGATATTTGGTTATGGTGCATTGAGAGGAATATCTGGGTCACATGTGCACATTTGCTGGAAAATTAAATTTAGCAGACTCCCCATCCAGGAAGTTCAATGATAGGATTGAATGGTCACTGGACCATTCAGTTTTTGATGAATTGACTAGGAAATTTGGAAAACCAGATATTGACTTATTTGCATCGAGATTAAATGCCAAAGTGCCTCAGTTCTGCTCATGGAAGCCTGATCCGAATGCCTCTTTTGTAGATGCATTTTCTATTGATTGGAAAGTATTTAATTGTGCTTATTTTTTTCCACCTTTCAGTCTGATGGGGCGATGTCTGCAGAAAGTCACAGAAGACAGAGCCAAGTGTCTGATTATAGCTCCTCTATGGCCGACACAGATTTGGTTTACGAAACTAATGAGGCTACTGATTCATGCTCCAATAATTCTTCCAAAATCAAAGGATATACTTTATCTACCACACATGGATGTTGTGCATCCTCTGTCAAAGAATCTAGTCATGATTGCTTGTTTAGTGTCCGGGAATCTTTCAGAAGTCAAGGTTTTTCTACAGCGGCAACTGACATATTCATGTCTTCGTGGCGATCAGGAACTAAAACTAAAAAACAATATAAAACGTATTTATCAAGATGGTTTCAGTACTGCAGTGAACGGCAGGTTGATAAGTTTTCAGTGCCTGTGAAAGAAGTTATTCATTTCTTGACAGCTCTTTATGAACAAGGTCTTGGATATAGTGCTTTAAACACAGCAAGGGGAGCATTGTCATCTATTTTAAAAATTGAAAATTACCCAGCAGGATCACACCCACTTACAGTCAGGTTTATGAGGGGTGTTTTCAACTTGAGGCCAACTAAACCAAGATATACGATGACATGGGACGTTGGGAAAGTGCTAATGTATTTAAAGTCTCTGTCTCCAGTTAAATATTTGACTTTAAAGGATCTGACACTTAAGCTGGTTATGTTGATAGCATTGACACATGCAGCTCGCTCCCAGACTGTGCATTTGTTGTCTGTAAATAATATGATAAAAGAAACATCACAGTTTATATTTCAGTTTGATTCGTTAATAAAACAAAGCAGACCAGGCTTTGATTGTACAGTGTTAAAATTGAAATGTTATCCTCCAGATAGGAGGTTGTGTTGTTATACAGTTTTAAAAGAATATTTAACAAGAACTAAGTCATTAAGGGCAAATGAACATAGATTGTTGTTGAGTTACATTAAACCATATAACGCAGTCACAAGAGACACAGTGTCGCGTTGGATAAAAACAGTGATGGTGAGGTCAGGGATAGATGTCAACGTCTTCAGTGCCCATAGTGTAAGGAGTGCAGTGACATCTAAAGCTAGGGACAATAATGTACCGATCTCAACCATTATGGAACGTGCTGGATGGACATCTCACTTTACATTCCAGAAATATTACTCTTTGGAGGTCAAGAAGGATTCCGAATTTGATCAGGCTATCTTGAAGTAGGGCAAACTACGGTATTTTATTTTGGTATGGATTAATTATTTTGTCATTATAGCTTTGAAATCTCATTTGAGACCGATAGTGAGTATGACGAAATAGAATTGAAAATTTAAACGAGACTTACCTTGGTTAAGTTGATGTTTGAATGAAATTCTATGAGTCATAGACTCACTGAGGGCTTAAATGCCACCCGCCCTCCCAACTTAGTTTTTAACGAGGATTATATATTTTTTCATTTTGTTTATAATGACAAAATCCTTCTAAGGCTGAACTGCGCATGCGCAAAGCAATCTCATTTAAGCCCTCAGTGAGTCTATGACTCATAGAATTTCATTCAAACATCAACTTAACCAAGGTAAGTCTCGTTTAAATTTTCAATTATATCCAAACTTCTTTCTTTGTCGCCCCATTCTCTCTTCAAATCATATCTATTTCACACACTGGCCTTAGTTTTTCAGAATTTCAGCTGAACAACCACTTTCAGAAGTGCGATGGGTGTTACAATCTTTTTTTTTTAAATGTCAATAGTTTTAAAGGTTGAAGGCAGCAATCTAGCAATCTAGTAGCATCGGATTACGTAACATGATAATAGTATAGAAACAAACGAAGGATTAATGTGTTTTACATGGAGAACTCATTTTCCTGCCACCTGCTGTAGGGATCAATTATCCGTCGTCTGTCTGTGTCTGTTTGTCCGTCCGTCCGCCTGTCCGTCACTCTTTTTCCGTCATGCTTCAGCAGGTGACACATGTTTTCCAAAGTGTCTGCCTGTAAGAGTGGGCTTAATTTTGTATGTAACCTAAAATAACTATTCAAAATGTTTCTTTATACATCAATGGTCAGATTTTTTTTATTATCAGATTTTTTTTTATCTCACCAACGCCCCCCACCGTATGAGGATTTCATGGGAGGGGATATTTTTAGTTGTGTGTGACTTAGTCACTCACAACTATAGTACCTACATTCTGAGGGTCCGTTTCTCTACTTTTAAAACCGAATAACCTCTCAATTTTGTATGAATGACCAAACGATTAACAGAATTCTACAATACAGAAATGCTGAGAGTCAGCCAAAGTAGTGAAAACTCAATTTTGAGTAAAACAATAAATGTATGTAGTATAGAAGCACAGAAGAACGATTTTCCCTAGGATGTTACGTAACTCACTTTACCACGGGGAGGAGTATAATTTCATTCGAATGCAAAGGTGGCTCATGCCTGAATTTGGATGGTGGATGTGCAGGTTTCGGTTATTTAGTGGTGTTTCAATGGTCCATATAGAAAACTGGAATTACGGTAAAAATCATTGTAACCTCCTTATAATCACATCTAGGTATCTCAGACACACCAGGGATATCTCATGGGGTTATTTGTTGCGTCTTTAGAATAGCTGATACAGGTGTATATCAGCTATTCGAAGTTACTAAATAAAAGATACATTAGGGATCCACTGAGTTGCATCTATAAATAGAAACTGTGCCGTCGCTTGGTAGTACAAATCAAAACACTGATAGTGCTAAGAGAACAGTATTGCCTCATTTCTTTTGTTTATCACAGTAAATTTAATAAACGGATGTCAAATTTTCGCACAATGCCAATAACCCCGCTTTAACGTTGCATTAACAGGGTCATTAGATAAACGCACCATTTGTTTCAACAGACTGATAACAATTAGAACATTGCCACTCTTACTCCCCCTATATTTCTATAGCCTTCAATGAACAATCGTTAATTGTTTGAATATAAGTTTAATATTTGGAAAAACTAAGTTACCCTGTATATTTGCAGCTTGTCAAACCCTCTTCCACCTGAGACACATACAACTTCAGAGCCTTCAGCTCTTTGATCTTTTATAATCTTGAATCTAATTGAAGTTTGGTTTCATATGGTAATTTTTTTCTTTAAGGTCTTTATGGTTTTATTTCAGCTGATAGTATTCCGTTGAACGAGCAAATACAACTATGCCCCCACCCACCCTGTTTAAATGAGTATAAGAAAAAAGAAATGAAATGAATGATGGTTAACAACATTTATATTAATTTATACGAATAACACTCATATTCTGACGATTGACAGTTTGTTACGAATATGACATTTTACTCTGCAAGTGTAAGGGATCAACTAACGACGTCTATGTCCTGCAGCTATCTAGAAAGATAATGTTTCACTCGCTTTATTACACGATATGCCAGAGAAGACATTTTTCCATGCATTGATTCTGGATTTCGCCATTAAAAGAGTGCCCTGCAATGTCGGCAATATATGGGTTCACCCAATCAGCGTATTGGTGTACATTTAATTTGCTTAATGTAATTATTGAAGGTTTCCTACTCGTGCAGAGTCATCACAGTCTTATCGCCGCGTGCCTTTGAAATCTTAGCGGTGATGAATATAGTGGATTATGAGCGATGTATGGAACTAATCACATTTCCATCCGTTGAGTGGGTGATTTATTTCTCTTGGATATAATAACTAACACACCAACCGTTATCTAGAATCCTTATAATGTAGTAAAATCGAGTCACCACTGTCATGAAATACCACTGGAGATATTAACTACCAGTACGTTATGGTGAACAATGACACTATCTGACACAGGAGATTATTATAATAAATCTTCTCATTATATACGTCCCACGATATGAAATCGATCTTGGCAGTAGAATTACTGGTGATCTGATATTGTGATTTATTTTGTCTGTACCTAAATACCAGTATTAGACAGACAAACAGACAGTATTGTCATATTTACAATGAAATAAATATAAATATTATTACATGAACGTTTTGAAAAACGCATATAATTATAATGTCTATGTACACTCAATGCTACTTCTTGTTTGTTTTGAAGATGGACATAACAAATAGAGAAGTGGTTGGCGTTTCATTTAAACACTGCAGTATTACAAACGATTAATTAAAGGAATTGAATGTCACGTAGACGTTTATCAACTTAAGCCAAGGCTTATGTTATTAGACGGTTTTATAAATCATCGAAGTTAATCGTTAGATAGCATGTATAAAACAGCAATATATAATTTTGTTAATTTCATTTATACTTAGCATATATATATATATATATATATATATATATATATATATATGATTTGTTTGAATGTAATTTTTGTGTGACAATAATTCTTTTACACTTTTCACAAGATCTAGAATTCTATTTGCTAGGGATATTAATTAAATATACTTGATCATGCTTGGATGTCTACAGTAGAGCGTTATTTTTTCCGGGTAGCTGTTTTTGGAATATACTGTAGCATTTTCAACATATAAACTGCTACAAATTCACAATTTTGCAGAGTTATTTCTGTTCTGCTTAGACTGTACATGTTTTAGTTGTTTGAAGAATGTGTCAGTCATAAAATGCAATGTAATAATTCTAAACAGTGTTCAAAACCAAAATAGTCTTCTTAATATTTATAAGTAGAATAAGTCTGACATTTTTTTTCAAATTTGCTTTGATTATATGTTCCCGCTTACATATTCCTGCTTTAAATATACCACGAAAATACTGAAGGCTAATACTCGTATATTTTAAGTTTGATCTTTCTCTTTCGAAATCCAGTTCTTTCTACTATTCAGTATACTATGTATCTGATATCAAAACACCATTTTGACACCTGCATCTTATACTTTTAGTGTTCATTTTGTATCTACCCAATGCAAATCAATGTACTTATTCCATCACTCACTATGTAGTAGATGTAAACACAATGATCTATTTCTTCCATCACTCACTATGTAGTAGATGTAAACACAATGATCTATTTCTTTCCATCACTCACTATGTAGTAGATGTAAACACAATGATCTATTTCATTCCATCACTCACTATGTAGTAGATGTAAACACAATGACCTATTTCTTTCCATCACTCACTATGTAGTAGATGTAAACACAATGATCTATTTCTTTCCATCACTCACTATGTAGTAGATGTAAACACAATGATCTATTTCTTAAGAACGTTTCCTTTGTTTTATCAAAATTTATATGTAATCCCCATATTTCAAATTCTTTCTAAGGGTTCAAACAGTGTTGCAAATCCCATTGGCGACACCTTAAAATAACCATTTGCAGATAATTGAATAGAAAAAATCCTCTATAATTCCATCTTGCATAACTCGAAATATTCAATAAAAAGAACCGAAGGAGTCGGCAAAAATGATTCAATTGATCCAATATATTATCTGAAAAATAATTACATTATTTTCACAAAACGTGTTTTGTTAGATTTTTTAAACTTTAAACCATGTCAGAATATCTGTGCTAAACATATGTACATGAATAAAAGATACAAACATTTTAAGACATACCCATAAGACTTCGCAAAATCAAGCCGCCTTTGACTAATTGGCTGTGGGTCTTTAAATAGATTATTAAAAAAAGACATAGACTTCTCTGCATAGTTGTCGATGTGCTTTGCTATGTTTAGAAGTAATGTGTCCAATAATTGACATAGTAACCCATGGTCCTTTACAGTCACCATACAAATAAGTATTTCTGACGGTTCAATAGTTCTTCTTTAGTGTGTATAGAAACTCTGAAATTGTATTTTTTTATATGAAATTTAATCAAGGTTCAACTGATTTGTTTAATTAAGCTCATGGTACTCTGATGGGCGTTCTAGGGCCATGATTGCTCTCTTGTTAATATCTTTTTTTGCCAAACCATGTCAGTGAATTTATCATTTATTTATACTCTAAAGTCCATTTCTAACTGTAAAGTCAAGTTTATACCGGAGACGTGTGTACACGGTCACTCGAACTACCGGCCCTATTATAAAGATCTTGTCATTCTTCTTTTTCCAGTAAATCTCCCAAAGCACAAACTAGTCTTCTTAAAGAATATATTCAATATAAGTTTCGTAATATAAAGTAAATATGTTTTGACACGTGACATTTATATATAGTCTTCGGGGCCTCCGTGGCCGAGAGGGTAAAGTCGCTGACTTTAACACTCACTCAGCCCCTAATCACGTGGATTCGAATCCCGACTGGGTTATTCGGATTTTCATGTGAGGAAGCCTTCCAGCTGACTTGCGGTAGGTCGGTGATTCTACCCGGATGCCTCCTTGCATTCGGATTCTTCCTTCACCTGTAATTAGCTGGACGTCGCTATATGACTGAAATACTGTCGAAGCGACGGTAAACCCCAATAGTCAAGTCATATATAGTCTTCAGATAAACCTTGGTTTATAATGATTACTTTACTTTGAATGATAAATGAACGTTTAGATGTCAAGTGTAGAAATACTAGTGTATGTACGCTATCTTCCCTTTCGCTCCTCCTTAAATAGATCACGCTGCAACAGTGGCTTGAAATATTGATGTAGTAAAAGAAGGTCTGCACGAGTTTCATTTTCTAAGTTTTATTACAAAGCACGGTGTTGTAATGATCGTTTTCCGATCAGAAATGACAGAAAAAACATGTAGAATAAAATATTGATCGTAAACTAATTATGTACCGCAGGCAGGGTACAGCAGACTATTGTAGAGTTTATAACATGAGCAAGAATATGCTATAGTAGTGATTGAGAACGGACAAGGTTCGGTCCGCAGTTGTTTGTTTAAATGCGTGCATATTAGATTTTGTCAATTATAGATCGGTAGAGATGTAACAAAAAATCAATAATAATAAAAATCATAAGATATTAGTTTAAAACAAAATTTTCATGGTATTTGTTGCAATTAAAAAGGCTCATTCAGTTGTGTTATTGTTTGTGTATGTCTGTTTGCCTCTATTTACTCTGTTTTGTATCTTGATTTCTGTTCATTTCTAATTGGAAGAAGAAGCTGCAATAATACTGTAGGCCTTTTGTATTGTAACGACTTCTGTTACATTTTTGTGGCAAGATGAGCTTAAGAGCTTAAGACCCTAAAATTCCAATCAATCTCGTCAAAGTCTACCACTTTGACGATAATGGTATGACTGCACGATTTACAAGCCCACTGACTACTGAAGAAAGTAGAGATGTTCTTGCAATCTGCAGATAAATTAACCTAGTATAAATAATAGCAAAGACATTTACATGGGGATAATGAAGTAAGCGTGGTATTTACTAAGTAATGGGACCCCGGAGGGGTCGTTGTCTACATTGACGGTTGGAACTGGTTGTAGTACTCATTTATCAATTCCGTCTTCTCTTTAATAAGCCCACACACAAGCTTGGTTCAAGCTTCAGTCTTGTCACGGGTCACCGGAGTCTTAATCACATGTCTTATTTGTATAAAGAATAGGAATTATTTTATAATGACATTTAGCCAAAGCAGTAATTATGTCATCAGCCATTGACAGCCAATTGCTGATTTAGGGAATATAGACAGAGAGATACAAATAGAGGGACAGATAGAAAATGATGGGAGACAGATAATTAGGGAGACAGACAGTCTGAAAGGTAGAAATAGATATATCGTGATAGGAATGAGACTGACGAATCATAATACAAAGGAACGTTCGTAAAGGCGTTGCATGATGGATCCTCCTCGCCTTCCGCCCGTCTGAACTTGATTTTTTCCCCGGGTTTTCATAGCCCTGTCTAGATGCTGATAAACCTTTGCAGGAATGTTAGATAATGTATATGTAATTTTGCAGAGTTTCGATTTCAAAAAAAGTAATGTCAATGTGTGTCTGGGATTAATATTTAATCATGCAGAGTTACGAACCTTTCATTAGTACAACACTTGGTATGTTGTGTTTTATTTCTCTTCGATCTGATATTCTGTGGAACAATTGCGTATCTGTGTGGTGAACTGATAGACTGAAGTATGAAGATATGGAAGGAACTTTCTTGTACACGGGATAGATAATTCATTTAAAAGGTATTGCTTGAAATTAGCATATACGATTACATGTGTATAAAATACTGGTTTGGTCGATTTTAAAATAAGGGTAATTTGATGTGGTGCCTTGACATTTGTGTGCGGCGTGACATCGCAATGAGGCAGCACTGTATATCACTTCATTATATATACCAGTATATATATTTAATACAGTCACGAAAGCACTGAAATAATGACTGTGTGACTTTAAAAGCTCATTCCCACTGGACATATTTTACCTCAGGAATATTCTCCCGATGGAAATTGATGAGCCACGGGAGGCGCTGTGAACGTGTCGTCGAATTATCAGGGGGTTCTTTCGGGAATATATTATTCTTCAGCGAATGTTCGGCGACCTTCAGATGACTTTTGGTGACACATTTTCGATCTTGTGGTTGAGTATTCGCCAACATTTCGGCAAATGTCAAAAAGAGCACTGAAAGTGCTGTCTTGGTCAACAAGAATATGCAACTTTGCTAGAAGCAATTATAAATCCCCAAAAGTTTTCCCTTGATTCTCACTTATCCCACCATTCTCATAATCTCCATATCTTCCCTGAAGCACATGGGATGGTTTGCAAGTTTGCTAATCTACGGGCTTATTCCCCCGATGATCATGCAAATTCGGTGGCGCTCCGGGACACCTTCGTCGAAATCAGAGAAGGCCCAAACATCGAGACCAACTCCCGATGTTTCAAGGCCATTATTCGAGGGAGGGGGATTCTCAGAAGCTTTGTGATCACAGTGAACGTGCACGGACTATCCCCGATGCCTAATAAGTACAATCATTCATGGGACTGCTTCAAATTTTGGCTCAAACATCTTGATCCATCGGGATTTTTTTTTAATTTCCACATCGCCGATGATTTTGCCCCAGTGGGACATAGGTATAAACCAAACAAAAAAGTCTGTCCAAGTGCCCTCTTTTGAAACAACTTAAAGTCAAATTCTGAGAGACCGGATCCAGAATATCGTGCCGCAACACATAACTTGACACTCTTTTAGATTCTTTTTGGTTTTTATTTACTGCCTTTAGAACAAAATTACATAATCACATCGGTTATTTCTTGCATTCACTCTTCATTGAAACATAATTATTTAATCGAATCATGAAATGAAAGAATGATATCTTATTATGCGTTTTTGTTTGTAAATGTAATGTGTCCTTTTGGATGCGAGTATTGTCCCACTGGTCTGCTTATGATAGATATGTGAAACGACTTCGATACCAATTGGTATGTGCATAATTGCAAATAAATGTTTCTTTGCTTGTGTTTATCGTCCATTCGACAGTATCCGTTTTGTTATGGTGCACGTTTCCGGTAAATTGAAAATCATTATCTAAAACCACTACAAAATAATTCGCTATGATATTGATTTGTCTCGATTTTAGATATTTTAAGATGGGGACGGCGATATTGTCCAAATCAAAGACCGTTTCGATTTGACACACACATACCACATTTGAGAAATCGTTAGATGTCATTTGCTAAAAAAAGACATCTGTGGATATTTGAACATCATATCATTATGTCTTTTTTATGATTAAGAGTCTGTGTTAGTATTTTAGCTCAAACTCATTTTATTGAAATTAAGAGGAAAGTATTTTGGCACCAGTGTTCGCAGATCCTGAAAAAAAAACATATGTTGCATTGGCACACTTGTTTACATTTATTCTGTTTTAATTAGGCTTTCATCTTCAAAAATAAATATAAAATGAATATTCATTTAATGTATAAATAAAAAATATATTTTATTGATATAGGAATTGTTCCGTTTATTTAATACGTCATGTATTTTATATGTATTTTACTGAACCCATTCCAATGAAGTTGAGGTAGTGGAAATATATGTACATGTACTTGTCTGTTAGCCTGTATATTCTGTAAATCTTTCACTTAACTTGCTTATTTAGTTTCGCGTGCACTCGCTCTGTAGACACTGTCCTTACTAGGATAGTGCATGCGTAAGACGCAGTAATATTGATCTCGACTATGATATTATCACTGCATTATAGCATGTATATTACATAAGGTGGTAGAACATTTGTGTCGTCAGCTATCTCAGTGTAGGTGTTCTTTGCTTATTATCCCCTGACAGGAAGTAGAAACATAAAAATCTTTTCTTAAAATTAACGTATCTGTCTAGCCCGGAAAGAACATACATACGTGTATCTGAGAGGATATGCTATCTACGGCCGGTAACTGATTTAGTTTTGTGCGGTAAAGACATCAATCCAGTTAAACTACAGTAAGATTTATCGTAAAATGGGTGATCAACTTGATGGATGCTGCAGTGTCGTCAAAGTTATAATGCAATGTTTTCCTCTATTTGTAAGACAGTTGAATTGCTTCCTACAAATGGTCCCACTGTGGGTTCTAATCGCGGTTTTTCAAGTACGATAGATCGATGGTTGTACCTGTGTGTCGCTTTTTGACTGAAATACTGTCGCAGCGGCTGTAAACTCTCCAACAACCTTCGGCTGTCGAGACAAATCTGACTGGTATTTGTGTTGAATTATACATTTTTATATCCACCGTGAAAAGATAAACATTCATAAAATGCATTTGACCATTTTCTTTTTAGCTTGCGTACTTTTTTTAGTCCAACTATTTGAGGGCGTCTAACCAATAAACATTGACTTTATATTCTTGACAATGTTTTTTCATTTACTATAAGTGCCTTCAAAATGAATCCTATATTACGTTTTCACTGATGGCACTAATGTCAAAAACTAGCCTCTAACAATACTGTAAAAACAAGTAATGCAATTATACAAATGGCTTTGTTCGTCGCATTAATGTCAGCACAGAGCTATCTTATCGTCGTGTGGGTCTGCTATCAATACGATAACGTGTTATACATGTTGAAAATGGTCGACATTTATATTCTCTGTCCGTTTAGAAGACGATAAATTATTATTAATGTAATAGCATGGCCAATGTATTAAAAGCCCTACATA
Source organism: Solen grandis (assembly GCA_021229015.1). Lineage (NCBI taxonomy): Eukaryota > Metazoa > Mollusca > Bivalvia > Adapedonta > Solenidae > Solen > Solen grandis. Next base: position 80,801,316 of record CM037778.1, read on the forward strand.
ATTTGGAAATATAGAATGTGTATTTTACTACCTATCGACGGTAGTTCAGTCATTTAGTGAATTATAGATGACAGGTATAGTACTGCCTCACTGGGAATATCACGCCCTAGATATGTGGCATCATACCACACCTGACACTGGGGCAGTCTGTCCTGGAACTACTCTTATGTACTGAGCACGAAGCAAGGTAGACATTCCAGTGTATTTTCATATATCTATTCATGACACTAACCACCGTGACCACCCGGGAAATGATATATCTAATTAATGTAATAACTTTTTTTTTCTAATTGAATTTTTTTTTAACAAACTCGTATACAACAATATCATAATATAAATACGTAATATATGTATATTGATATACGGGTGTGAGATGAAAGCAATTTAATCCGAAGTTAAGGACTGAATTCACGATGTTAAAGATTAAAACGACACTGTTCGTGTGTTTCGTACTTCACATGGCATTTTTTCAAAACGTACGACCAAAGGCTAGCATATACAGGATGGTTAGCAGGCCTGCAGATATACTGACTTGTAATAATATTGCAAAGTGTTTGTAAATATTTGAAAATGTATTGTAATTAGAAAACGATCAACCACCATCCACCAAATCATTTATCTAGATTTTAAAGAATCAACGGCGAAGTTGATGTTAATTTCGAATAGGATTTGCAGAATGTCATCTAGATGACTGTCTTGTTTAAGCGTTTGCGTCGGGAGCAGGAGGTCGCGGGTTCGATGTCGTGTCTGGCTGAGATGTGCAAAAAAGCAAAAGTAAGTCACTGTAAAATTGGCATTTGATCCGTATTGTAGCGTAACAAGTTAATTTATTGAACGTTTGTATGAACCTTATGGTTTACAAGAACCGCATTCATGACATAAATCATGTAGAAAATGAAGTATTGGTAATCTCATTTACTTTACCGTGTTTTTTATTCTGAACGTTTCGACAAATAATGAATATTCTTGGTTATTTCAGCTTAAATTGAACCCCAATGTGACGCCAAATTTATGAAGATATCGCACTCTTGTTTTAGTAATTGGGGTCTTTTTAGCTGGAAACTGTTTTTCATGCTTAGATCGGTCAATACACTGGTGAATAAATGCTAAATACTCAAAGTCTCTTCTCTTAACAAAACAAGTAATATCATGTAATATTAATGTGCATACCATGTTTTCACATGAAATAAAACACAGCCATTGAGAATGTGTATGCATGTGAAACCGGAAATAGCATTTAATCATATGAAAAAGTACACCTTCAAATGATTGTAAAATTTCAATAGATTAAATTATTTCGTTGCAAATGTACCTAATTTATAGGTTTCTCTACATATATTACCTCTATAAGAGACATTTATTCAAATAGTTTACTAAAAGTGGTTTGAGCGACGCTAAATTGAATTATGCATTAATTTCTTATTATTCATTTATACCTGACAGAACTTGCTCGGTACCAACACATGGCAAGCAAACTCTTTTCACATAGCGAATCAAACAGGTTAGCAAGGAGTGCAAGACCTTTCCTGAAATATGATTTGTTGACACATGATTACTGGTTTCACACAATTGTATATTGTGATAATAACTGGCACAAGTTAGATAATAAATTCAACCATATATGAATCAAAACTCGTCTCTGTTTCCCGTTTGCTGGCACAAACGTCCGCTGGCCTTATACCGTAGTATAACTGACAATTCGGAAATATATATATTCGTTCATTATTTAACTCTCATATAACTTAAAATTCCAGACACATGTATTTTCAATGCATTTACTTCATAAACCGTCATTTATTTTTGACAAATGCTGTCTTGAAATCGGTTTCGTATGTCTAGGGAGGTCTCTCAACGATCCATCCCCTGTAGATTTCTCGGGTCGACCTACATTCAAAACGTGATCGTATCTCCTGAACAAATTTCCCCTCAGAAGACGACAAGCCAAGAAATCTGATAAGAACGTAAACTATCGTATCACTAATTGAATTGTTTCCCTGAACTTCTTCGTCCTTGTGTTAAACAAATTGTGAAATATATCGACAGTTGTTAACCAAGCCGTCTGTGTCATGATACAATGTTCATTTCTGCATTAGCAGGTCAAAGGTTCGAATTTAAACATCCTCATTCAGAGGGAATAACTATTTACTATCAGTTACCTCAAAATCAGGACATTGTGATGGGTTGCGGGTTAAAGGGTTGTTATATGCTTTGGAATGGAAGGGTGAGTGCTAGTGTTAAAAAAAAACTCGACTATTTTACTGTGGCTGGAATAAATGATTAAATGCTATCATCCTGGAATATCTATGGAAAAAGTACTTCGTTCGTCTGCTTTTCCATATATACACAAGCACCAGATATCAATGTATGATATATCAGTGTATGAAATACATTTAACAGTGTTACTTAAAAATCGAATTTATGCTTTGAAGCAAAGCAAAATATCTAATGATAAGTGGTATTAAAGACAACCGAATAATAAAGATGCATCAAAGTGGAATATCCAGTGCAAAATAGTCATATGACTGTAAAACATCCATTCACGCAACACAATAAACCTATGTTACCATACGTTTATAACACTTTATTGCAGTGTAGCTGTATCAGACATTACTCATAAATGTAATTTAATACCGCCAGAGGAATCAAATAGATCAGCAGCAACAAATGAATATAGTGAATGTGTTCAAGTTACATATTTGCTCTGCGATTATAGATATTCTATATGTTTTGTATGTTCTGAACATGCATACACGACTGCCTTTAGGCACATGCCTTCTATGTACATATGTCAGGAACATTCAACTGCAATATAATTTGAATGAAATGTTAGCCATATCCTAATCAATCAAAAGGTTAATTAGATTAAACTTTGTCATATGAGCTCAGGCATTATGGATCATTCCCCAGTCGCTGACACAGCGGGAACACATTTCGACATTGAGTGCTCTTGTATTACGTAATTGATTTACCCATACCCAGCAAGGTCCGGCATGATCTTATTCATACAATTATGCAGTAAATTAAATGTAAGTGTCTACCTTGTTGTCATTAAAACTAGCCTTAAAGTATCGAAATCAAGATGTTAGTTATGTCACACGTCGATTACACTCCTAGTCGCTATACTAGACCGCAGGATTCACAAAAAAAAATGATGCCATTTGTTCTCATGCGCAAATAGATTCGCGTGGAAGAAGCATTTTATATATGTATGACCAAACGTCACTATGATATAACTTAATGTCACATTTTATTTTTATTTTAATAGGGCTTTTAAGATTAAGCATATAAATTGGAATTAATATCCTATTTTTAATTACAATTAAGAATTCTGGAATGACCTGTCGTGAAAGTGTGATTTCCACATAAGTTTTTCCACGCAAAAAGTCGTTGAAAATCCCAATATATATTCATTGGCATCACAAGATGATATTACAACTACAGTGTCTTGAAAGTGTTTTTAATCATTTTAGAAACGTATCCGTCTCAGTGGCAGCCATGAGTTGCTTAAAATTCTTTGAGCGCTTTCACACAGGTCATTCAGATTCGATGTTGATGCATTGAATGCTGCAGTATAGGCGTAACGCTGGTCATCATTCCCTCGTTCGAACACAATAGATTCCGCCGATTCTGTTTATGTATTTATTAAATGTAGGGGAACCTCCTTTATTACTTGAACCATTCGTTAGTACAGTATATACATTTTAGAAATAATGTTTTGAATCTAGTTTTTGAAAACATAGTGAACATTATATTATCATACCTACTTAGATTTGAATTTGGCATTTCAATGTATCATTTCTATTTTCAGAAAACTATAGTACAAAGAAACTGCAAAATATCCATTAAGGAACGAATCTAAGAAGCTAATGTTGATAAATATTCACAATCAAGAAAATGATTGTAAAATAGTAAAACCCTCTGTTAGAAATAATTGGGTTATAAGTTTTAACAAATGACAGGACAATTAGACATATTCTATATGCACTACACAGATGGTGAAATCAATCACGTGAATATGTGTATGCGAGTCTGACTGTTAAATCTCGTTTAAAGTTTTGAAATTGAGGTTTCGGGCAGAATAAGAGAATTCCCACCCAAAAGCAAAATCTAGGAAAAACTCACACACATACACAAATCGAAGAATCGCCACGTTCACAGAATGCCCTTAGCTTAAAAATCACATTTATAGATTTTCTTACGCCATATTATTATCATTTTCCTTTTAATAGTAACGAGGCTATGTTATTACTTTAGAACATTAAATCATCTTCTTGATATAGAAAACAAGAGAATATTGATTTTAATGTGAGTGTTTTTACACAGCCTGATACGTACTCATATAGGAAAAAAAGGAACTTTGCTCAATATCTGTTGCATGTAATAGGATTCATGTTAACATTTAATCTGTGAAATATAGGCATCGCGAAGAATGAAAAAAGCTCTTAAATGATTTTTCTACAACTGATAAAAACGACAACAATAATTATCAACAAAACACAAAAACATACAAAGATAATGAATAAAGATTTTTTTCCGAGTTTGGAATTAATTATATTCTAAAAATAAGGGAAATCGTTCCGGATTGTTGGTGTGCTTTGTATTATATACATGGTTTTTTAAAACCCATTTCATGCAAGTACATGGGTAAAATAAATGCGTGTCTGTTACCCTGTTTATCCATTTGGTATAAGCTTTCATTTAAATAACGTTTCTATCCCTAGGAAAAAAATCCGTTTCTGGTCTCCAGCAAAGAGGGTCGGTAGGTCGGGATTTTATTTATTCATTTTTTATTTATTCTTTTTCTACATGAAGGTAAAAGAAAGGGAAATATTTTTAAAGGTGGAAGAGTAAAAAAAAATAGGGTCGGTCGGGAGACCAGAAACGGATTTTTTTGGTCCTATAAGCGTTTCACCCTCTCTATTGATATAATCTCTGAAGAACATACCTCAATTTTATGGATCTCTTAAACACTACAGTCAATGTTAACTACTGTGTAACAGTTATACAATGAGTCAAACTGACATGATAAAATGTATTATCAGCCAAGGTGGCTGCTAAATGCCAAATGGTTTCTCTCTTTGTGATAAAACATTTAAAATGCTAGCCCCTTACAGCTGTGGGATCAAATCCTGGCTTTGTCAATCCGACTCTTCATGTCTTTTCATTCTAGCTGATTAACGGTAGGTCGAAGGTTCAATCTGCGGGTCCTCTGTACGATCACAGTATTCCACCGCCTGTAATAAGCTAGACGTCGCAGTGATGATAATCTCCGACATATCAACAGTTGACTATCGAGACAAATTTAACTTGTTTTGTTGTTGAATTAAAGCGATTCATATTCCATGAATAAGTTAGTTGTGAAAATGTGCATAGCTTGTTTAAGTTTGCGGGTCATTTGATTGAGACGACCATCTTATGCACTATTTTTGGTTTCCAGCCTTGATAATGTCTAGATGTAGCTTGAAGAATGTAAATATAGGGGATTCATTACGAAACCTTGTCACGTTTTCACGGATGACAGTATCATAAAAAAAGCAAAAAACCAAAAGGTTTTTCAAACATACTGTAAAACAGTTAATTCGTGTAATGCATTTATACAAATGGCTTTGTTCATCGCATTAATGTCCAAATCTTATCGTCGTGTGGGTCTGTTCCCATTATGGTAACATATTGAAAACCGCCATCATAGTTCATGTCCGTTTAGTTGGCGATTGATTATTCCAAATGAAATAACGTTGGCGCGATAGTAAAGAGATAACCGAGAACTCTAATGTTTGATAGTATGGATTTCATATCTTTCGGCAGTATTCATTCATTCAGTGAATTACTGGATATATATATGATTATGGTAATTCCTCACAGCGAATGTCACGCTCCAGACATGTGGCATGATAACACACCCAGTCAAATTATACTGACACTGGGACAACCAGTCCTCAAATGGCCTCCGTGGCCGAGAGGGTAAAGTCGCTGATTTTAACACTCACTCAGCCCCTTTGAATCCCGGCAGGGTCATTCGGATTTTCATATGAGGAAGTCTTCCAGCTGGCTTGCGGTAGGTCGGTGGTTCTACCCAGATGCCTCCGTGCATTCGGGTTCTTCCTCCACCTGTAATTAGCTGGACGTCGCTACATGACTGAAATACTGTCGAAGTGATGGTAAACTCAAATAGTCAAGTCAAGTCCAGTCCTCAAAGTACCCTTTTATGCTAAGCAATACAGATCTTTCTCCTCTTTCATAAAGCATGAATCTAACTACTCTGCCAGCGTGCCTCCCGGGAAATGCCAATTTATCTAATTTATGTAACATAATTTATTTTCTAATAGAAATAATAAAATAATAAAACACCTTCGAACTCGTATAATACAATACCATGAAAACAATAAGTAATATATTGATATATGAATGTGAGATGTAAGCAATGTTAACTAAGTTTTAGAACTAAGTTCACTCTGTTAAAAATTAAAACGATACTTTACGTACGTTTTATTTAGGTTAACTGAATATTGATTTGAAAACACATTTTTGATTTTGTATGAAAAATAAAGTAAAACTTCGAATCCAAATTGACCCGGCATTTATTTAAAGCATTGAAGCCGAGGCTAGGAAATATAAGATGGTAAGTCGGTTTGCAGTTACTTTGACATTATTTTCTTTTCAAAGTCTTTGTAAACATTTGTTTACTTATTATAAGCAGAAAACGACCAACCACCATCCACTCAAGCATTTATCTAGATTTTCATATACTTCATTGCATTTTAAACATACAGGGGTCTATAGCAGACTACATATTGCCAAAACCTATTTATGAATAAACCAATTATTAAATAGGGTGGCTTTATGTCATACAGAAAAGTGTCCCAAAGCGACAAGAATCGGTAGCTCTCAAAGCCTATCCAACATTAACATTATGTTTGACATTTTGTGAGTTGAAGACTTCCTGTGTTTGACGATGGAATTCTCTCTGTGGAGTGTAAATCCACACATTATCTAATGTCTAAGTTCACTTACTTTGATTATAATTGGATCAATGCCATAGGACTGGACTGTCTAGACTATTCGAGACAGAGCTTCAGTGCGTTTCCAATGTAAATGTACAAAGCGTCTCTTTGACGGCCCTGTGTTTTAGTATATCAAATGTTTAGTATTTGCCGTTGAGAACTTCATAATAGGTGTTTTATTTCCAAGAAAGAGAAGAATATATTCTTGCTTGGGTAAAGAACGTCAAATTTTGCCTTTCTTTAAAACAAACAAAATATATTTCCCTCATGATAACACATCACGCCGATGAAATCAAATAGTTTGTTTGGAACTATGTACACAAATTGGATTTATATAGCTAAACAACGACAAAGTTGATGCATAATAATGCTTGTTAATTTCGAATAAGTATCGCAGACTGTCATCCAGGCGATAGTTTGGTCTTAGCGTTCGTCTCGGTCGCAGTTTTGTACCAAAATAAAAAAGAGTCCCTGTAAAATTGTCATATGAAGTGTATTAAGTTAACTTTTATTTTTATGAACCTTATAGCGGATAACAAATATATATATATGAAGTCACGATAGCCTTGCTTACTTTACAAATGATCTACATTCTAGGTCATTTCAGCTTATATTGGATAACAATGTGACACCACACTAAGGAAGACTGATAAAGCATAAAAGAAAGCCGAGAAATTGTTTGATCGTTTTTCCGAGCGTGAAACGGGTAATCCATGTTTAGATAGATCAATATTCAGAGGTTAAAATTCTAAACGCTTTATTGTCTTTTCTCATAGTAAATGCAGTTTTGTATTCGGTTATATTAATGTGCATACCATGTTATCACTTGAAATTAAACAGAACAACATTTAATCAAGTTTATTTTATCGACGGCTTTTAGTTAATGAATCGTCAGGGAGATATTCAATGTTATCGAAAATAATTGCCTGTTCGAATGTTAAGAATTAATGTAGTAACTTTTTTATTAATTAAGTGTAAATAACACCAATTAGTGTGAATGTTACCGAATCCATTCAGAACAGAATCAACACAAATATGTAGTCAAATACTTTTGACAAATGCTAAAATTGATCTCAGGGAATCTAAATTGAAATATGAATTGATTTATTATATTTATACATAACAGCACTCAACCGCTTTGCACTCATTCCAACCAAAATTTATTCACATAGCGAACCAAACAGGCAATGAGTTTAACCAATATGTTGAAGTACATTGTTAAAACATCATAACTGGTTTCACATAATTGTATATGGCACGAGTAGGATAATAAATCCAATCATTTATGGCCCACAACTCGCTCCTGTCTTCCTATTTCTGACACATACGTCTGCTAGCCATATACCATAGTGATTGTAGCAATTCGGTAAAAAGATATATTCTTTCACTATTTTACATGCATGAACCATAAATTCCAAACAAGATACAGCTACTTATAAACTGTAATTTTGTTCCGTCCTTTTGTATTTCCTTCGACAAATGCTTTTTGAAATCGGATTTTCTTTTGAGATTCTAGGAGGTCTCTCAACTATTTATTACCTGTAGAATTTTCGGGTCGACCTACATTTTCAAATCGTGACCGTATCTCCTGAACAAAAAATTCCTCTCAGACATCGATATGCAAAGAAATCCCTGATAAGAACTTCAACTAGCGTAATCACTAATCACTTTTTTCCCCTGCACTTCATCTATCGAAACTTGTTCATCAAAGCGTCTTTGTCGTGTTACAATACTCGTTCTGCATTTGGAGGTCATTGGTTCAAAAATCGCCGCCTAGACATGTACACAATCATTCAAAGGAATAACTACTTTATCATCAGTAAACTCAAAATCATGATAATGTTATCGTGATATAGCAGTGTAAAACGAAATTGAAGCTTTTACTAACATTGAACTATAGTCGTTAAATACATTTAATAGTGTTACTATTTAAACTGAATTTATGCTTGGACGCATATATTGTTTTTTAATAGGTTACTTCGGTATTAAAGACAACTGAATAATAAACAACAAAAATACACGAATAACATTCATCAAAAGAGAATTCAGTCCAATATTATATTTATTGCTTTATCATCATCCGAGAAAAAATAATAATATAAAAATAAACACGATCGTACTTTTAAAGATAAAGCAACATCAACGAATGAATACAGTGACTATGTTTAACCCTTTCCTCATAAAGACTCATTTTGACGCACTCAATAGGTACCACATAAAGCCTGATCTGCAGAAAACCACAGATAAACCTTACTAAATTTAATTACAAAATCCTTATTTCCAGACCACTGAGGAGCAGCGAACAGCATAAAATCTGGTTTTATGCTGTTCGCATAGGTCTTTCCATGGTGTCCTCTATGAAGGAAAGGGTTAAGATACATATAAGCTACGGTTCTGTCTTGGTCGGTGCGACTATAGATATTCTTTATGTTCTGTATGTACATTCTCAACGTGAACAAATGACTCCCTATAGATAACTGTACCTTTTAAGCACGAGAACAATTCAGTTGCAATGCAATCAACATGAAAATTAGCCCTATTCCAAGTATTTGATAAATTGGATTATCCTATATATTTTGAACTCCTGCATTGCAGTCGTTGACACAGCGGGAATACATTCAGCCCTATCCCAAGTATTTAATAAATTGGATTATCCTATATATTTTGAACTCCTGCATTGCAGTCGTTGCCACAGCGGGAATACATTCAGACATTAAGTTTTCTTGCACACCTATTCCAAGTAAGATCCTGTAGATTTCTATTTTATTCAATTAAGCAGCATGTAATAAAGATGTAAGAGTCTATGTTTCTGTTATCCTGAACTAGTATTGGAATATGTAAATTGCGCCATACGACTACACGCCCTAATATATACTAGATCGTATGATTCACAAAAAAATCTGTGTTGACGAATTGAATGCTGCAGTAAATGTCTATACAGATAGGCGAAGAAGTGGACATCATTTCTTTTGTTAAAAACTGTAGATTCCGTGACTGTTTGTATATTGATTGAATGTAGGGGATCCTTATTTAATACTTACTATGTATAAGTACAGTGAATGCATATTAAATGTAACGTTTTGAAACTATGTTTTTAAATAAACATAATTATGACTAAGGTTTGAATTTTGCTGTAATGACCATTACGCGGTTAGATTGTTTGGTGTTTTGAGTCTGTTTTAGGACATTCTCCTCATCATGTTCAGTGTTTTCTGTACCCATGACAACAAGCATTTCTCAAAGGAGACTGCATGAAATAAAAAGACATGAATGGGCAACTATAGAGGAAGTATAGAAGGGTTGAATAGCAGTTGATATTTAAAACAAATACATAATTCGAAATCTGAAACTCACTTCTTAAATTATTGATATTCCGCTCCACATATGGACAAGATGTGTTCGAAAACACTATGCCCCGTCTGTTCCGGTCAGATGTCAAAAAAATTATGTCAACTGAGTGAAGTAAGTATATCAAACATATAGCTTTACTACTCCATATAGTAATGGAGTAATGCTCAAGACAAAAACTAATTAAAAAAAGGGAGCTAGTTTAAAACAAAATAGAGCCCGAGAGAGTTCTGTTTCATAATCAATGCGCTTCTGCTATATTTTAAGTTTCAAATCAATACCTCGAATAGTTCCGGAGTTATATTCTTGATAAAAATATATATAAAATAAAGGGAGATAATCAGAAAATCAGACCTGGTAGAGTTATGGTTCTTGGTTACTGCACTGCTACTACTTGCTATCATATTATGTTTCAAGTTTCAAGTATTTTGTTTATAAGTTTTGTTCCCTAGAAAAAATAAAGGGAGATAATAAAAAAACTAGACTTGGTAGAGTTATGGTTCTCAGACACTGCACTATTCTTTGTTGTCATCTACTTATATATGAAATCTCAAGTTAATTCCTTTTATAGTTTTCAAGTATATTGTAAATAAATTATTCTCTGGGCAGAAATTCATTGTAAAATTAAATAAAGGAATCATTAAACACTGGTCCATGTAGAGTTAGGTTTCTTGGTTACTGCACTTCCAAACGACACATCTTTCAAGTCAATACGTTGTATAGTTTATGAGCTCCCGACAAAAATTGGGAAAAATAAAAGGGGGAGATAAGTCCAAACCTCGGCAAGATAGAGTTATGGTCCTTAGTCGATGTACTTCTCCTAGTCTCATTATATTCATATATGAAGTTTCAATTCAGTACCGTGTATAGTTTTCAAGTAATGGCCAATGTTAAAGTTGCTGACAAACCAACAAACATGACAAAAGCAATATACCCCCAATCACAGATCTCGGGGACAAGAAAGAAATCTAAACATACTATAAAACGGTTCGTTTGTGTTATGCAATGATACAAATGACCTTGTCCACATCTTATTACCGCGTGTATCTGTTCCCATTACGGTATATTGAAAAGCTGTTGATTTATATGAGACTATCAGATTTCCTGTCCGTTTAGTTTGCTATCAATTATTCCAAATGCAATTACGTTGGCACTATAGTAAAAGCATAAGAGATGACCGGGGACATTGATGTTTGATAGCATGGATTTCACTATCCATCGGCAGTAGCTCATTCATATTGTGAATTACGTGAAACATACTAGTATTCTGATGCCTCACTGTGGACATGTGGCATGATTTCACACCTTGACACATTATCCTGACATTGGGAAAACCAGTCACTGGACTATCTTTTTGTGCTGAGCACAAAGTAAGTAATGTATTCCAATGCATGTTTTCGCCATTTAAGTATAGGCAACCGTCAGTAAAACAGTCATGTAGAGATCAATTTTATCTCAGCATTTACCAAATAATCTAGTTGAACGTCAGAACAGTATAACATAATCATACTCTCGGAATTAAACTACTAGCGGTTAAGTAGATATTGTTAAAACCTATTTTCTGGATAACCTATTTATTTTCAATTGAAATAAGGATCAAGTTAAACAGAATAGGGCGGCCAAAGCGATTAGAATCGGTAGTGCTGAAAATATGTACAACAAAGAATGGCTGCCTATATATGACGATGGAATATCCTTTGTGGTAGTTTAGCTTACACATCATCTAATGCTGACTTTTGAATATAAGATGGGTCAATGACAAAGGTTACTGGTCCAGACGAGATTCAATGCGTTCCTATCTGGACTTACAGAAAACCAGTCGTCAATTCATTTAACGTTGGTTGTCCTAAGTCAACCGACTTGATATATAAAAATTGATGCCGGTCCTAGACGAACACTTTGGCAACTATTTTATCCAGAATGCAATAGCGTAATACATAAAAAATTCACGCATTAGTAATGTGTTCCATGACGTCAAAACATACATTAATTGTTATAAATGGTCAATTCTGCGATTTGAATATATGGTATCTTTTTCTCCATATAAATGTATATAGAATCTCTTTGAAGGCCCCGTGTCTGAGTAAA
>CM037778.1:80813852-80863852 GCA_021229015.1 Solen grandis
GTTTACATGTATAAATTCAATCATTTTCAATGTTTTTAATGTTAAAAAGGCTACTGATGAGTTAGAAGCATGAAAATTGGAGTGCTTATTGACCAAGAGGTCTACTTTCTTTTCTCTGAAAAATTTCCTCTTAAGTCACTAATCCTACTTTTGTCAAAGATTTCTCTCGCTCTGACAACATACATTTTGAGTCAATTTTAATGAAATTGAAGCTGCAGCGATTAAAAGTGTCTTTTTATACATTCAATTATTTATAATTTTCAATGATGTCAAATGACGTCAGATTTGACGTCAACTCTTCAAAAGCTTATTCGCGCTCTTGAGCCTTCAATTCTAGTCGGATTATCTTGATATTTTCACGGAAGATGTTCGTTTGGATGTAGATGTGCACCGTTTCTTTCAAATTACGGAATTCGAAAAGATTAGGATTTCATGGCAATACCAAGTTTCGAACTTTGGTCCTAAAATTACATTTAAATGTTACAAGGCCCCCTAATACGTTAGAGTATGAAAATTGGACAGCATATCGGCAAAGTGGTTTACATTCTATTTTCTGAATTATGTTCTCTTAAGTCACGTGGTTATAACGTCATTAAAAAAGACAAAACGCATTTTTATAAAGATTTTTCTCGCTCTGGCATAATGAATTTTTAGTAAATCTTCAGAATTGATAGAGTTACAATTGAAGTGATGCATACTGCAAGAAATATTTGTTTTGTCACGTAGTCATGACGTCATACATACTAAAGCAAGAATAATTTAAAAAAAAAAACTCATATAAAATCGCCAATTAGAAAAATGAACTTAAAAAAATTAAAAAAATGTCGAAACTTAGTTCTTTCATAAGGTCTTGAAAATTTCAAGTGATTACGTCATCAAATATGTATTCATGTTTTCGTATAAGGGCTAATTCATGAAAGCGGTCATTGGGTTGGTTGAGCAAGATCCGATTGTTTTTTTTTTGTTGTTTTTTTTGTTGTTTTTTGCAGGAAATAGGGCCTGTGCTGATATCCCATATCTATCTATCTATCGATTTTTTTATGTTTTCTTAAGATTTAACGGTGTCTGTTTCTAAATCTATAAATATATATAAAGCAAAAGAAAATGAACTGTTGAAAGTTTTAAGACGTTTATAACGTTAATTACATAGAAATAAGAAATTACTTTCATTATTTTGCTTACAACTTTGCCTTTGTTTCCATATATTTTTGCAAATGTAAAACTCAATCAATTTAAAGATTTCAAGTCATGGATTTCATAGTATTTTTTTTCTTTTTTACAATTTCAATTATTTTGCGCTTGTAAATGTGTATTTGCTTCCTTTTTATTTAAATCATATACCTATTAAACATGTTAGGTTATAAGGTTGAAACGGTAGAGGAGAGAGAGAGAGAGAGGGAGAGAGGGGGGGGGGGGGATAATATAATATGTTTATTGTAAGCTGTCCATTAAAACATTCATTTTTTTCTTGTTTAATAGGATTGAAGGACGAGTAGACGGAAAATGTCAAAACTGTATCCATCACAAATCTCAATAAGCTTTCAATTTTTCGATTTAATTCTATTTTACATGTATGTGAACTGTACAATAAATGAATGTGATAATGAGATACGTTGAACTAAACGCATTTCCTCGGTGTACTTTCCCTTCTCATAGCTGATGCATTATGCAAAAATTATGTACGTGACACTCGTTTTCCCACTCAGCCGGATATTTTCAATTTCAACAAATAACAGCAATAGTATTAATGTTCATTTTCAGAAATTACACTGCAAAACCTGAACAAAAACATGTAGACGACAGAAATATATTAACCGGAAATGCAACAGTTAAATGTTCTGAATTCAGTAATTGCGCATTATAAACGCCCCAACCTAACCAGGTCACATTCTAAAGTTCAATGATTCATGATGAATTTGTAAACTTGTTCATTTTGTCGTAATCTTTATGATAATGAAAATATTCTGTCTTACCTACATGTTCTTTCTTTCCATTTCGTCTGTTTGTAAATCTGTACAAGCTACATCTCCGCGTATCATCATCCGAAAGAATTTCAATATGGCTGACGATGTAGAGACAGGCGAAGGTCAGCGAGACATAAACACGTACACGTCATGTACAATTTAACGCTGAAAGCTGTATTCCAACACAGATCATCGGCACAGACATATAAGTTGTAAATAAAAGCTGCACTGCATTATAAACACGATAAGTGCACGATAACACAGAGCTCTTATCTGATGTGTTGTATAATTTATATTTTAATAGGCCGAAGCATGGACGAATCGGTTTGGTATATTGTGGTTTGAGTTAGAAAATAGGATAGAAAATAATGAAGTCTTATTAAACGATGATGATGATGATGATGATGATGATGATATAAAAACAATAAACAAATAGCCAAATACTATAAAGCAAGCATGGTGTCATTTAAACCCTGAGAGTACCAGAGACTTATAAACAGAGATCGGCAGCTTATTCTTTGCCTACTCGATTTCTGAAGTCGCGCGGTGCCAACGAGACTTCAACGAGACTCGGACGAGACTAGAAATCAAATTTATATATTGTGTATGTTCCAATGAATATTTAAAATAATACAGTATTGATATGTTTTTTTTTTTTTTTTTTTTTTTTTTTTTTTCGTTTTTTTTTAGCTCACCTGAGCTCAGGGTAAGCTTTTTTTACCGCTTTTTTGTCCGTCGTGCGTCGTCTGTAGTCCGTCGTCAACACTCTAGATGCCACAGTTTTGGCCCAATCTTCATGAATCTTGGTCAGAATGTGTGTCTCAATATTATCTCAGATGAGTTCGAAATCCGGTCAACTGGGGTTAAAAACTAGATCACCAGGTCAATTAGTAGAAAAACCTTGTGAACATGTTTAAAGCCACATTTTTGGCCAAATCTTCATGAAATTTGGTAAGGATGTTTGTCTACATAATAATGTAGATGAGTTTGAAACCTGGTCACATGGGGTCAAAAACTAGGTCACCAGGTCAAGTCTTAAAAACTAACCTTTATATTACTTGGTCAGAATGTTTGTTTACATCAAATCTCAGATGATTTCAAACCTGGGCCACATGGGGTCAAAAAGTAGGTCACCAAGGCAAATATTTGGAAGTTCTTTTGTACCAGTCTTCATTAACTTTGATAAGAATGATGACTGCATAGATTCCCGGTTGAGTGCAAATTCAGGTAGGACCAAAATCTAGGTTACTTAGTCAAATGTTAGAAAAACACTTTAGATGCCTCATTTTTTGTCATCATGCCTAACACAGAAATCTTACTCAGGTGAGCGACACAGGGTCATCTTGGCCCTTTTGATTGTCTTATCAATTATTTGTTCGATTACTTTTGACATAAACAAACGCCTGTGCGGTCGACCACACGGCGAGACGCAATAAAGAAAATCAATAGTAAGCAAACATTTTCCATGTTTCCCTTTGTGTTACTATCACCAGAAAAAAAAGACGCTAACTGGCAAAAAAAAAAAAAAAAATAAATAAGAATACGGGTTAATCCTGCATGTGCACGAGGATATCATGTAACTCGAAGTTTTCTTATGTCGCGCTTAGTTATATCAAACCAGTCCCCCCCCCCCTCTCTCTCTCTCTCTGTCTGTCTGTCTCTCTCTCTCTTAATTAAAATTAAACTAAAAAGGTACTCTAATCATACATCCGTATTCTTCTTTCTTTCATTTAAACTCAAATAAGCTAAAACCAGTAAATTTACTAAAAAGTATTTGGAAAGTGATTTTGTTTTGGAAGATTCCCCTAGGCCTCTCCGACATATCCGATGCCAGTGTAAAGGTGGGCGCATTTTCGTTTACTCTAGAGACACGCTATACGGCACGTTATTCGGAAAGCTGCCAATCTCTGTTTGAAAGTCTCTGAGGGTACCAATCATTAGTAATCAATATTTAAACAATTGAAAATTACAATACAAAACAAGACTATGGGATTTATCTAGGTAGTATTTAAATATAGATCGGATCGCTTCAAATATTTTCCAGCATTAGTCATACATACTTTATCTTCATTATTCAACTCTATTCACAATGCGTAAATTTAACACGAAATAACCAAGGTCATCATCAGTGGTGAATGCAGTCCACAGAACGTTATCACTTGATCAGCTGAAACGCAACTGTGACCTGCCGTTCCCAAGGACACCCTAACCACTCAACTATCGGGCCGGGCAGATACGCATGTGCGGATATGCGGAGTGAAGTACTTGAGTGTTCTCGTGATTTATTGTACAAAGTTCATTGTATGAACAAGAAACAATCTATGTTTATGGATAATGTTTTGAATCTTGAAGCTGAATCTTGATCTATTATTAGATGCATTAAGGTAAAGTCCCCGTAATGGTTCCGCTACGTCTTGAACCATTTGACCTCTAGCAAGATAACTAAGGTACCCGAATGAAACATAAGGACACCTTGGTTATCTCCGTGAAATGCCATGAGGTCCAAAATGTAGCGTGACCATTACAGGGACTTTACCTTAATAATTGATTTATTGAGTTAACCGTCGCTGCGACAGTATTTCAGTCATATAGCGACGTCCAGCTTAATTACAGGTGGCACTGAGGCATCTGGTTAGAACCACATACCTACCGCAAGCCAGCTGAATGGCTTCCTCACATGAAAGTTTGAATGACCTTTCCGGGACTCAAACCCACGCGGTGAGAGGCTGGGTGAGTGTTACAGTCAGCGACCTTACCCTCTCGGCCACGGAGGCCCCTACCTTAATGAAATTTCCCAGCAGGTATTAGAAACAAATATTTTCGAAAAGATATGTGATCGGAGGACAGATAATTCTACCCTGGTTTATATTATAAGCTGTAGATTATATTCAATTTTATTTGGGGTTTTCTGGTTTGATGATCTTGAAATAAACAACATTCATCATATTGTCATGAATAATTTGCTTTCAGTACATTACAGTTATGAAATGAGCAAACGCAGTTATGTGTACACAGTGATATATAGTAGTAGTATAACATTTCTCATCAACGGTGCAATATGTTACTAAATTACATGTAATCATTGTGATATGGCGTCATTGGAACTGTGTGATAATACTAAGTACTGTGACTACGATAATATGAATTAAACTATACAAACGTGCACATGCATGCATAAACATACGAATACTCACAAACGTACACACACACACACGCACACACACACACACACACACAAACACAAGAATAGCTCATTACACGTGTTATGTACATGTATATATGTGTGTGTTTATGTATCATGATATCTATCATAAACGTAACATTATATCTCGCAGCGTCGGAGACCAAATAGCGCTTATTCTGTTCCTGGCAGCTGTGGGTATCTGACGCTGTATATCTCGTTTAACTGCGAATTATGATCTTAGATAACATTTTGTATAATTTTATACTTTGTACATGCAATATTCGTAATTAATGTTGCAGTCAGTCATTTAATAAGCGTAAGTCCTAATTGAACTTGTATTTATGAAATATTCGCAAATGTTCTTCTTGCACCATAAATGTTAATTTATATTGTATAAGAAGAATTATAGGCCCGTTGGGCCAGGTGTATTTTTTTGTATATGCATTACGTTATAATACATGTACACAAGTCACTTTAATAAAAGATTATCTTATCTTACTTGCGAATATTATTTCAAATACGATCATCGTAAAGATCGATCTGCGTGTTTGCCTAATTAATAATCCAACAAAGTTTAAGGGACTTATATTGGGAATGTATGGACCAGTTAGAGATTTCGATCGACAACTTGGTTCCTGATGCAATTACGTATATAATACCAGTATCCATAGAAAATGGTTTAATCATAAATTGTCATAACAGTGAAAATAACCCCTATCTTGTTTAACTGCACATAATTCCAATTTTGCAGACGGCTTAAAAAATCACATCACCAGGATGCCACCATATATTTTTGCCAGTACCAGCGTATATTTCAGAGATCAAAAGCATATTTTGTCGAAATTCGATTCCAATTCATAACCTTAACCATTTAATAACTTTGAAACTACACGAAAGTGTATGCAAGTTAACGTTAAGAGTGGGACAGATAAGAGATGTTTACCCCTAGTTTGCTTTAATATGTGTAAAAGGGAAATGTTGAGAAATATCCAGTTTGGCGTGTGGCTTAGGGCGTTTACTAGTTTTAACAACGCCATAACAGGGTTGCTTGCATCGCTGTTTTATGGTAGCACACATTTCTGCATCGGACAATATTTCGGGGCTTCATTTAGATATCTGTATTCCAATTCCTTCTTCCCTTTTACGACGCGGTGATAAAGTTACAACATATCAGTAAGTAGTCTGGCAATAAGGCGGCCCCGATTGCTGAGGTAACGGGACATTGTTATTTCAGTTGATCTTGTAGAACTATAAGCTGACCTGAAAAAAAAGTTATGTTGCACTGAAGGAATTGATTTTTATAGACGTTCACCCTCACGCTCACCTTCGAATATTATCTGTATTTTACGTTTCAATGGTTCCTATCTCCACGAAGCTACATTCATTCTACGTAATTCAGATCTCTACTATCTCTTACTTTAAGTTAATGGCAATTCTATCAAGAGTAATAAAATTGTAGTTTCATCAAGAGTAACAAGTACAAAAGTGCTGCCTGTGGCAGCACATTGAAATAAGCACGGCGGTAAAGAACAACTGTCTAATAATAAAATTTATGTGGGTTAACAGGAAAACAAATTGTTTTTTTTTTATTTTTACATAACCTTTATTGAGATGTGAACTTGTTTACGAAAGTATATATATTTAAGTACATGTCCATAAATGGAAAACTAGTGCCAAAAACTTGAAGGGAATCTTAAAATGAAAAAAAGACACACAATACGTAAAAATATTGAAAAAGGCCTTATATCATATTTGGAGGACACAAAAAAGTTCCAAATTAAGAAGGCGAGAAAAAAGTGCAGCCAGACCAGGACTAAAACCAGGGACCAATTACAAAAGTTTCCCACTGATAACAGTCACATATTCCTTGCCAATTTGGAATTCGTTGCAGGATTTACAGAGATCAAATTAATAATGTTCCTGATCATTGGAGATACTACATGTATAATGATCCCTTGTTCAGTGCAAAATAACCAAGTGAGAAAAATATGCATGGACCCCCTGTTTAAAGGGCGATTGTTCTACTGGCCAAGTTATTGGACTGCTTACAACCGTCTCTGACTGATAAGTGTTACTTATTGGCACTACATAAGTTAGTTTACAGAAAAAAATGGATGGTGACTAGAAGGTTTAACAGTGGTAAAAGATTAAACATTGTAAAAGAAAATCTTATTTTTGTGTAATTTTAATATACAGCAAGAAAAAAAAGGAATGCATAGAAAATTTGTTTTCAAGATGCTTTTGATATATATATATAATATATACCATTTTAGTATTGCAGTTAAAGGCAAAATGAGAATCTCTGTATTATCAAAATATACACAAGAACAATAAACATGTGATCCAAGTTTTAAAGCAAAATCTCAAAGAATTCAGTGAAAAAATGAGTAAGTACAAAATGATTAATGAAGTCAGAAAGGGGGCATAATTACATATATGTCAAAATCCAAGACAGAGTAATGTACTCTTGCCATGTTCAAATAGAGATGATGGTCATAAAGAGATATTTTTTATGTTTCAAAGCAATACTTCAAAGGGTTAAGTGAAAAAATAAGGTTGTGCGAAAACTTTAACCAAGATTCTTAAAAAGGGGGGGGGGGCTATTGCCCTTTGTTATTTTATAATAAATATAACTATTTTAAAATTCATGAAATCGTCTGACTTCCAATACAGGCATGCAAATTCATGTGTGAACAATTCTTAGATTTATTTAAGATTTGTGGAAACGACAGTCGCAAATCTTTCGACCTTCTACCCCGGATATAAGTAATCTCGATGCCAAAGTGCCATCGATTATTTTCCAATCAAATATATTAATACTGATTTTGTTACGCTTTCATTTAAGCAAGGTATCAATAAATACTTTTTTGGCTAGAATTCATAAATGAATAACAAACCCAGAGTAATGTATTATCATACCTTCCTATCTAAAACATTTTACGTAACATAAATAATCTCTAAGAAGTATAACCGCACTACACAATTTTGAAATTAAAACTCTTTTCAAAACTAATGTGTTTTACTTATACTTACAATAAACATGATCCAAAGTGAAAAAAATACGAACTACATACAATTTTAACTTAAAATTGTACAAATTCATGAAAAAAGTATTTATTATTATAAAAGAGGCGAAACAGCCTCGTTTTCGTGTCCATAGACAATCTACGAAGCAAATACAATATGCCCGGCGGTGATCCGCCGTGCAATAAATGAACCTGTTACCTTAATTAATGTTAATACTAAGATGCAAAATTTTACTTACTTAGTTATTGTGGGGACCGACAGACGTGGTAATACAAGGGAGCCAAGATGGCTATGTGTCGCTCACCTGCGTAAGATTGCTGTGTTTAGTATGATTACTAAATGTGGCATTTAAGGTGTTTGCAATGATTTTTTTTTATTTGACTAAGTGATCTCGATTTTGATCCTACCTAAATTTTACTCAACTGAGATGCAGCCAGCATTCTTATCACGTTTTCTGAAGACTGGGACGAAAATGTAGCATCTACATTGTTCACAAGGTTTTTCTTCTATGATTTGACCTGGTAACCTACCTTTTGACCCCACATGGCCCAGTTTTGACCCCATCCAAGATTTCATAAAGGCAAACATTCTGACATACATGGAGGTAGAGCTAAAAATGTGACCTCTACAGTATCCAAAAGCTGTTTTTTCTAAGATTTGCCCTAGTGACTTACTTATTGACCCAATGTGACCCATTTTCGAACTCCTTCGAGATTTCATGCAGACAAACATTCTGATTAAATTCCATTAAGGTTGAGCCAAAAATGTGGCCACTAAAGTGTTCACAAGGTTTTTCAAAGGTTTGACCTTGTGCCCATGTTTTTGACCCAACGTGAACCAATGTCAACCTCTTCTAGGATATCATGTAGGCAAACATCCAGACCAAATTTTATGAAGATTTGGCGAAAACTGTGGCCTTTGGAGTGTTCACAATATTTTCTTTACTTTTTTAGATTTGACCTGGTGACCTAGTTTTTAGACCCACGTAACCCAATTTCGAACATATCCGAGATATTATGTAGACTAATATTCTGTCAAAATTTTGTGAAGATTGGGCAAAAACTGTGGCCTCTAGAGTGTTCACAAGCAATTGTTTACGACGAAAGACGGACGACAGACAAAGCTCATCCTGAGCACAAGTGCTTAGTTGACCTTAAATCCTAGTCCTGTAAATAAGTCCTAGCATATCAAATTTTGACATTTTGACTTTCACTGGATATGCTAGGTCTTATGGCCCTCTAGTCAAAATTTTCTTAATTGAAATGCTAGGTCTTATTTATGGGACTAATTAACTTCTTGATTGAATAAGCGGTAAAGTTGGTGGGACTCAGACAAAACTAAATAGCAAGTATTCCTTCTGATTCAATTTTCTCAAATAATTCTGATGTTTATTACATGATGTATTATTATTATTATTATAGTTATTTTAATAGTGAACATAAAGAGCAATGTTGTAAAATCATCAGTTTTTTTCGTTGACATGAAATTTCGTTGATTATATACCTAAGGGAATTTCGTGGGTATATTTGTTCGTGGAACTATGTTCTAGAAAACTTGAGGTCTATATGAAAGACAAGTTTACGTGGGGTTAAAATTCGTGGATAAAACCCAAAACGAAATCGACGAAAATTAATGATTTCATATGAAAACATACATTAGATAATGATTCATGGAATCAGGGTCTCTCTCTATATCTCTGAGAGACCTTGATAGAAGCCATTAGATTAGAAATTTCACAGCATTTGTCTATAATCTAACCTACAAGTTACATAATTCCATGTATGAACTCAAAACTTCTAGCACAAAATCACTCCAAATTCATATCCAATTTTAGCTCGTCAGTTTTTCGAAGAAAACAAATATGCGAGCTATTGTCGTAACTCCGGCGTCCACGTCGTCATCGTCTGGAATCTTAACTTTTTTAAACGTTTAACAAAAAATATTTAACGTTGGCAAAAACAGACGAGCGTTGGCATACGCATGCGCTGCTCTTGTTCAGTATTATTGCACATGATGGATTAAATTTAGTAGTAGTTTTTTTTTTTCAGAGATTTTATATAAAGGGCACTTTATATATTTTTTTTTTAAATTTTCACCCGTTTGTGTCGGTCAGTGGCTAGTTAAATTATTTTATTGTGTTTTGTCCAAATTAATTACTGTCTATGAAACACACTAGGTATATTGTAGATGTAACACTACAGTTTGATTACATGTGCCAAGAATTATGAGGCTAGTGCATATAGAGTTTATTCACATTTTCACTTAGGAACATTTTCAAGCAATTTCACCATCTACAGCCATTATTGGTAACAACCGAAATATTCTTTTTAAATAGGTTAATGATGTGTAAATATCTTGAAAATGGGTGGTCTTGAACTCATTACACATACACGCACACACACACACTCACACACACATGTGTAAGTCTGTCTAAAGAAGTCTAAATGGCGGCACCTGTGTGCATTCCTTGCCAAGAACCGTATACTATCAAACATATTTTAGTCGACTGTATTGATTTAAATCTTATTGGAACTAATTATTTTAATGTGACATCTATGTTAGATCTTTATAATGCTGTTTCTGTTGATACCTTGATCGATTTTATTAAAGACGTTGGTATATATAACAAGCTTTGATTTTACGTACGTGATATATTAAACGTGTTTACTCTCCTGCTGTGCGGGATTCACTTGTGTATAGTTTCGTGACTTTCCGTAATTTTAAGCGTTTTTAGACACCGTATGACGTCTTTCGACTGTTGAGGTGTTTCTAATTCAATATTCTACTCTATTCTATTCTAAATGGTGGCCTTTCAGAAATCATGTTGAAAGTTATGCTTAATTATCCGCAGTGCTTGCAACCTGCCTTTAAAGACCGCCGTTCAATAGTGACCTCCATGTTTCTTGGTGTTATAGATGCTTAATGCAAGTTGTATTGTACAATACAATTATATTTTGTATGTACAGCTAAAAGACATGATCCTAGCTAGTCTACAGAGGGGCGACCAGATGAATTCTGCATTGGATTATTTTTGGCATCTGTGGCACGTGATTTGAGAACAGACCTGAAACACGTAAAGCGTGTGATACGGGCTGGTCAACAAATTACAACAAAAATAAGATTCTTTTATCTATGTAGTAAACACATAAACTAAAAGAGCTGTGATAAACAAAGACAGATTTAATCATGATTCAGTTTTATTCATACATGTAAACAACAATTTCTTAATTATTGTAAGCAATACAACATTAATTCAAGTTTCAAGTTATAACAGTGCTCAGAAAAAAATGTACAGAATGTTCTACATGAGGGCCATGATGACCCTAAATCGTTCACCTGATTATAA
Organism: Solen grandis; assembly: GCA_021229015.1. NCBI lineage: Eukaryota > Metazoa > Mollusca > Bivalvia > Adapedonta > Solenidae > Solen > Solen grandis. The sequence goes on from CM037778.1 coordinate 80,825,374, forward strand.
ATGAGCAACATATGTTGCATTTTTCATATTGACCTACTTTTTGACCCCACTGACTTAAATACGAACTTGTCCAAATTTTATGAAAAAAATTCAAACCAATTTTGACCAAGTTTCATGAAGATATGGCCAAAATTGTGGCCTGTAGATTGTTAACAAGGTATTTATAAGATTTGACCTCATGACCTACCTTTTGACCCCACATGTTCCAAATTCAAACTTTTCCAAGATTTTATGGAAACAAACATTCTGACCAAGTTTCATGAAGATTAAGGCGAAATGTGGCCTCTTGAGTGTTAACAAGGTTTATTAAGATTTGACCTCATGACCTACTTTTTGACCTCACATGACCCAATTTCAAACTTCTCCAAGATTTTATGGAGGCAAACATTCTGACAAAGGTTTCATGAAGATTGGGCTTAAAATATGACCTCTAGAGTGTTAACAAGCCAAATTGTTGACGATGCACGTCGCACGACGGACGCCGGACGATCCCAAGAGCTCACATTGAGCACGTAGTGCTCAGGTGAGCTAAAAAAACATCAGCTTTTGTTACTAGATGATGATAACAAATATTGTAGTAAAATTCTAAATTTAATTTCAACCATATCATTAGAAAAAAAAGTTTAAATATGTTACTTCCATTTCATACTCAAAATTAGACAAATATCTTGTCAAATTTATTTTCGCAATGACCCAACAGCAAATGGCATTGCACCTCTACAGAGTAGAATTGGCAACAGATATGCTCAAGAATAAGATTGGGTAAATGAAATATAGCACAAAAAATGCTTCCCCCCCCCAAAAAAAAAATAAAAAATAAATCCCAAAACAAAACAAAACATGTCTTCTTATGCTTTACAGAAAACTATGTATGCTCTTGGTATAATAATGATATTCAGTTGTCAATAGTGGTTTTAAAATGTTTGGTGATGAACTGATAAAGTATTTTTAACTTTTATAGCTTTAACTTTCATGCAATTTGAAAGACACGTAAGTATCATAAATACAAGGTTGATCAATCCGAATGCACTCTTTAATCACAGGCTCATAGGGCATTGCTTTTGTACAATTGTGATTCAGCCTACATTCAAGAAATTGGAAGGTTTTGAATAGCTGGCTCAAGTGCTCAGGGCATCATGAACTACAACAAACCCCCTGGTGTATTTACACAATGACGTGAAGATTAAACACATGTAAGGAAACATGAGAGATTACTGCATATCTGATAAGAGCAAAAGAGAACTTATACATGCAATTTTCTTATGCTTTACAGAAAACTATGTATGCTCTTGTTATAATAATGATATTCAGTTGTCAATAGCGGTTTTAAAACAAACTATAAAATGCACATATATAGCTTTTGTTTCTCTTGTTTAATGATGAACTATTATAACTTAAACTTTCATGCAATTTGAAAGAAAAAAACATTTGTTGGTACGTTTTAGTCCATTTCTGTAAGTAGGTCATAGAGGGCTTGGACATAGGATGTTTGGAAACCTTTTTCAATGATTCTGCGTGCCTTCAAGGAATTTTTGTGAATGGTTTAATAGAATTAAGATCCCTTATGACCTTGTATTCATCTTCAAATGAGGAAATGCGTTTTTTTGTTGTTCTTTTTTTTTTTGAGATCGTTTATTACTGCTGTTTCCATGTCAAAGACAGTACTTATCTCATTCTTTCTAAAGAAGGCACAACTTATCTTTACCAGTGACTGGTCAGTAACCTTGAAACAAATTGGACGTAGATGGGTTTTGATTACCCTAACAAGGTGTTCCATTTGTAAATCAGCAGGAATAACAGTTTTTCCTGTATTTACACAATGTCCATACTCAACCTCATTTTCTTCTTTTTTCACTGAAAAGTGCATTTTGTTGGAAGATAGAATTTAGGATTTCTAATGCATACATGGTTTTGCAGTTATGACCTTACAGTATAAGCATAAGGTATTTCTAACATGTTGTCAGTCCTTGCCTATAGGTGACTTCACAATGTCACATAGTTCAGGAAACACCAGTCCAAGTTTAATCTAAACCGTTCAATAACGATGATCAATATCAAGGCAAGTTTCAAGAATTCAAGTCAGGCAAATCAAAATGCTCTGAAAAGCTTGTACTATGTAAGATTTAACAACAGAATCAGCAAGTTCTTTACAGCAATCATAATGATTTTTTACATCACGCCCTTCAGAATCCTTTCTTAGTAAACGAATATTTTTAATGTGCAATGTGAAAACATCAGTGTGATATTTGTCGTAAAGAACCTGATAAAACATTGTTAAGCTGTCATTTGAAGATAGAATATTTCAAATATTATTGCACTCAATGTTTCTAATCATTCTTGTCCTGTTAAAGCAGCTGCACTTATATTTTATCCCTGAAACCGTTCCCTGTTAACTGGTCTTCACCAACACGAACCTTTCTATTTTTTTTCAGCAGCTCTATAGGTTTCTTCGCAAGATCTTTGATAGTTTACCAATATGTTTATTACTGCAGCATATTTCTGTTCATTTTTATGCATAACAGGTAATCGATTAACCTCGTTTTTTCTACAATTCCGCCGTCATCAACATCAGCAACAGGATCTTTCATAACAGAGGAGACAGGTATTAACCATGGGAAGAACTCAACTAAGACTCTTGAAGAAAGAAATAAAAAAGTAAAGGCGATGTCCTGCCATTCTTTCTTGACAATGATAAACCTCTGAGTTGAAAAGAGGCGCAAATCACATTGTGGACCATTGCTGGGTAATCCTTGGAGTGATAGATTTTGAACAATGGCTGCTGAGCCAAATCAATGTTGGATGTGACCTGTTTTGCCTGCATTTTTCTTCTCTTTGGCAACTTCTATATAAAAGTTGATATTGTCCCCCAAAATGCGAAATTTCCGTCCTTGAATAACACAATCTATCAATTTAGCATTCAATCTCCCAGACATTGACGTTAGTGTGCCCAACATACCCTGGTGACTGAGTGTTATGCACTATCTTATTAAAATCAGATTTAATATCGCTAACTGAATCTGACATCATATAGAGGGTTATCTCAGATTGACCTTTGTATAAAAAGAAAGAAATGTTATCAATTACTCGTATTTCAATGTCACATAACAATACATTTTACCACAATCAAATTTATACAAGATAACAAATTTGGCAAAATGTTTTAACTAGACATTTGTTTTTGGATGACATATTAAATAAACATTTATTGGTACAATAAATTGTTTTATATGCAAAATTTTTACATGCTTAGAACTTAGTTTATAAAAGTTTGGTAACCCGTGGGGTGCCCCAACCCGTTGGGTGCCCCTTACAATAGCTACCCTGGTTAATCATATCGACCAATCAAATAACAGTATGCGTATCACGTGGTTAACCCACGCTAGCCATTTTAATCGGAGAGGAATGGAAACAACATAAGTTTGCAACACAAGTCACATACTAATGATATTATGTTCCTTGCTTTATGGCGTTTTTGTGCACCACCTTTTGCTTTTATTTGTGTTTTATAATATTTATGCTATTGGCTGGGCTTCATTTATCATGTGCTTAGATTATTGCATGTGACTAGTCAATATGTTAAACTAGTCAATTTATCTCATCACTATAAAAATTGTTTTAAGCCCAGCCAATTATTTTATGTACATGTAAATACATGTAAATTCCTAGTCATTTATTAATTGTAATAAATGGCATGTTAACTCACAAGCCCAGCCAATTATTTTATGTACATGTAAATACATGTAAATTCCTAGTCATTTATTAATTGTAATAAATGGCATGTTCACTCAGTAGGAGTTTTTCTTGTTATTTTATACACAAGAGGTTCAGCAAAAACAAGCTGCAAATAGCCAGGATTATTAACCCTCATTACAGGAAAATTTGTGGATATAAATAAGGTTAACGCCAAGAGAATGATGCACTTTAGCTACTATTCTGAGTCCAGTTAATGCATTGTTTATATCACATTATTACTGGCACAGTGACAATTAATTCAAGTAAACAATTACTGTTTAAAATAACATGACCACATGAAAATATGACTTTCTTAAGCACATTATATTGGAAGAAAAACAAATCGAATAATACAATTAAAACAAAAGGGCCATGATGGCCCTAGATCGTTAAACAATGTACATAAAGTTATTTGAAGTCATTCAAAACACTTATATTATTTCTTCCAGCAGCAACCAGATTAAAGTTTCAGATACAAAGAATACTTAAGGTAGTCAATCATCTGGAGACCGTGTTTTTCATGGGATTATTTTTTTTATTTAGGAGTAATGGTAGACAGCTATTAGGTGATCATTTGTGCAAAGAGAAATCAAATTTTATCAACTGGCTTCATAGAAGAAAAACAAAATGAAAATTTCTTGAATGAGCTTATTAGGAAATTACCCCGGCCCCTTAGGGCTTTTTTTTTTTCATAAGACCAACGGACATGAAATTCTTTTCACTATTTTTCATAGAATGATATCGATTTTTGTATAGAGTATATAAGGAAACTAACTGACCCTCTGAGTGCCTCATATTTCAAGGGATGAACTTAATTTTGGCAATTACTGTAAACATTTATGAGGTGACCATTTGTGCTATATGAAATTATATATTCTGGCCACTGGCTTCATAGAAGGTTTTTGAAATTTTCTATAAAGAGTATATAATGAATTTAGCCGACCCATTTGGCCAGTATTTTCAAGAGATCATCTTTATTTTAGCAATTATGGTAGAAATTTATGAGGTTACCATTTGTGCCAAAGGAAATTAAATTTTGACCATTAGCTTCAGATGAGACGATGACCACATGAAAATATGACTTTCTTAAGCACATTATATTGGAAGAAAAAAAATCGAATAATGCAATTAAAACAAAAGGGCCATGATGGCCCTAGATCGTTAAACAATGTACATAAAGTTATTTGAAGTCATTCAAAACACTTTATATTATTTAGCCGACCCATTTGGCCAGTATTTTCAAGAGATCATCTTTATTTTAGCAATTATGGTAGAAATTTATGAGGTTACCATTTGTGCCAAAGGAAATTAAATTTTGACCATTAGCTTCAGATGAGACGATTTTTGAAGACTTTAAAGTCAATATCTTTTGGTTGCCATGGCAACAAGAGTTCTACACGGATAAAGGTTATTTTAGCTTTAACTTTTGTGAAGGTCCGAGCAAAGAACATTCATACAAGTTTTCATCAAGTTCTACCTAGTGGTTTAAGAAGAGATGTCGTTTAAAGCAAATTGTTGACGACGGACGCAGGGTGATCACAATAGCTCCCTTTGTCAGAGGCTTGGAAAAAATTAACAACAGCAACAAAACAAAATTAATCAAAAACTTTCACCAAGTGTGATTTATACCCCCAGATCTCATATTGTCTTTGACGGATGGCCTAACCATGAAATTACAAAGGGAGTGCTGATAATATATCATGCAAGTTAATGATGGAAAGCCAAGTATTGCGGCTTTTGAAAAGATGGGTTATATACATTGAGGAATTATGAATGACTATAACTATGAATAATAATTGAAATTATCAGCAAGAGCTATACGTATGGCAGCAAGTTCGATTATTCCGCTTCTAATAAATTGCACCAGAAAGAATTATCTAACTTGATGTTTTACTACCTACATGAACACGCCATTATAACCGATTGCTGATTGTTGACATTTAAGTCAAACAGGACCATAATCTCTGGCTCAGTAACTAAAACTTGTCTGCTGATTGGCCGTATCATGATAAATCATTACTCTAAGTATGAAGGTATTATCACAAACACATGCGGGACATGACAAATATAATTATAAACGATTTGACAAGCGATTCCATATATTCAACCTTGACAGCCTTGTTATGTATGGCCCCCTTTCTAAAGCCTAACTATTCTACTGTTATTGGCAGAAAATAGAGAAAAATTAAATATTAAAATTAAATCACATATGATACATGCATAAAATTACATTATTTTCCTTCCAAATGTCGTCAATGTGACAGCGATAAAATCTAAATCAGAAAATATTTACAGTATATGCATCAAAATATGGCACACATTTTGCATTAATTAATGAGTTAATAAGCATAAACGATATAAAAAATATGATCATTATCTTCATTATCTCTATAACCACCATATCGATTAATTTAGATCATTTCACTATGTGATACACGTACAAACTTCCTAAAAAGAACGGCTATAGAATCACCAATATTTCATGAAATAAGTAGATGATTTGCACTCTTTTAGGTTCTACATTAATGTACATTATCACAACTTCAAACCTTATTTCAAACCATCTGCATGAAAGGAAATGACATATGTTTTTTGTTTTTTTTGTGGGGTTTTTTTTTTTTTTTTTTTTTTTTTAATGTCATCAAAATAGTCACCCACAAGAAAAAGTAAAAGTAAATGTTTCAATGATCTCCAGGTTAAACAGTATCTTCATATCATTGTACATTTAATTTAAATATTGAGTGTCAGTGATTAAACCTTTATCTGTCATCATCAGTATACTGCAGAGTATGGTCTCGAGTGCAGGTTTTTTTAATGAGTTCTTAATTCGTGATAAGCACTCAAACATTTTCATAAAGTATCATTTCTACACAGCATTTTAAGTAACACTTCTTTTATCCACTTAATTGTTTCAGAGTCAAAATGATGGTCAGTGTCTCTCTGCTTTATTCTATTGCAGGCCATAATTGAAGGATAATTATGCAATGTCATTTGTAGCTCTGAAGACTCGGATGTTTTCACCACTACAATTTGATTTTGACCACCTCCTTGAATCCCTCTCTCTATGAAATCTAGAGACCAAATAAACTCAGAGGGTGGCTCCTCAGACGAATCACAAACAACTATAAAGCACTCACACCCCTTGATTATTTTTTCCATAGTACTGAGCAAAGTCGTTCCAATAATAACGTCGTCGTCATTTGCTGTTGCATTTATTCCTGCAGTTTTCAAAAGATTCAACAAATTAGCAGTGACACCCTGTGTTTCGAACGAATTACTCAGAATGAGAACATCAAATACATCAGTTTTGTCATTTTCCTTACTGTCAAATTGTGATTCGTGTTTCTTAAAGTCTTTTCCACGTCTTATTGCAGTTTCGAACCTTTTCTTTGCCAACATTTTATCTTCAGATAAATATGACTCAATCCCTCCAGCGATTTGAACCTGAATGAATAAGTCAATATCCATCTTTTCCGACCACTCGGGTAGCAACCTCATCATATTCATTTTCAGTATAGCTTCTGGAATGTTGTTCTGCTTCATGTACATCTTGATTATTTTCATGTTGGTTTCGAAGTTTTCTTCAGCATCAATGTCGATTTTATTTAGCTGAAAACACAATTCAAGAGCAGCGTCATATTCTTTAATCATTTCATTTAAATCAATAAGGTCCCTTAAAGTCTGCTTTGACATAAACTCACCAGATAAAAGATCTTTAAGTGTTGGTACGCCACACCATGCTTCTTTTAAGTCTGGATTTTTATTCACGATTTCATAACATTGAATTTCAATAGCCATTTCCAAATATATCCTCGCATTTTCTTCATCCTTTTCTGACTTTTCTGGTCTATCCAATAAGCAGTACGCACTTTGCTCATACGCATTTGTTAGCATAACAGGAGTAATACCTGAGTGATTTTTGACATCTTCGAATGTTTTTCTGGCATAATCCAGCTGATTTATTGAACGATATACTAAACCTTTCTCATAAAGTGCTGGGAGGTTGCTGTCCATTTTCAGGGCCTCGTCTAAATGATGAAGTATTGTTTTTGCCTTTTTAAAATCTAATGGCAAAACATGTCGAGGACTTTTCATCATTCTCTTCTTATTGTCTGACCAGGAACCCTGTTTCGGTTTTGTGGCTCTTGATTGTGTACCACTATGCTCAGGAGGGTTCATTTGATGCCTCTGCTTAACAATGCCTTGTGGTCGTCGTTTTACAGAAGTATGTGTTATAGATTTCGTTTTCCTTTGCGAATCCATTTCAAGCTCCCGCCTTAAAGACAGGGCAAGGTGATGGTGAGCAAATGAGGTTTTTCGCTTATCAAGAGCGTTCATCAAACATTCTATTGATTGCTTTATATTTTGTGTATATCTGATTTGTTTTCCACATCTCTCAAGAACATAGTGGTCTTGAGACCCTATGTTTAAAGCTTTTTTAACGTAGTCCATTGAAGAATTTAACTTGAGACGTTCCTTTAACCATTCAAATAGTGTACCTCCAATTTTTTCAAGTGAATAAACTAATTCACCGATGGACACAATAGACCTCGCTCTGTACATTGAAGTTGTTTGGATTCTAGACATATTATTTAGGTATGGTTTTAAAGCTTCTTCATATTTCTTTTCAGAAAGCAAACCGTCGTCTATCTGAAGAACATTAGGAATATGTAAAAGCCTTTTCCTCATTAGACCAAGCCCAAAATTCCAAAGTACGATATGAGAGTCTGGCACATTATTTACTTTTTCTACTTTCTCCAATACTTCTGTAAAATATTCGATTGATTTCGGATAAGCTGCCATGCCAAGCCTTGAATACAAAAAGGCTATCTGAGCTTTAGCATAAATATAATCTACATCTGTTAACTTCAGTTCTTTTAATCTTTTACAAACCTCGAAGCATTCAAAATTATCCCCGGAGTTATGGCAGAACCATCCTTTGTTTACTAGTGCTATCACATCATTTTCATTTCTTTCAAGGGCTTCATCGATATTCCCTTTGGCTGTTGCATTGTCTTTTAATATTAATGCGAAAAATGAAATAATATTTATCGCCCGATCGTATTCAATATTTTCCTCATATCCAAACTCCAATTCGTCCTTTATCTTTCGTAAACATCTTTTTACGAAACCTTTTCTTTCAGTAAAGTTACGTGTTTCAAAAAATGAAGGATATTTCGACAATTCTTTCTTACACTGTTCTATTTTTTTCATGGCTGCTTTAATTTAATTCAACTGGTTTGAATAGGTTGGAAAAAATGCATTACAACTGAAACAGTTTTTCACATTTTAATCTTTAACGAACCGTTTATTTAAGACACTCGAAACAATATATTTAGTTGCACTATGTTTTCCGATGTCATGAAAATAATGAATTCACAAGTTCGCATGGCAAATACATGTATTGGCTGATTCTTGTACATTTTTTCGGTCTGAAAATATAAAAAATGAAACATTTGGAGGTATGTAAGCATGCTAATATAATTTACATTTGACCCTTAAAATAAATGATAAAATATTTCCTGTCATTGTACACTGGTTGCATATTTGAATCACATTATAACTTATAACATGCTTAAATTGTTCAAAGACACTAATCATCATATAACGGAAATGAACCTGAAAACAGTGCACATGATGTTGTTTATACGCATTTATCTTTGCTAGGAAGTAACTACATGTAAATCTGACCGAAATGCACCTGACACATGCATAAACACAAGATGGTTAAAATTAATAATAATTTGAATTGTAATAAAAACAATCGTTGGATTAGCATACTAGATAGTTCAAACAGCAAGAGCAGCAATAAATAATGAAATGACTTAAGTGGCTCCTTAAGCGGTTGACGTCATTATAGTCACGCGTCCGTTATCGTTATCACGCGTCTGCGCGTAAACATGGTCATGCAATCACGAATCAGACGTCGTGGACCGACGCCATTGCAGTTCATTCAAAACCCATTTGGTTAAAAACGTGTATTGTACGGTCAAATAGAGTAACACCGGTGTAAACATCCGTCAATGCTGGGAACCAAAGGAGAAATCGCTGCCGTCCATTTTCCCAGGGATCCCAGGGATGCCGGTGTAACGATGTAAAGTGACCCCCATAGAATAATGACCCTCAGGTCATTATTTTTCTGGAAAAAAAATGATCCCCGGTCATAGTACTATGAACCCCATCCCCTTGTCATATAATTATGACCCCCCTACGCGAAGAAAAGTGACCCTCACGAAGAATTGTGACCCCAAAAAGAATAACGACCCTCGATTATTATTCTTCAGGAAAAAATGACCCCCGGTCATAATAATATATTATATAGTTATAAAAAATATATATAATATATTATTACGTTATGTAAATTAACTCCTATAAAGTGACGACCTCGGTCATTATTCTTCAGAAAAAGTGAACCCTTTCTATAAAGTACTGACACCAGCTATAAAAAATTACCCCTCCCTCGTTTGAGATCTGTCCCATTGTTATTAGGTTTTCGCCTCTGCAGGGCGAAAACCTATTGTTCTTCTTCTGTTGATTTGTTGTTGTTTTTTTATTTTTATTATTTTTCCAATTCCACCCATTTTTGTGTCCAGCCTAGCGGCCAGATGAGAAAAGCTACATCTATGAAATTTTGGGCATGGAGTCATCTTTATCTGAACATGTGCCTAAATGGTCAAACTTTTCACAAATTTTTCTGATTTAGCCACTAGGGGGCGCAATGCATGTAATCACTCTTTCGCTAATAACTCAAAAATTTGAAGCCTGATTTAGATGCGGTTTTTTACATAATGTTCCTTGTTGACAGCCCAATCAAATATGATGGATATCTTATCATCGAGTACTGGGGGGGGGGGGGGGGGGGGGGATTGTTTTAGGAGAGTTTGAATGTCGAACCTTGGAAAAAAGTGAGTAATGAGGGTAGGTCTCAAAAAACCTACCCACTTTTGTTAGAGATCAGATAGAAGAATTATGTTTGCTGCATACGATTTGCAAGACATATACGCACAAAATATATGGGGTGGCGAATTATGGAAATGCGTGGTTTGTCCTCTAGAAACGGTCAAACTTCACTAAATTTTAGGAAAAATTAAAATTTCAAAAACATGTTTTTGTCGCTCCTGACTTTATTTTCTGTTCATTCTTCATGAAATTTTCACACGATATGTATTGTTATGTTTGAAAGGGCCTCACAAATCAAAAAATAAAAAAGAATTGAAAAGGTCAAGGTCATATTACGATTATTGTGTTTTTATTCGGCCACAAATAGCTCCAAAACTAAAAATATTTCATTGAGAGTATATGAACAAAAGTTTTAGTTCTAAATAAGCTCTTTCCAGTGATGTTTAGTTTTTGAAGATCGGACTTGATTTGGTCATTATACGGCAGTCCAAAGTTTGATCCTTTTTTGGAGTAATTGTAAATCAGGTTTTATGCTTCAAATTCTGATACATAAGAATAAAAAGTTTGACTTGTGCGACTAGTATACTTGATTGAACTATTCGCTGCTTTGCTAGGTACCTAACAGTAAAATTTTAATCAATTTTCTTTCTCATTTTGCCGCTAGGGGGCGCTTTTTTTAAATCATTCTTTTGCTTATAACTCAAAAAGTTGAAGTCCGATTCGAATGCGTTTTTTTTGCATTCTGTTCCCTGTTGATAGCCTAATAACATATGATAGGATTCGAGGGTCCGTGTGGCTGAACGCTTTTGAGCTACGGAAGGTTGAATGTTCGAACCTCGCAAAAAACAAAACAAAAAAACTGTGCAAATGAGGGTAGGTCTACGGAAAACCTATCCGTTTTTGTTAGAGATCAGATAAAAGTATTCCGTCTCCGGCATACCATTTGAAAGACGTATACACACAAAATATATGGGTGGCGAATTTAAGAAATGCGTGGTTTGTCCACTAGAAACGGTCAAACTTCACTTAAATTTAGGAAAATTTAAATTCCAAAAACATGTTTTTTGTCGCTCCTGACTTTATTTTTTGTTTATTCGTCATGAAATTTTCACACGTTATGTTTTGTTAAGTTTGAAAGGGCCTCACAATTAAAAATGTAAAAAAAAAACATTGAACAGGTCAATGTCATATTACGATAATTGTGTTTTTATTCGGCCACAAAGTGCTCCAAATCTAAAAATATTTCATTGAGAGTATATAAACAAAGGTTTTAGTTCTTGAGGAGCTCTTTCCAGTGATGTTTAGTTTTTGAAGATCGGGCTTGATTTGTTCATTTTACGGCAATCCAAAGTTTGATCCTTTTTTGGAATAATTGTTAATCAGTTTTTATGCTTCAAGTTGTGATATATAAGAAAACGAATGTGTCGACTAGTGCGACTTATATACTTGTTTGAACTATTTGCTGTTTTTGCAATTTTATTTCTAATTTTGCCGCTAGAGGGCGTTTTGCTTAAAATCACTCTTTTGCTTATAACTCAAAACGTTAAAGTCTGATTGAAATGCGTTTTCAGCATTTTGTTCCTTGTTGACAGCACCACAGAATGTGATGGATTTCAAGGGACAGGGTATGGGAAAATATTTGCGCTAGAAGAATTTGAATGTTCTAACATTGCAAACAAACAAAAAAAATGTGCAAATGAGAGTAGGTCTTCAAAAACCTTTTCGTTCTGTTTCATATTAAAAATTGTGGCTGAGTTGAAATAAAATGTTCAAGTTGATTAAGTTAAAAGCGAAAACCGAGATACCGCTTGCGGTTCTAGTACATTATATTTATTCCTGTAGTTGATATTACGGCAAATACTAAGTACCGTTGCTTCTACTACTGCTGTCCCAGCAGTAGTTGTTCCTATATATCCTATGGAGAGAAAAAAGATCCCCAGCTACTCCAGTAAATTCGACAAAGAGGGTCACAGCTTAATCTTAAGAAAGGCTATGAATGTGATTTTAAGTACTACTGAATCCATTGGGGGTTATGAAATTGATATATACATTGTGATTTTGATCCATATTGATGTGACATTTTGATCTTTTTGAAGTAATACTATACCTGTATGGATCTTCTTGTTATATTAACTTTGATTATCATAAACTTCATCCTATAGAAATACTACAAATACTGTGATACTTTGATTTGTATAGATGTGATTTTCAGTAATCCTATGTCGATAATATAGTTTGCCTTTATTTTACTCATAAATCATAAAATATTTGATATTTAAAAAGTTTTAACAAATGAAATAATACAATCACTGTGATATATTGACTAAATAGATGTGATATTCAACAATGATATTAACTTTTACCTTTATAGTATTCATGAAATATTATTGATTATATATTCTTATGTTCATCCTTTAATCAAAAAATATGTTTGTACCTCAAACTGATTTTAATAATGCAACAAAAATAGTACTATTATTTTGTTGAAACAATTGCATTCAGTTAAATTATTACAGCACAACTGAATCTTCATCACAATAAACCTTTTTAGATTTGGGGACGCCTATCCATCTTGTAATCCTGGCTTCCGATATCAATGGACCCCGTTGGAAATAAGCCTTCGGGCTTAAAGGGTTATCCATGACATCAAGTTTATTTTATATACACGTTATCCTTATTTTTTCAACTTTTTACATTTTTCTTTTATTGTTATAATATTTTCCTGTCAAAGAATGTATAAATTTTATAGTCAAAAATTTAGATCTAGTTATTATGCTAAAACACTGTAATATTGAATATTCGTATTTTCTTTTAAATGCAAAATTATTATATATATATATATATATATATATAAACTGTTATGAATTTATCTTAACTTTTACTGTTTATTATTTATAGAGTAGTATACATTATATATATACTCATGTACATGTTTATATTGACTTTCTATTGTATATAAAATGTGCTTGTATATGTCAAAATAAAGAAATAAATAAGGAATGAATGTTAAAAGACACAGTAAAACTATGCTATATTTTCATAAATTCCACCAAGTTCATGGTAAAAAAAATGGTAACAAAATAGGATAAATTGTGAACAGCTATGACCTTGTTTTAAAAAAAAATCTGTATGTCTATTTCTCTGTATGATATTCATGGAAAACTATATCAATATTTAGTACATATATACATGTATATATCAATGAAGAACTTTTGAAAACGTCATTGGCGATTTCAACTTTCTTCTCTCCTTGTTTAATTCTATCTAAAATTTCGTTGTTGTTTTTTTGTAAGTGGTTTTGCCTTTCTTTTTACCCTTCTCGGCGGATATTTTGATATGGCCTGATCAATATCATGGACACGAGGATTTTAATGCAACAAGAAATATTCAACACGATTTTATTGTAGGTTAGGGTGATAAGAATATAATGCATGTTTGTGCGTGCAATATTATCACACACACGAAACTGTCTTTCGGCTGGCTTAAATTGATATCAATAGCATACTTAAATAAAGAGGTACATATAGTCGGTTGCTGTTTACCACCCGAGGTGATAGCCATTTAAGCAACAAGGAGCACTATGTTTGTGAACACTTGTCAAATTATGGTAATGACGGGCTATTTTGAGTTAACCGAACCATTTTACAGTTAAATTGGGGTATAGATACCTGCAAATTCTTTTGTCGTAGCCGATTTTTTGCTATACCCGATTTTATCTTAAGCGGGTGGGGGTCCATAGATATAAAGAATGGAGTAGCCGGGGAATTATATTCATTTTGTATTAAGCCTTTTTTGTTTTATCCGAGTTCGTTATAAGTGAGCATTACTGTTTTGTATGTTTTACACATGTTTGGCAAAAAGGAATTATTGAATGCTTGCCTCCTCTTTGTGATAAAAGCCGATTGTCGCATTAAGTAACAAAACAAAAGCAGGACCAAGGGTGTATCAAAAGTAACTGCACACATAATATGATGAGCAAAACTCACTCAACTTCTCACAATCACAAATTTCCTTTGTATTTTCTTTGTATTTTCTAAGTGCATGTCCTACTTCTGCTGCGAGAGCTGCAGCAACAACAGTAACAACACCAATAGTAAGAATAAACAAAATCAATGAGAAATAACAATTACCATAATTATACTATACTATATATATATTATGGCAGATAAGGTTTCGTGATTAATTAGATAATGGTCAATATGTCATGGAAGAGGGTGAGTGTTGCATTATTTTTAACGGGAGTCAGTATTTCATAAAAAGGGGGTCATTTTTCTGAAAAGAATGACACGTATCAATATCTAATAAATGTCATCGAGAGGATGGTCACATTTCTTTAAGAATACAGACCAGGGTCAATATCTGATACATATCATCGAGTGGGAGGGGTCACAAATTCTGAAGAATAATGACCGGGGTCTATATCTTATACATATCATGTAGGGGATCTCATTTTCTGAAGAATGATGACGCTTGTCAATAGCTTAAAATATCATCGATGGTAATTTATTTTAAAGAGAGTTATCATTTTAAAAGAAGGGGTCATTTTCTCTGAAGAATAATGACCACGGGTCTATATTCTTTAGATATCATCGAGGGGGTCATTTTCGTTAAGGGGAGGTCAGTATTTTATAGAAGAGGGTCACTTTTTCTGAATAATAATGACCGGAGGGTCATTATACTATGGGGGCACTTTACTTCGTTACACCGGCATTTAAAAGATATTCTAGAAATAGGACCAGCTATCTCATAGCAACATACCGTGTCAGTTTAGATATTTAAGGTTTTCAAAAGTCCAGCGGATCATACCCAGCAGTTATAAGTACCAAGTTATTTCGAGATCTAGCTCTTATGAAAGCCTTACCGTATCAGTTTCTGTTTTACTGTACACACTATAAACTGTGTTACTTATGATGTTTACCTATCAGGTAAGAAATGCTTCATTTTAGAACCAAATGAGACAACTAAAGTGACTTATATTCCTTGCATTATCAGCCATAATGTGGATAAATCACTATGATGCTAGTCTAGGATGTTTGGTATGGCATAAGAATTTCGAACTTGATAAGACGTTTTAATTATATTTGAAGTTTCAATTTTTTCCTAGATTCTCCGATTAGAAACAGTACCAGTTTATAAGTTGATTTACACAGTTCATAACAGTGTCGCGCCTGCTAAGGAAGAAGTCTTAAACCAATCAACTTCGGATCCATTGCTGAATCTCAAGCCATCAACTAGACCAGAGGCAAAGGCGCAAGGTCAAGCCTCCTGTTAGGTATGGAGAAAGGGTAACACCCATACAAAATTAGGGTGGTACATTTTTATGTGATGCTTAGATGTAGATGATTTCTATATCTAACAAAGAAATTGCCATAAATTTGTATATGAATGAAAAGGTATCATGAAATTTATATTTTAAACCGCATTTACTTTGTACTGAATTAATAAGTTAATATCCTGATATTATATCGTGACTATGAAAGATTTATTTGTCCTTTATTTCAGGGTAGTCATAATTTATATTTGTTTCAAGTTATTTTCCTTTTTTCCAAGTAGGCTGTCATATAACTGTCATATTTCTTAAACTATTAATAATATAAAAAAAGTGAAGAAAAAGATCAAATGTTTAATATATAATGATAATTACCTTGTAGCCTTAATTTCTCATGCTACATCAATGACCATTTCATTGTCTTGTTTTCGTGTGTGATAGTGGGCTGATGAAACATTTCTGTAAGTGAGTGGTCGCTTATATTTTTCTATCCTTCTGGTACCCCTCTTCCATCCTTCCCATGATTTTTCTGGAATATATAAATTGCATGAACATTTTTAAGAAGTCAGACAAGAAACACGTTTTTGGGATGTTTGGTATATCTAAATGAATCTGTTAACTTCAGCTATATCTTACCAGCCTGGAAAAAGTTGAATTTAATGTCGGATATTTTATGTCCAATGTGAATTGACTAAATTGATTCATCATTCTAATTTGTTCTGAAATATATATCGTTTTGTTTGTTCTATATTTTTAAGGAACTTTGACATAAATATTATCGATTGTCGCTCCACCATTTTACTCGACTGGTATAGTTTTGCAATGTAGTGTTTAGTTTGTCTTACACGTCCATTGCTTTTTATGCATTTTATCAATGATGAATTCAGCAGTTTCTTTTGACGACAACAGCCATGTGAAGCGCATAAAAACCATTCAGATTTTGCTGACCAATTTGAATTCTGCTGACCACCCTATAGCTGACCATATCTATTAAACACATGTGTCCTGTGGATCTATTTACTACCTGGTCAGCAGCAATATTATTCTATGATTGTTTAAAATCATTGTAATTTGATTGCAATATTGATTAAGCTGACTGAATGTCACCCGCTGACCACTATCTTCCTCAATACTTACTTTTGATGACCATTCAGATTTTGCTGACCATTCAGATTTTGCAGACCACTTTGAATTCTGATGACCTATCTTTAGCTGACCATATCTAATATGCACATGTGCTCTATGGATCCATATACTACCTGATCAGCAGTTAAATTATTCTGTGACTGTTGAAAATCATTGTAATTTGATGGTTATTTTGATTTAGCTGACTGTATGTCTACCGGTTACCACTATTTCTTCAACTCTCACTTTTGCTGACCATTCAGATTTTGCTGACCACTTTGAATTCTGCTGACTATTCTTAAGCTGACCATATATAAGTCACACATATGTGCTCTATGGAGCTAATTACTACCTGCTAAACATCTATATTACTCAATAGTTAATGATATAATTATAATTAGATAGTTATTTTGAATAAGTTAACCATATTTCTCCAACTGAGAGTTTTTTTTTATCCTACACCGGACCTTTGCTGCCCATTCAGATTTTGATGTCTACATTGAATTCTGTTGACCTATCTATAGCTGACCATTTCTAAGACACACATTTTCTATATGGATATATCAACTACCTCGTCAACATCTGTATTATTCATATTTATTGATATCATTTGTAGTCTTGACTTGTGGATTTGTACAACTGGTGGCTCCTGCCAGACTAAAAATGATAATGTTAAATTCTTTACAAACTATTCAGGAATTAACAGAATATTTAACAAAGTGCAGATTGATTATGATTTCATAAATGTTAGGACATTAAATTAGACATTAACCTGTGTGAAAATCTATTAAAAACAAATAAAAATAGTATAACATAAATTGCAAAAGTGTATAATATTTTTTTTGTTTTCAAAAAATGACATAGATGATAATAACAGTAGTGATGAAAAATTACCTAATTTAAGACAGAACAAAACATAAGATTTAATTTAAGATAACTTGCTTTCAGCATAGGTGTACATTGTATTTTTTAGCACATATAACAAACTGACATTTTAAAACAATGTCAAATGGTAATACATATTTCACAGTCAGGACTTTTGAATACTCAGTAAATAACTAAACACACTGAATGTAACTAAATTCTAAGGAATTTAATTATGTGAATTGAGCATAATTAAGATCATGTGATTTGTTACAAATAATAAATTTATTGTTCACATCTATTCACATTATAAGATAAGACATTGGTAACCTTTACTGATAATTTAAATTAAATTTCAAAATAAGAATTAAAATTTTAAGGTTAGTGAAAACAAACAGTCAAACTAATTATTAGTACTGCCTTAACATAATGAATGATAAAAGATATTTTTCTATTATCAGCATTTTTTAATTATTCGTAATTAATAGATTAGATATAAATAAGTAACAATGCAAAATGAAGCAATTTGCTGTGATGAATAATTTCTTCATGTGTAATTTAAAATGCTATCCCTATATTGGCAATGTGCTTATGTTCACAAAGCGTGAGGTACAGACTCCACTAGTTTGTTTATTTGGGGGTCCCCACTGTGAACTCCCAGCAGGGTGACATTCTTCTCTTATATTGGAAGGTGATAGGGGGGGGGGGGGGTCAACAAAAAAGGGCATTTTGGATACCTTTAAGTTTTATTCTGATCAGTTTTAACGTAATTTTGATTTTTATGCACAATGCTGATTTAGAATTTATCTCACTCCTTTCCCCTACTTTTTCATTGCTCTTGGACAGCATCTAGATGAAACATCTATAATATTATAAATTGAATTGTAAAAATTATTGAACCGATTTCTTTTCTTTAATATTAATGCAGCACAATAAATTTGTACTTTGAAGAAGAAAGTTATGATGTTCTGTTCTGTTAAATATATTCATGCAGTGCGTTTTTTACCATCTTGCATGGTTTCAGAAAGCTGTCAATCAAACTGATGGGCTCAATCTGATTGGCTGTTGGTATATTCCGGTGACCTATGTGAGTAGAGAATGTTATGCTACTACTGAGATGACATTAATGTTGAAACTGAAATGAGTGTCCAAAACTAGTTTATGGGGTGTAAACCATTCATTCATATAATTCAACAAAATTCAATGTCAATTATTTTTTTCAAATCAAAGTCAGATCATCTTTAATTGTAACATATAAGCCTTCATCAGTAGGATGCATTTTTTAGGGTTATGCAATATTACTTTTTGTCAAAATGTATAGACATTATCATTATAGCGATTTAGTTCTGCTGTTTCAGCAAAAACATGCACTTATTTTTACTTTAAAATAAATAGACATACACATTGCTTTACAATTATAGTTACTTAATAATTAGTTTGTTAGAATGTTTGGTCTATATATGTTATATCCCTTCCCTTTATATATCTAAACAGATAAAACTTTTTTAATCAATTATATTAAACATATTTGTACAAATCTTATTAATGTTACGCCATGTAGTTTTACCAAAATATCTTCTTATATCATCACAGTTTGGACAGCACAACAGAAAATGATACTCTGATTCAAATCATATTTACCTAATATGCATATTCTATGTTTGCTATGATCTACCAGAGTGAACTAATCCCAAATGCCCGTTTTATTGACCCCCCCCCCCCCCCACCCCAAGATAAGATTAGATTAGATAAGAAGGAGATAGGAGAGTGACCCTGCTATGAGCTCAGAGTGGGGATACCCCAAAAAATAATTAATGAGTATGTCATCCTTAGATCACATTGGCTCATTGCCAAGATATGGATGATTTGTCTTGGTCGCAGTTGAATGCAACCTTGATCATTTAGCAAAGTGTTGTATTACTAGTATTTACTATAGTATAAAAAATCAAAACTACTTATAATAATGATAATAAAAAAAATGAAGGCCAGTAGCACAGATTGACAGCAGAACAACATCTAACGCTTAACATAATTAACTAAAACTTTAAAATAAAATTCAAATACATTAACTTTATTTAAAAAAATATATGGGAAGACATTAACTAGAAATAAAAAACATACTCCCCCTTTTTCACAGATTTATTGATATTTAAATTGTGCATCTCCTTGTAACTTTTTTACTTTCTATGTTCTCACCCATCCTGCTATCATTATTTCTCATCTTTATCTTATTGGTTTCAACCTATCCTATTACACTGTCATAATTATGTTTTTCATAATTAAATTCTCCATTAAATTGCATTATATTAAACATACTAATTTTCAATGTTGCTCTCTAACAAAACAGAATTTGATTTCTTCAAAGAAATTTCCAATGTTGCTCTCTAACAAGACAGTTTGATTTCTTCAAAGACAGACATTTTCCCTCACTTCTTGTTTGCTGATGCCCCTAACAGTGTGAATAATGTTAGGCTCTAATAAATCTTGTTTGACCGACATTATTATCATCATTATATGTCTTAGTAAATTTTCAAATTATTCGCTTTCAAACCATCAATGGTTTACATGATTTGTCTGATTATATCTTGTTTGATTGCAGATAGTCAGACTGCAAAAAGAAATATGTGACGCACATTGCGTCTTTCACTTTGCAATATATAATAATTTATTCATAGATTTTTTTTTATTTAATTTTACTACCACACATGCACACGGTTGAAAATAATCATAATTCTGCATATTAATATTTCAAGTATCCATTTATTACAATTCAGATGCTGAAAGTTTTAATACATTATACCAAAGGGGATACGGAGAAAAGCCCACTAGGAAATAAGCCTACTAGGAAAAAAGCCCACTGCTATTTTTGGCACGGCGGACAATAGGCCACTTGTGAAATAAACTATTTGTTTGTTTGTTGGGTTTAATGTACCCCTGACAATATTTCAGTCATTTGGAGACAAATTCTACTTGAGACAGATATAGTGCTACCACACTGCAGTATCACGCCGTAGACATGTGGCATGATACTACACCCAGTCACATTATCCTGACACCGGGCCAACCAGTCCTGCAACTACCCTTTTATGCATAGCGCCAAGCAAGGAGGCTATAACAGTATATTTTTTATGTCGCGGACGTGGATCAAACCCATGACCTCCTGCTCTAACCATTCGACCACCGGGGATGGTGTGAAATAAAATGGTTCATAAATCAATTTTTAAACAATTTGAAGAGAAAAATCAGATCTTCATATTTTCCCCGTCAAAGTGACAATAATAAATAAAGCTAGCAGTTAGGACGTGTTTGAAATTAAGTCAAACTATGGGGAAATTCAAGATAATATGTTAACATGGTTACCCTTAAATTAGTAAAATATGTCAAAATAATTTGATTATGGTTAAATTAATATCTTTATCAAACCAAAATCTTTATAAGTTTAAAGTAACATGCATGGTTTATAAAACTAGTAGTCAGGGCATGAGAGTGAATATTTACTAAATTTGAAGAGGAAAGAGGGGGTATTTACTATGTTTGATAGTATTAGATTTGAGAAAGAAAATATATTTCACATATACACATATGTATTATATTTTCCTGCTATTAACTTATGTTAAAATACTTATTTGCTATAAACATCAACTACTATGCACACACGCATAGGAAGAAAAGATAGAAGATAGTATTTACTAAAAGATAACAGGTCACCAATTTATTGCAAAAAGTATATAAGATATATGTATATATGTTTATAAGCTATGGTCAGCTATAGGGCGGTCAGCAAAATTTGAATGGTCAGCAAACGTAACAGATGGGGAAAATAGTGGTCACCTGGTGACATATAGTCAGCTTAATCAATATTACTCTCAGATTACAATGAAAACAATACAAATAGAATAGTATAGCTGCTGCCAAGGTAGTAAATAGCTCATGGGGGATATGTGTATATTAGATATTGTCAGCTGTAGAGTGGTCAGCAGAATTCAAAGTGGTCAGCAAAATCTGAATGGTCAGCAAAAGTAAAAGCTGAAGAAAATAGTGGTGAGCAGGTGATATATAGACATATAAAATATATATATAAATATAAATCATTTTTAAACAATTATAGAGAAAAAGCAACTTCTGGTCAGGTAGTAAATAGCTCAATAGAGGACATGACTTTGTGTATATTTGATATGGTCAGATATAGAGTGGTCAGCAGAATTTAAAGTGGTTAGCAAAATCTGAATGGTCAGCAAATGAAAATGTTGAGGAAAATAGTGAAGATCGGGTGACAGGTAATATACAGGCAGCTTAATCAAAATAACCTCAAAGTAAGAGTTGAGGAAAATAGTAGTCACCGGGTGACATACAGTCAGCTGAATCAAAATACACATCAAATTACAATGATTTTCAACAATCATAGAACAATATAGCTGCTGACCAGGTAGTATATAGCTCAATAGAGGACATGTGTAAATTATATATGATCAGCTATAGAGTGGTCAGCAGAATTCAAAGTTGTCAGCAAAATCTGAATGGTCAGCAAAAGTAAGAGTTGAAGGAAATAGTGGTCAGCAGGTGACATACAGTCAGCTAAATCCTAATAACCATCAAATTACAATGGTTTTCAATAGAATAAAATAATAATTTGCACAATTCCTAGAAATATACATATTAATAACATCGTACATTTTATAGAATGTTCAAGATGTTGGCATAAAATCATCATTTCAAGCCATATTATTTTTTAACCCTTATCTATAATGCCCATGGGAGCCATTCATTATATGTGGTCTATACCTGGTCAACTTTTTATACCCCACTGGTCAGCAGTCATCAGGTCAGCAAGCTTGGTCAGCCTACCAGCATCAAAACGTTTGAATAAAACATATTATCGGCCTGGGTGTAAGGTTCGTCGAGCCGTCTATCTAAGCCTAACGCTATATACAAGAAGGTTATATCCGATCTTATTATACATAGACAAAGAAGAGGCTTAGCTGGGACTTTTGAAGCCTGTCCTTATAAGCGAGCTTTAGTGATAATCAAGCCATTATAAATAAGCTTTACTGTAGTTTTATACAGAATCGTTTCAAAGATGTATGTGTTAATTGCTGCTTCTGCTTAATTACAAAGCGAACTGTGAAGGTCACGATGTAGCTGGACTAATAATGAAATAGAATTTTTGGTAAAGAATTTTGAAAGCAGTCGAAGCAGGATACCAGAGCAAGCAGTTAATTCATGAATGATTGTTTGGTCCTTCCCACAATTCATGCTAGCCTTGAAAATCCCGCATGTGATATGTACACAAACGAATAATATCGGATATCTGCAAAAAAGCAACATGTTACGAGAATGATAAAGGAATCACGAATCCAAACGAATATATGACCGAAAGCCAAGCCAAAAAAAAAAAAAAAAAAAAAAAAAGAAGAAAAGAAACTCATTCAAGGTCGTTTAATCTATCTAAATCTGACCGTAATATAAATGGGGCGCCGCAATGGCTTTTTTACTTTTTTACCTTCATCCTTTTTCTTTCCGTTTCGTCTGTTAGATATCTGTTGAAGGTATATCTCTATGCAGTCTTAGTACGATGGGTACAACTCGGAGCAAAACAGTACACCATTTTCAATATGGCCGACGATATACCCGGAAGTGGGAATAACAAACGTGAATTAAACGAATCCTACACCACAATCAATAACAATTTAACGTTAAAACCATGTAATCCAGCAGAGGACTGCAGCATGGACTCCGATTTAAGTTAATTTTGTTGTATGTGAAAACTACATCATGAACATGTAGGTGAACTGCGCAAAATAGGGCGGATAGTTAAAATAATGAAAAATTCTCATGCCTCGTTTAACAGCATATAAATCCAACACATTTGCAGACAGTCTTATGAATTCTCTCTGTTATGAAGTCGAAAATTATCATTTGTGTGTCAAACTTGCCTGTATTTCCTACATAGATGAAAACATCTTTATGTTATTTCAAAAGTCTATTCCACAATGTAACCTTAGCTCCTTTAACTACAGGCACCTCTGTCATACCTTAGTGTATGCATGTTTGCGTGAGAGGGTAGTCGTTGTATGGTAATTTATATTGCACATATGTTTGATACACATTTAAATATAGATCCATCCACGATTGGTCGATCCTGTGTACAAAATACCTTTCAACTCTCCAGTCTTATTACAAAAGACTGTCGCTCTTTCATTTCAACAAAGCAGTTGTTGATGCATGCACTTAGAACTGACAACTATCTAGTTTGATCATTTGTCAACTTATTTCGGTCAAATTGTGAATACAAATGTATAATAAACTGAACACATAAGACATACTTCCCCGTAATTTAATCACGCTTGATAAAAACATGGAGATATAAAACTTCTAAACAAACCAAAATTATTACTATAAAATCTGAATTCACAAAATGATAAAGCAGTAGTCTAGAAAACAGTTTGTACTTCCGAAAAAATAATACTCCTTTTGCGTCGCAGTCGTGAAACGATCTCAAAGATGATCTGCATTGACGATTCGCGCATCACGTGCAGACGTTTTCACCCTTCTGCAAGACTGCCTGGATTCATCATCAACTCAGCATGTGCGCTAACTAACTATGATGGATATGTGTCTTCCAAAGACTCGGACAACCTGTAAAGAAAATGACTCAGTGATAAACACACAGAGACACACGCGCACATATATATTTATCAAATACATGCATTTGTAGTAAAAAAAAAACGTCGTTATCTACGAGTAAATAAAAAAGGTTTACGTGTTCGGCTTGAAACATGCCGACGTTGCCTGACTTGGGTATTCATCCTATTTCAATTTTAAAAGTTAAATTACATTTTTTCAGGGTGAATAAAAAACTAGAATAGCTAAATGAAAATAAAATCGATATGTTTGATTACCAACATTTCTCTGCGCAAAATGGTAAAATCGTGCAAGTACCAGACGCAAAACTGCTGAATCTTATACATGTAACCGTATAGTGGGCGTTTGTTTAATGCTGGTCTGAAAAGCGTATATTTGGTGTTCTGTTTACAGCTGGTCTGATAAGCATATATTTGGTAGTCTGTTTACAGCTGGTCTGATAAGCGTATATTTGGTGTTTTGTTTAATGCTGGTCTGATAAGCGTATGTCTGGTGTTCTGTTTACAGCTGGTCTGATAAGCGTATATTTGGTGTTCTGTTTACAGCTGGTCTGGTAACCATATATTTGGTGTTCTGTTTACAGCTGGTCTGATAAGCGTATATTTGGTGTTCTGTTTACAGCTGGTCTGATAAGCGTTTATTTGGTGTCCTGTTTACAGCTGGTCTG
Source organism: Solen grandis (assembly GCA_021229015.1). Classification (NCBI taxonomy): domain Eukaryota; kingdom Metazoa; phylum Mollusca; class Bivalvia; order Adapedonta; family Solenidae; genus Solen; species Solen grandis. Next base: position 80,850,573 of record CM037778.1, read on the forward strand.
GTAACCATATATTTGGTGTTCTGTTTACAGCTGGTCTTGTAACCATATATATGGTGTTCTGTTTACAGCTGGTCTGATAAGCGTATATTTGGTGTTCTGTTTAATGCTGATCTGATAAGCGTATATTTTGTTTTCTGTTTACAGTTGGTCTGGTAACCATATATATGGTGTTCTGTTTACAGCTGGTCTGATAAGCGTATATTTGGTGTTCTGTTTACAGCTGGTCTGATAAGCGTATCTTTGGTGTTCTCTTTACAGCTGGTCTGGTAACCATATATTTGGTGTTCTGTTTACAGCTGGTCTGATAACTATATTTGTTATAAATATGGTGTTCTGTTTAATGCTGGTCTGATAAGCGTATATATGGTGTTCTGTTTACAGCTGGTCTGATAAGCGTATATTTGGTGTTCTGTTTAATGCTGGTCTGATAAGCGTATATTTGGTGTTCTGTTTACAGCTGGTCTGATAAGCGTATATTTGGTGTTCTGTTCAATGCTGGTCTGATAAGCGTATATTTGGTGTTCTGTTTACAGCTGGTCTGGTAAGCATATATTTGGTAGTCTGTTTACAGCTGGTCTGATAAGCGTATATATGGTGTTCTGTTTACAGCTGGTCTGATAACCATATATTTGGTGTTCTGTTTACAACCAATCTGATAACCATTTATTTGGCGACTTTTACAGCTGGTCTGATTACCATATATTTGTGTTCCGTTTGCCGCCAATCTGATAACCCTATATGGTGTGATTTACAGCTGGTCTGGACGACTGGAAGGTGATATCGCCAGGTGGTGATGGGTGGTTGGTTGAGAAAGAAGCAGCTGGGAAAGACCCGGTCAAGAGGGCGGTTCCGAATGCTGAAGGTGAGTTCTGCTTACAACAAATCTGATAACCGTATAGTGGGCGTCTGTTTATAGCTGGTTTGATAACCGTACATTTGGTGTTCTGTTTACAGCTTGTCCGATAACCGTATGACCTCATCGACTGGGAGTTGATATCGTCCATCGGATATGGCTGGAAGGTTGAGGAAGAGGCGGTCTCGACAGTCCCGGTCAAGGGGGCGGTTCTATATGCTGAGGGTGAGAAGAGTATCCGCTAGAAGGCTATTATCAAAATCAAATATATATAGTGGAATAGAAATGTAGCATATGAACGGTTCTGTTTGGGGAATGTAGTAATTACATCATCGAATTTGTGAGACCTTCAAAGGGAGGTAACCGTGTTAAATGTAAAGTTCAGTGAAAAGAGTAGTTTCCCTTAGGACGAGGAAACAAGTGGCTTGAAAATCCTCACCTGGAATGGAACGACTTAGGTTTGATCTCTGACAGGAAGAAACCCCATTCTTTTTAAAATATATAACTGTTTATTTTCGAGTTCGAAAAATGGGATTGTTTTTAATTATGTAATAAAACAGAATAACTAAACGATTCCAATGTAAATAACCAGGTTACATTTCAGTGTTCTACTTGATAAAACGCTAGGATAAGTTTGAGCAAAAGAGAAGTTCAACCGGAAAATTAGTTGTTGTTTTTTTAAAGTTAGCAGCATACATTTATTTTACCGAAGCGGATATCTTATGATGGTAAACAGAATGCAATGAAATTTATTTTATAAAATGAGTATATACATATGTTACCATTATTTGAGAAATCAAATCAACTAGATAATAATGGACATGTAGGTCAGGTGCCAGTGTCATTCTGCATTATATATATAAAAAACATTCATATACACATATATATATATATATATATATATATATATATATATATATATATATTTTGTTTTTTTTTTTTTATCTTTCTGTCTCTTTTCTTAGTTTTTATTTTTCTGTCTGTCTATCTGTCTGTCGATGTCTCTCTAGGCTCTATTTGTCTCCTTTTCTCTGCTTTCCTCTCATACTCTCCCTTTGTCTTTCTTAATCCTTCAGTCTGTCACTCTTTCTCTCTCTCTCTCCTTCTCTCTCTCTCAGAGCTAGACGGTTGTCTCGTTTTAGAATCCTCCTTCTATGTGACATCATACGGAGACTGTGAAAAGAAACAGGCGGTGGATATTGGAACCAAAGGGTTCGATGCTGACGTCATGGACAAAGTGAAACCCAAAACCAATGTGTCGGAAGGGTACAGCATCTAAATATTTATGTTTGTTTGCCTCAATTAATACAGGAATTATTTTAATGATTAAAGATGGAATGGTACACAATTATATGTGTGTTGAAGTCAAAAGGGCGGTGTTTTAATAATGATACACTTAACATGAATCTATTTTATAACACTTTTGACATGTTTCCACTATGACATGATACCACCATGCCATTTTACCACTATGCCATGATACCATTATGTTTTATACCACTATGCCATGATACCACTTTGCCATGATACCACTTTGACATGATATCGATATGACGACGACGTTGTAGAAGAAGATGATGTTGCTGCCGCTGCCGCTGCTGCTGCTGTTGATGATGCTTATGTTGATGATGATGATGATGACGGTAGGTTAAGCCCCAGGTAGGACTCAGGTTGCCACTACTGGTTAAAAATGTCTCTCCTTAACCAGAACATGTAAGAGGTAGACAGCAAGGAGATCAATGAGTGCCGATGGGACCGGGGCACGCTGTTCCCTATTACCATTACGTACCCTTGAAGCAAAAGAAAACAAAACAAAAACTCACTTTTATAATTGTAATTTGGACAACCAGAGGGTTAGCACTTGGGAAACCGATGAATTACCTACATAATTCTACTTTCTCTTTGACATATATGTGTATACAGCATAAGTACAGAACAAGAACGCATCACCATTTCTCCATAGCTATAATTCTACCGATAATTACCACACAATTATGCATCTTATACCATCTAAAAACAAAATTAAGCCGATGTTTACTGTCCGGTTTCCCAAAGCTGAATGCCACATATACTCAAACTAAGCACGAAGTGCACGTGCAAACATAAGACACCTAGCGGGTACTACATTAATACCTGGGAAATAATTTTTCTTCTAATTCGTTCCTCAAACGCAGAAAATTATATGTCCCAGGTCTCTCTCTCTCTCTCTCTCTCTCTCTCTATTTATCTATCTATCTCTGTGTCAGAACTTTTTCTTAGAAGTGGTAATGTAGAATGACATTACAATAAAACCTGGCCTGAGCGACTAGATAAGAAGGTAGAACAAGGTTGCCTTAGGATAAGTGACTATCTATACTGAAACACCCATCTTAAATATTACAAAGAATGAACCCCGTAGTCATTTCATGAAGAAAAATCGTCTTCCATTCAACGACCACCTGCACTTACCGGCCAGGAGTTTTCTTTACTTGACTCGTCAGGATATTTTGCTAAAGCTCGCATAATGAAATCCTATCTACTTGTGAATTTGATATATTTTTTGAGTCATCTGATTTATTACAATCCAAAATGTTTAAAATAAACGTTTTGATTAAAGTGTTAAAATTCCTGTGTATATACTTGGATAAACAGGAATGTGTACACTGTAGTGTATACGTTTCAATATTACACACAGTATTAAGTAAAAAGTATGCTACAACAGTCTCCATTACTACTGTGAGATCTTCAGTAATCAACGAAGTACTTTACTAGACAAAATTAAGTAGCTTAATGTCAACATGAATGTTGAAGTACTATTATTTGGTGATCCCATGTTACCGGATGAAACTAATAAATACATTTTTAAAGCAGTGCATCAATTTATTACCAATACAGGAAGATTTAGATAGTTTGAATACTGATAAGTTTAGCGATTACCTACATGTTATACATATCATTTAAAGTTTAAATTCACCTTAACTTGCAGTTAGGGTTACCCCAACCAGGTCCACAGTTTGGTCTTTTCTTTTTTCAACCGAGGAAGGAACAGGCCTAGTGACAGCCTATTTTGAAAACTGTTTCATTCATCAGATAAGCTTATTGTCATTATACATTTTTTCCCTATGTTGGAAAATATTTAATTCATCATTTAAGATTATATTATGATTTTTTTTCTTTTCTCCCTCAATTTCAACCTCTTACCTTTTATCTCCTAAGAATATCTGGCCAATTCACTTGCTTCTTTTCTCCCATATGTTGTTTCTTTATTATATACTATCCAGTTTAAATTGTGTTTATGTTAACGTGTGTTGCATATTTGGATCAGCCATTGATTTATTTCATATGTGTGGGAAATTGACTATATAAGTATTCTATACTTTCGTCAAGATCCTATTGCTTTGTTGTCATGCAAATCTGCAATAAATAAGTTTAAACTAACAGTCTCCAGAACGTCTAAAATTAGCATCTTGATTTCATAAGGCATGAAACAATTCGCTTGTATGAACTCCGCTATTATGAAGGCCGAATTTATATATTATTCCGCTAAAATGTAGTGCGCTAAGTTCACTTTCACCTTTTGTTTTTTATTCTGGACGTCATTCAGACGTTTGAATTCATTAACATTTTGAAATTCTGGAGACAGCCTGTTCATACTGATGATAGAAACAGTTACCAAAATGATGACCGAACATTTTACCGACACAGAAAACAAATTGTCTGACGTAAAACATCCCTCTCTCTCTCTCTCTCTCTCTCTCTCTCTTATTTCTTTATTTCTGAAATCTATCTTACATAGAATAGCATGTACACAATGTGTTAACAGTTTAAAATTATACAATTATAATTATTTACGTGTTTGCGGATAATTTCAATGTAAACCTATCCCAAGATGAAAAAGTACTTTATGCCCTGGAAGGTAAAGGAAAAAAACCAACATCGTCTGAGGACAGTATAGGGGGTCCCGCTGCTGAGTGTTTGTTTTATTTTTTGCTTACCATCACTTAGCAATGCGTGGGTTCGGGTTAACGTCAAGGTCACTCAGGAAACTTTCCAACTGACATGCGGTATATCGGTAGTTTTACCCGGTTGCCTCTGTACACCCGGCGTCTTCCACCACCTGTATTTAGCTGGACGTCGCTATATGACAGAAACACCAGTAGCGACTGCAAACCCAAATACTAACAAATTATTCTCCGTATTAATCATTATAAACGTTTATAAACTTGCTGTGTCGATGTTATATGCCATACATTATAGAACGTGTATTGTTCATCGTTTTGAGATACTCTTATGCATGTATTTACATATTAACTTTTTGTATTTTTTACATATTTTTCTCGTAGTCTTAATCAAATTATCTCTCATTAAAACGAGTAAATTGAAAATAACGTGTGTGTGTGTTGAAGACAACGTGAAAAACGAATTTTTAGCATTTCCATGCGTTTATTATTTATGCTGAATGTGACCCACTTTCCCGGGGACTAATCATCGCTGATTTCGTGGATAGTGCGTTTGGCAGATTTACCGACCCCTCACGTAAAATGATGAAGTCGGTGTTCCAAATAGTTACCTAAATGGTATTTAATGACCGCCTATCTCCGCTGACATTGAATCGCTTTAAAACGCAACAGGCGTGCGTTCAGTATGCCGAACCGTATGCAACCGCACGCTTACAGTCAGTTATGAAGCTGCCTCAGTTTCATAAACCACGATGTTCACGTATACCTCACTACAGCATAAGGTGAACGAGAACAGCATGGTATATGGTCCTAAGACAACTCTATAGCTAACTGTTTGCGGTTTGGTATACTGAAAGCACGCCAGTTTTCAGCAATTTGGATGGATGATAAAAAATAACAAATAAATTTGTATACATTTTGTACCTGGCGAACATTTCTGTCGATGGCCCATGCGAACTTTTCTGTCGATGACCCGTGTGAACATTTCTGTCGATGACCCGTGTGAACATTTCTGTCGATGACCCGTGTGAACATTTCTGTCGATGACCCATGCGAACACGACTGAAGTGTGGAAAGCGTGCGTGCACGGAAAATTATTACACTGATCTGAACGCCAGTTTTGTTCTGTATAAACATAGACATAATATCCTGACAGAAATCCGCAACTCCGGTATAATTTAAAAGCAAATCACGAGAAGCTCTCGTTTAAGTATACGTGTATGATCACGAGACCGCGAGATAACATGAGATTTGTATAACTATAAGTAGCCGCCATTTGCAATAACAGAAGTCAGTCTTATAGAATGCTACATTACTGATTATTAGTCCGCCTTATTCTACCTTAGTGTCAAAAAGCACGATGATCATCTACAGCATAAGATGCACGTGTGGATCATGGTATATGGTCCTACGACAACTTCGTAGCTTACTGTAAGCTACCGGTTGCACCCGGCAGATATATATAAGAAAAATAAGATATGACATGAATTGTTATTTCATATCAAATTTTACTCTAAACGAGTTCGTGAAAATGTTATTAAGCGAGCCTCTGTCAGATTCTTTTTATCATATAACCTACAGTGACAGTAAAATGCGATTATAACAACAAACAAACAAATGATGGAACAGACTGTGTAGGAATTACTTTTGTAATCTAACACCAAGAAAATAGTTTCAAATAATAACTGAAAATAACGATTTAACGTGTGTATTTCTCATTTATTTCAACATCATATGAATAATGAATCAAACACATTTAACACAACTGTTCAAGTTCAGCACACTATGCATACATATAGAATACACGCGCGTGACGCGGAGTGATGTAATTCGGCCTAAAAGTTCTATGTAACGTGTTATATGTGATGGGTAAACGGCACCGGAAACAGCTGTTTCATATGATAAAAGTGAAATAATAACTGTTTAAATCCAAGAGTAGTCAATATGAGGTCCTTACGATTGATTAAGGATTGGAATGGAAATATACAGCTAATTCAGTTAATGAAAAAAAAAATAACCATCGCCGATATTTGGCAAGTATTGAATTTGTGACGATGACGAAAAAGTGAAAATAGTGCTCAAGTGTTTATGTTTGTACTGCAGCAGTTTTTTAAAAGTATTTGTCCTCTTCATGGGGACAATATTTTATAAAAGTGAGTTTATTTATCAGTACAAGCATATATTCCGATCCCGGTTGCCGAATGGTTAGAGCGTCCGCCCTTGAATCGAGTGGTCGTTGGTTTGATCCCCGGTCGCGTCATACCAAGGTCGTAAAAAATAATACTGGATTAGATTTATTGATTGACACTGAGCATATAAAGGTATTTCCAGGAATGGTTTGCCCAGTCTCGGGATAATGTGACTGGGTGTCTACGGCGTTATACTGCAGTGTGGCAGCACTACGTCTGTGGTCTGAAAACGACTGAAATACTGTCGGTGGATCGTTAAACCCAACAATCAAACAAACTAGCATATATTTATTTTATGGAATTATTTTCTATAAGAAAACAAAAGTTGTCCAAGTCTTAAACTGCCAGTCATTTCAGCACCTTTATTTAAGAAGGAATTAATGTATTATATTTCATTCCTATAGGTTTTCATTTTATTATCATAATACACTACCCCCGTAATTCAAGTTAATTGCGATAGATAAATAGATCGATATGTATTGAAAACGATTGTAGATAAATCGATCGTATCTATCTAAATACAATGAAGAGGAAAACAAATCATAATTAATTGTCCGAACAAGGTACCAACTTTGACATAAAAAAAAACAAATGAAAACTGTTATGGTTAACGTACTCAATTTCTATTTTATTAAGTGTGTTTTTTATTGCTCATATCAATTATAAATATACTGAGTTTTTCTTCAATTTATTGCTAATAAAACCAAATACAAATCGAATGTTTATCTCTCATTAAACCGCAGTTTGAGTAATACTGTCTGTTAAGCGCCTGCATGCGTCTACAAGGTGTTAAGCGTCTCAGCGAGGTCTCGTTCAAATCCCGTTTACGTGGCTTTATTATTGTCACGAGCAACTACATCATATCAATTTTTGGAGTATTTGAAGAAAACTCTGTTCAATGTTCCTCTTAAATTTCACAAGTTTATTGAATCTTCCTCTAAACTGTCCTAAGTCTTATCTTATATGCCATGTTGTTCGCCATTACCATTTAAACACTAGTAACAGTATCATAAGCACCATCATCATCATCATCAATAACGACAACTACAGTGTTATCTGCTTCTTTTTCTCATTCACCAATCTATATATTTTACCCTAAAATGTTATAGGTTTCGACAATGTCCAACGTATTACACCATACTGGAAAAATAAAGGTCGTCGTATCTTCAACAATTCATCATAACGACTTGATTTGACTTGTCCCTTCGACAGTATTTCAGTCATATAGCGACGTCCAGCTAATTACAGGTGGAGGAAGTCATCCGGGTAGAACCACCGACCTACCGCAAGCCAGCTGGAAGGCATCCTCACATGAAAATCAGAATGACTCTGCCGGGATTCGAACCCACACTGTGAGGGGCTGAGTGTGTTAAAATCAGCGACTTTACTCATTATAATGAGAACATCTCAATAATGTTTTTGCTTTCAATTGGATCCTATTTTGTTTAACACGTGTGTGAATTGTTCTGTGATAGAATTAGGTAAATATATAGCTTAAACTAACAACAACAACAACATCATCATCATCATCATCACCACTACCGCTAACAGCAGCTGAATTCTCGAACATTTGTCTCAACTAGGTCTTTTCCGTCAACTTCACATCAACCTCTGGAAGCTGTTTTATTATTATTGTTGTTAATGATGTATTTAATTTATTTAAATTGATGGAAAAAATGAACATAAATGACAGGGTGTAATTAATGACGACTATATCTTTCCGACAACACATTGCACGAATACATCTAGTTACATATTCAATGTTCACAAAGTCAACTCGCATATCATGGTCGCATCCATGGTAGGCACAAGGCACATCGCCAGTAATGAACAGTTTACGTCATCAAAAAGTTTTAACAGAATCTACCATCGATATATGCACCTTTAAAGCAGCTCGTTCATAGTTGATATTAAAAATAGCATGAATCAAATAAATAAAATCCACTATCCCTCTTTTCTGTTGATGAATTCTTGATTTCCTGACAAATAAATTCGGATTGCACGAGAAAAGGCTATTTAATTTTATAGACGAATATTTCATTATAATTAACCCAACTTACACAAATTCAAAGTAGCTTTATTCTGAGAAAATACAATGAGTCAATCCCGCCTGCACTTCTAACGGGCATACAAGTATACGGATCTTTCCGGAGACAGGCGGAATTACACGTTTGACCCATGTGAAAAACGAGCAGACCACTGTATCCTGTAACACGTGACTAATTATAGTGCTATGCAGCTTTCAGGTAAAACCGCTCTCTATCCACTGAATCAACATATCGTCTCTACACAAACGTGTTCATCCAATATAGTATACATCTACATATATAAACGAAAAGTTAAAAGGATTTTTCTAAACTTATTTTGAACCGATTCAGTGAATCGTAAAGTGTAAAAGGTAGGACTCGCAAACGCGGTATTGATTGCACATACCGTAGGGATCACCGAGAGTTGCAGACGAAAGAAATTGACGCCAGACGAAAGAAACCGACAAAATACAAAATGGTGGGAAGGACTAAAAACCTGCTTCGTAACTACTGTGGGAGAGGTAAGTTTGTTATGTTATGTGTATTGTATGCATGATCGAATCTTCATAGACGTGTATAAGTCAATGATATTGTATGTATTTGTAGACTGCATCGATGATGTGTGTACTACGATTTCGTTGTGTCAGCGAAATAGGTAGACCTCTGCTATGTCCAAAATCTCTGTTTCTTTGTTTGTTTGTTTGTTTGTTGGGGTTAACGTCCCACCGACAGTATTTAAGCCATTTGGAGACTATGTCTACTTGAGACAGATATAGTGCTGCCACGCTGCAGTATCACACCGTAGACATGTGGCATGATACCACACCCAGTCACATTATCCTGACACCGGGCCAACTAGTCCTGCAACTGCCCTTATATGCTGAGCGCCAAGCAAGGGAGCTATAACAGCCGTATAACAGTACCTTTTTTTTTCGACTTTGGTATGTCGCGGCTGGGGATCTAACCCACGACCTCCCGCACCCGCCAAGATCTCTGAAATAATGTGATAGAATACACTTATACACATACGAACGCATTCTGAATCCTTCAAATCACCATGTTTTTCAAATACACCACTTTAAAAAAAGTGATCGCCTTAATGTGAGGTGTGTGAGTAATCTCCCCCCCACCTCTCTCTCTCTCTCTCTCTCTCTTTCTCTCTCTCTCTCTCCCTCTCTTTCTCTCTCTCTCTCTCTCTCTCTGTTATGTATATATGCATGTATGTATGTATGTGCTGATTGTGTGTCAGCCTGTCATTTGATGTTTACTAAAAATACATAACCGGCTGGTGTATATACATGAGTAAATTATACCACACGAATGAAAGAAATATGACTTGTCAGATAAAATTATAAATGGTTACCATTATGACATGTGTGTTTCGTCCCTGCAGCTTTAAATTTCTCCCCTATCTACGTAAGCAGTATACTGTGACACACCAGATGTGTGATTTATGCGATTTTAAGTTTATTTTAATGGAATGTAGGCAGGCCTTTAATCAGTAGCCAAGTGGCTAGAGGTTCGATTACCGGCGGCATCGGCATGCAGTGACAAAAATAGATTCGATTTTTCTAAACCAATTCAGGGTTATTGTGTCATCTATGTTTTCAACATAGAATGTGATAAAATGCCTTTTTAGCTAACCTGAGCACAATGTGCTCAAGGTGAGCTATTAGGATCAACCTGCGTCCGTCGTCGTGCGTCGTCAACAATTTGCTTTAAACAATATCTCCTCTGAAACTGCTGGACAGACTTTGATTAAACTTGGCAGGGAGGGTCCTTGGGTGAACCTTCACAAAAGTTGCTAAAATAAACTTGATCCATGTAGAACTCTGGACCATCATGACCCTCTTGTTTTATTTATTTATTTGGTTAGCTCACCCATGTATTTCCTAATCATTGTTTCATTAATTGAATTATCGGTATATGAATGAAGTAATAAATTAATTAATTTATTAAATTAAAAAAAAAGACTTATGCTATATTGATGTATTTACATTGATTTTGTCCTTGATTTAAGAACGACTTAAAGTATTCATGTTAAATAGGATTAATTTTGCGTGAGTCAACCATATTTCAGTCATTTGCGGAATTTACGTGGGATTGAAAGTGTGGTGCTTCACTGTGATAACTCCTAGCCAGTCATACTATCCTAAACACGGATCCATCGATCTTGACACCAATATGCTCTGGACAATAAGCAAGACAGAGCTATAGCAGTAAAGTATTACATGTATTATATTGACGAACTATGTTGCTGCGGGGATCGAATTTTCTGTTTATATTAGGAAGAGGATGATCTAGCCAGTCAGTCATCGAGGCCTGTTATTTGTTAAGAAAGCAATATGAATTAAATTAGTATTTTATTCAGAGATATATAAATAAACAAGTTACCTGACTGATCATGTTGTGTTGTGTCCACCAGAGAACATGGATTACTGGGAGGTGGTCTCTTCCGGAGGGGACGGGTTCACGTGCGAGGAGACCCCGGCTGGTTGCAAGGATTTCTCAGAGTTCTGCAAAATTAAAGGTAAGTGTTTATATAATTTTTATTACATATATGCCCGTCTTGATATTTCTTTTTTTTTAAAATAATGATGCCAACTGCCTCCTCTCTAGTCTATATTCATGCAAGAATAGAGAGACAGGACAATGGCAATTTCTAAAAACAAATACAAACTTTGATCAAGATCTGAATACAACAAAACTGCGTTTGATAATCATACAAACAAGCAACAACAACATCCACAACAACAGTATTTCAAACATTTTTGAAAACAATTATTGCAAATTATATTTCATAAAAATATGTTTTCTAGTTTTAACCAGTTCTTCTCTGTCTTTATAGATTACATTTAACTTGAACAGATATACCTCGGCATTTATAAATTATTTGTTCAGGAATTTTCATTTAAACACAAGTAAATATACGTTAGGCGACTGAGTCCTCCTTTTCCCTTTTCTCATAAATTCATGTACATTTCTAGGACTTGAGGGATATCAATTTACAGAACTTTAACTTGTATATGGAACAAAAAAATTTTTCCGTGAATACTGAGTTGAATTTGAGCTACACCATTGTATGAGCGAGAGAGACCCAGTAATTAATCAGCCCTGGATGTAAAGGGTTACCCGGCTTATGTTCATATTAATGTCCTAAGAATAAACTCTATCTCCTTTTACAGCTCTCAAATTTCATTTAAGATTGAAACATTTTATCGCTTGTTTTTACAAGAGACTAAACACCATTATTTTAGCACGTTACTATACTGAACTCGCTCTTGTAACTCGCCCAAAAACATTTACCCTTGCATTAATTTTAGGTTCTTCATACAACTTGGCATATATGTACATCATGAGATGAGCTGTTTACAATTTATGCAAAATTGTGGTTGTGACCTACATTTATGATTAGGTGAACTTGGTAAAGCTGGTTGCTCAAGCATCATGTTTACCTTTGTGTTTAAAAATATATATATGAAGATGACTACACATGATTATGAAACTTGGTACAAATGAACATCAAAATATAAACTCTTAAAAGTACTAATACATATTTGGTTTTGACCAGTATTTCCCGGCAGGGCAGCGGTGTATTTTTGATTTATCGCTTCACGTGATAGCGGTTAAGATCATGCCCCAATTCCCCTGATACAACCTAGCGTTAAGTTATATTTAAATTGTTAAATGTGGTAGATATTTATTCCACTAGTTTTATTTTTTACCTGATTTTATTATACTGTCAGCGAGACGTTGAACCTAATAAACAAACCAAGTTTTAACATACAACTGAATTGCTAACCAGCTTTGATCTGATTTACATAAACGCATAAAATTTAACCTATGGCCAGATTTGCATACAACCTAAGATCAGATTTACATACAATATTGAACTTGGTTTTCATTCAATATTGGACATGATTGGCATAATTAATATTGACCTAATTTACATACAATCTTTGGAACGGATTTACAAATAATCTTTGACCTAATTTACATACAACTTTGACCTGATTTAGATACAACTTTTAACTTGATTTACAAACGTTATATGACCTATCTTATACATAATTTTGATCCTAGATTAGATTCAAATTTGAACCCGATTCACATAGAATATTTGACCAAATTTGCATAGATTTTTTGGACATGATGTACAAACAATCTTGAATCTGATTTGCATACAAGTTTTACTTGATGTGTTTTCGATTTAGAACCTTATTTACAAAAACCTTTAGCCTGATTTACGTATAATTTTGAACCTCATTTACAT
>CM037778.1:80863952-80913952 GCA_021229015.1 Solen grandis
TTGCAGGACTGGTTTGCCCGGTGTCAGAATAATGTGACTGGGTGTGATATCATGCCACGTGTCTACGGCGTGATACTGCAGTGTGGCAGCACTATATCTGTCTCAAGTAGACATCGTCTTCAAATGACTGAAATACTGTCGGTGGGGCGTTAAACCAACAAACAAACAAACAAACAAACAAACAAACAAACCTTTTATCCATTGTAACCATTGGACAGCCTGTTGATGAATTTGAATACATACGTAAACACGGGAAAGGCCCATTGTTGATCTTTTATAGCTGTACTATATGTACGTAAACAGTAGGACGCAGCTAGGTATTTCAATAAAAATCAAGTTCATGTCTGCCTCTCTTTGATCTCCAATGTTTGTAAGTAAGTTTCTTAAGAAGAAGAATTGTCTTTTAAAAAAAAGATATTCTTCATTGATGTGAATCAAAATATTGGAGAATGTAGATGGTTAGACCCTCCACCGCATTCAGCGGAGTAAACAGTATTGTAATAGAACACATTAGTGGTTAAAGCATTCGCTTTGGCAGTGGGAGGTCAAAGTTTCGATCCCCGACAGAGGACCGTTCTGATATGGCCGGTTGGTGAGCAACCAGCTAGTTATATAATGGTTACCGGTTTTCTTCCTGCCTGGTGCCTGGCATATAGGAGGGAACCGGGGAGGTAATTGTGAAAGCAAAGAGGTGTCTCATAAGTCAGAACTGGCTGACTCTTTCAATAGGACCGACTCTGTAATAAACGAACACTTTATCCGTTTTTCAGTCATACGGAGACACAAACTCCACGCAGTAGTTACCTCCCCTTACATTTGTAGACAACCACTGCCACCAAAGCAAAAAATAAAAGAATTTAGCTATTTTTTTTATTTTTTCCAAAAACATTTATTTTCATGTGAGTGTCATATCCCTAAGTATGTTTTCTTTAATAAACATCAAATATCGTCTCGTGGTAAAAAAAAATCATTTAAAAAGATATTTTTGTTGTTGTGACAGCAGACGGAGACGCCATTTTGTTAGTTTACCATCATCACGTGACATTTGTTACGGCTTGCAAGGGAGATCACCGTGTGGAGTTTGACGGAGACAGTGAAACAGGCTATAATATACTGCGATGTTTATATCGTTCTGTCCGAAACAGGTCTCAATGTTCACCTAAGAGCTACATATTCATCCAAAAACAACAGCAATTCAATACAAATACTGTGTGACTATTTCGTGAATATGAAGCATATATTTCATCTAGTTGTCACCTCAGCAAACTACTGATTGAAGTATAGGGAAGTAAAATCATTTCCATTTGATCTATCTTTCGTCATCATCCATAAAAGTTATGTAATGTACCAGTATATATTTGTTTACTGGGCTCCAAAATGCGTTCTCACAGTGCTTCGTTTCGGGCGTCAGTTCAGTCCATTGCTTCAACCATTCGTGTTTTAGACTCCCCCCCCCCCCCCTAATTTCACATTGAACTTATCTTAATCGGTAGTTATACAAGATACGAGATCATAATCTGTTTCTACATTTTTTTATCACATTATGTACAGTGTATGTAAAATTTGTGTAAACGATATTAATTGCTTCTTTATACTCAAATTTAGAATGTATTTGTACATTAAACATGTTTGTTGTGCAAATAACGTTGTGCTGATATGAACATTGTCAAAGCTGCACCATGAACTGGAATGTCTACGGCACGCGCGAACAATTAGTCCAGCAAGCTGCAAAATGTCTCCAAAACTGTTTATATTGGTTTGGAAAAATCATAAAATATTAAAATTACATATACACAAGTATTTGCTTGTCACGTCATGGCAAAGACAGACCGACCAATATAATATGCGTGCGGCAATGTTTCTGTGAAAATAAGCAAGTTCGTTTATTTCTCAAGGGAACAAGACGTTAAATGAAATATGGATACGGTTATATAAAACCTTGTTGATAGGTATGGTCTGTGTTTCTTTCATACTATTCTGTCCCCGAGTATACATTCGAAACACGTTGGCCATTTCTACGAAAGAAAAAAAATACGCTAATAAAAGGGCGACCGAGTACATAACTGACACAAAAATGACAAAGAAATTATGGTTATAGCTTTTATTATATGTCATACATTATAAGCGAACAATTTCATATAACTATTTATCTATTTCACAATATGCATAATAAACATCTATAAATAGTATATGTATGTGTTTGTGAAAAAGAATATATATATATGAAAGAATCACACTCATAAACCATACACACGCTTGTTCACACACGCATGTTCACACACGCCGCCCCCCACACACACGCAACGAACACATTCAGCTCATCGAATTAATGGTTTGATAATCGAGGGGGCCTCCGTGGTCGAGAGTGTAAAGTCGCTGACTTTAACACTCACTCAACCACTCACCGCGTGAGTTCGAGTCCCGGCAGGGTCATTCGGATTTTCATGTGAGGAAGCCTTCCAACTGGCTTGCGGTAGGTCGGTGGTTCTACCCGGATGCCTCAGTACATTCGGGGTCTTCCTCCACCTGTAATAAGCTGGACGTCACTATATGACTGAAATACTGTCGCAGCGACGGTAAACAATCAGTCAATCAATCAAGCATGATAATCGAGACAAGCAGTATGAACAGTAGAACCTCCATAATACGACCAGTTATGGGACCATAGTCAGTTGGTCGTATAATGATGTGGTCTGATTATCGAGACAAATCAAGCAGTATATACAGTAAAACCTCAATAATACAACCGGCCATGGGACAACAGTCAGTTGGTCGTATAATGAGATGGTCTGATTTTCGAGTCAAGTTAAGCAGTATATACGGAAACAGGGCCCTGAAAATCGTGGTCTTAATAGTTAGGTGTCCTTAATTGGGGCGGTCTTATATGACATTTTACTGCTATCATCATCATATTTAATACAGCAGTATGAACCAAGTCATGCATACATACATCGTCGGAAACCACGTTCTCTCAATACGCTTTGCTTCTTAATAGACCATTTCACCAGAGAATCGACAATACCCTGTATAATCCTTGATTAACTGACCAACCAGTGACAGGAGAAAAAATAAAGTGTATGTTTATTTCCCATTGTACAAAGTGTAAAATTTCACACCAGCATGTGTATTAGGTGTTTGGGAAGTGCTCATTGATTTACGTAGGTTTACGTCTCATTTCGGAGTGAAATGGTCTATTGTCCGTGGATTATTTGATAAGCAAAACTTCGTAGACATGAATTATTAGTTAGACATTTCATTTGATCCGTGGCAGAGACAGCATGGATTATTGACCAATGAAACGGCAGGTTACATATAATATTTCGGATGAAACTCATAACTTCAATGAAAAGTGTTCAAAATACTATGTTATTTATTTTATGTTAACTGACGAAATACTGCGTTCTGTCAATGATAATATGAGTGATACAATCTGCCGGAACTACTTTTGTTTCACCTGCTGTAAGCAGAGGTGACACATAGGGATAACTTTTCCGTCGTCTGTCTGCCTGTTCGTCACACTTTTTCCGTCACATTACCCTTACCCCAGTTCTGGAAATACCCTTATATGCTGAGGGCCAAACAAGGGACTTCACCAGTACCATTTTTTACGACTTAAGTATGTCGCGGTCGAGAGCGGAACCCACGAACGCCCGGCGGACCCTCTAGCATCACGGCCACCGGGACCGGTTGTTTTTACCTTAATCAATAGCGCTACGAAATGAATTAAGAAATAAAATGATGGGGTATTAAAATTAGAGAAACAAGAATGATAAACTTATCTACTAAGATTTTAAGTATTTCTAAGCGTTAAGAGTTTTTTTAAGTTTAAACGATTTTTACTGTACTATCGTACCTTCTGGATTTGAAAAAACGTCCATTTCTCTCTCCCCCCCCCCCCCTCTCTCTCTCAGTTTCCATATCATCTGCAATCAACTTGGTTTGTTTACACTTATATTAGGCCTTTAATTTTAGAATTACACTTGAACCAGTCTTAGCGGCCACCTGTATTAAGCAGTCAACCTGCATTTAGCGGTCATTCTTGATATTACGAAACCAGAATTTTGTTATGTGTAGTACTCTTATTTGTTCAATTAAGTTGACTTAACGTCAATTAGGATCAAATGACGTGTGAGACGTTTTGTTTTGGTCACCACTGAAGTTTAGAAGCATTCAAAGCAAAGTAAACTGGGAATGATACGGTAATAAAATGAAAGCTGAACATTTTGAGTACCATAAAACGTTAAGAATCAGGCCGACAATTAGATTATGTTACAAATGGATACTCAAATGAGACGGTTTCTTTTAACAGAACAGAAAATATTCAGATTTGTACATAGTACACTGTACATAGTACACAAACAAATTATAACATACGTAATCAAAGCATATCGCATCAATTTCGAAATATAAGAGATATATTAAGTTTGAAGCGATAAGAACTAACTAACGCTGTTTCTAATTGGACAGGCTTCTTTTTTGAATCAAGAAAGACTACCAAATATTTTTTACCAAGAATATTTAATTCACAAACTTTACAAACTGAAGGTCTAACACACTAATAACGAAAAAATAATTTTACCCACATATTTCTATTCTTTGGGCATATACAAACAAAATGAAAAATATCTTCTGAATTCATGATGTTGAAATGATCTACAGCCTTAAAATAAAGTTTTACATTTCTTACACTTCGTTGACCTCATAGGAAAAGGTAAACATTGCAATAATTTATGGAGGCTATTCGTTGCCAAAAATCCAGCCTTGTTGATCTGAGTTGAACAGTTTATTTTCCGACAAAATACACAATTCATTTGAATTTCTTAGTTTTTAAACTCAAGAGATACTTCTTGGACTGAATTTGCCGATGCAACATTGTAAATACGTATTTCAACAAAATGCATTTTGATAAACTACAAAACGCCTTCTTACTTTAAGGCTCGCAACTTTACATTGTCCGACCATCATGTTTCGGCTCAGCTTAATCCAGGTTTACACGTTTGCAATGTTGATAAATAAGCTCCGCCCATTTCCCCGCCCACTACATTATCGTAAATAAACGTAATTGTCCGCTCACTTTCGGTATTTTCCGACAACGACTGGCAAATCTCCACGCAGTTATCTCCCATGTACGAATAAGGGAAGTTTTGCAGCGTGAAGGTCTACATATTCAAGGTAAATGTATTATGAGAAATAAACAGTATCACAATTATTTACTAAGCATCATGTGTTTCAGTTGCATGAGTGCCATTGCATGCAGGTATTGAATCAACATCAGAAG
Source organism: Solen grandis (assembly GCA_021229015.1). Lineage (NCBI taxonomy): Eukaryota > Metazoa > Mollusca > Bivalvia > Adapedonta > Solenidae > Solen > Solen grandis. Next base: position 80,869,231 of record CM037778.1, read on the forward strand.
ATAGAAAAAAGAAAGATTAGTTTTTGAAACGTATCCCACCTACATTGTAAAGCCAGCAATATAAGCGCAGCATGGCGTAAATTTGTATTTAGATTTTTTATATCCCTGGCCAGGATTTTAACTATGATGCTTTTTTAGTCGAGCCATCAAAGCCACATGATATGAGAACCCACTTCACCACAATTGAGCTTTTTTCAAAATTTAATATCTAGCCACTGCCATTACTGGTGTTGTGAATTCGCGCTTAATGCCACTTTCATAAAAAAGTCGATTTTTTTATTCCCAATTTTCAGAAAAACAATGCATAATTTTCACAAACAGAGCTGAGGTGTACCGGACTCAATTTTTTGAATAACAATTCAAGAACACATCCAAAATTAAGGTGCCTTAAGTAGTCAATATTGACTATTGGCAGTATAAAGTTCAAGTTGAAGTATTTTTTATGTCTTTAATCAGGAGATGTTCTATAAAGATATAAGATATCTCCTGCTTTAATAAAGATTGATCCTTTGCTTGTCACCTAGTATATTAGTGTTTTAAATGCAAACAAAGTGTATGACTTCCAATATTATTTTGAATCTCTGTGTTTGTTCATATACATACCTGCAGATTGATTAATTTCTTTAAGAAAATACACAAAAGTAACATGCCATCAACGGTCTGTGTCTTAATCCAACGCTTTACGTTTTTTTTTCCAGACAGTGAAAATTACTGCTTGACTATAAATCAAGATTTTTTATGCAAAACAAATATATTTATAGAAGGAATAAGTTAAATTGATATTTAAGGTTCAGATAAGTTGCTGCTTTACTATTGTCCAATTTTCAAGTCAAAACAGATGGAAGATTTGCTACAGATTGATCTATACAATACTGGCCAAATTCTGGCTGCTGCCTTTCCCAGTAATATTAAGTAACATTTAATTACTATATCACAAATATAACCTTAATACTAGGGTATGACTGGATAAGAAAAAAGAGAAAAAAATCTATGCAGTTTCTAATGTAAAGCTTTCATTTCTTAATATTCACTTATAACGTTAGTAAAATTAAAACCAAAATTATGAAGCTTAAATGGCTGTACATAGCAACTTCCCACAACATTTTTTCAACCATATTTTTTTTTTCGTTTTCATTTTACTATTTATATATTAAAAGAGTCCAAAGGTAAGTATAATGATTAACAATTGATGTATATAAAATTATTGTATCTACAAAGTATCATTTTCAGACTCAGGTAAATACGAAATCTTTCCGTACTTACCGATTTATCATGGTGTAAGAGTTACCTCTCTTCATTTTCCGCTCGTGAAATTTGGCTCCGCCTTTGAATCTACGCCTATTTCCGTGATACTGCCATATATGGAAGTTGCAAAATCGTCTACAAATGTTATTCGCGTAGAAATGTAAAAGTCAAGTATGCAGTTGTAAACCTGAGAGTGTTATCTGATGCGGCTCCATTCTCGAACGTCGTGATGTACGGCGTAAAACGTGTCGTGTATGTCGTTGTACATTTCGTAAATTTGAGTTTGAAAATTTATAAATATTATTTGCATTTTATCTTAGCTGCATGTTACCAAATTACATTCTAGAAGTAAAAACGTTACTAGTTAAATCGAGATAATCAAAACGCACAATACGAGCACAATATGTACCTCTCGGATAAACGTTTATACTTTTACAATCTGTTTAGTTGAACCGAAGTATAAATTGTCATGATTACAAGGCTGGATTTTTGGCAACGAATAGCCTCCATAATAATTTACCCCGGACAATGTGACTGGGTGTGGTATGATGCAGTATATTTATCAGTCTCAAGTAGACATCCTCTCCAAATGACTGGAATGTAGTCGGCGGGACGTTAAACCCAATAAACCAAACAAACATACCCGGTATTCTGCCACAATTTATCCCCCCGAAATGGTGCGTGTAATTTACCCCGCCGAAATGGTGCGTGTAATTTACCCCGCCGAAATGGTGCGTGTAATATAAGTTTGCTCATCTGGTTCACTGGACACTGTTATATCTTCTATCCACGTTTTGCAGTTAGCATCGTCCCCATAGAAGAATGAATGATCTTAATCGGGAAACATTCACGGAAGAAAAATGTTTAAAACGACAATTCCCGGTCTATCCTGTATATCAAAGGACTAATGTACTTCATTATTTAATACACACAGTAGAAGTTTCTATTTTGGCAGACCGATCCCTTTTGCAGTGCTTTGATGTTTCCCCAATAGCAACGGAAGGCGTTATATTTTGAACTTACGTTTAAAGATTAGAATGTCATGTTATTAATACGTATATTGGTATTGCTATATTTCTTTTCAAAATTGATGATATGTACGGATATAGCTGAACATATTACGGAGGCAGGAACATTTGAATTATGCAGAGAAGTTTTATTATTATCTGGAATAAGACTGTAATGTCAATGTTGAACATGCAATCTTTGGTTCGTGGTAGGTCATTACAAAGTGCAGGCATTGAGTAAAATACATTAATTTTATAAAGATCAAAGGAAAAATAAACTAAAAAGAAAAACGCGCTTCATTCATAAACTTCTGGTACGCACAAAGAAAGAGATTCAGAACATTGCTATTTCAACCTAACACTTGTCGTCTGCTGTCAGGACCCGATGAAAATCATTTATTGATAGCAAAATCTATAACTGAACAAAATCTATGACTGAACAAAGCCCATATTAAAAGCCCGCGTCATAGTTAAGAGACGGCAAAAGAAGGGCAATGCTCCTAGGAAAATCAATGAAGACACGCTGATCATCATTAGCAATACACCCCTTCCAAAAGTGCTGCTTGGCTCAGACGAATCAAAAACAATCCCGAAATATCAACTGCAAAAAGAGCAAATGATTGCAGTAAGATGACAGCAACTGTCTACAAGATTGAAACAACGAACTTCAAAGCTGGCCAGAATGGAAGCTTTCAGGACATTTGTGATTCCACCAGAGACGGGTGGCCCTAAAGCTTAGGCTTATCTTCATCTGTATGAGCTTGAATCACATATTCTAAGTAAGGAATGGGCTAATCATGTTTCTCCACTTTCTGAAAGTTCGAGCAAGTGTCGACTGTGGGAGAAGCCAGCAGTGTTTGGGGATTTGGAGTGTGTTTTCATGATATGATACTAGGAACAAAGTGTGAATATTGCAAATGGATAGATCTAGGCATATGAAAAAGTTATTTTTATAACATAACAGTTTTCTAAAAGGGCGTACATCGATCTCGAAGGCTGAGTGGTCGGAGAGTTCGCTTTATTACCGTGGGATATCGTAGGTTCGATCCCCAGCCGCGAAATGAAAAATAGCCATTAAGAGTTGTTTTGGCATATATATATATATATATATATTATGGCGCTCAGTCTACGGGTATTTCCAGCATTGGTTAGTCTGGTGTCAGCCTGTCAGGATAATGTTACTAGGTGTGATCTTCGACGTGATGTTACATTGAGTCAGCACTATATCTGTCTCATATAGACTTAGTCCAAAAAGTCTTATCTTCAAATTTATAAGTTCCCTCGAAATTCTCTCTTGTCCAAAGTAAGAAGACAAAACTGTTTGTCAAACGACGAACTCGAACCTTAAAATTCATAAACTCCCCTTTGTCAATAGCGAAATTGATTTACCTTTGTATAAGAAATATACAACAATCTCGAACCCTTTTCTTCATATATAGAGGTATGTTCTTTGATGAGAATGCTGAAATATAGAGTACAGCTCCAAATTTACTTAAGTAATGACAATATAATCATTAAATCTCACATTGGTTGAACTATTCCGTATAGAATGTGTTCAGCCACCATTTTCAGGACACGCTTAAATTAGCTTTCAGGTTAATGATAAAGAACCATCAGAATGTGGCGTGGTTTCTCAGTCAATGCTCGTAACACCTCTTTCCAGCATTCAGTGTTTCACATTTCAGTGACCAGAAAATGTCACCACTGTAGATGCATCGGATTAATGCCATATGCATTCTGGCTGCATGCAGTCAAACGTTCAAGATTTGAATTGATTTTTGTTGCTTTTGATAACTGCTGGCATGTCTATATATCAGTGTGGTCATACCACGTGGTATATGACGTCATTTTATGTTATCGCGAAAAGCATATTTTGCATGGCTTTAGAAGGAAAACTGATGTACGTATTTTATTTCTTAATCAATTTTGATTGTATATAGCGCATGTGAAGCGAAAAAGTGTGCCCTACACATTGGTCCCAATGATTCTTTTACCAGATGTACAGTTTTCCCTTACATTCGGAAAAACCTTCCGAGTTCGTTAAATTTTGTTTGCTATCGCTAATAATGTTTTCCCGAATGTTAGGAAATACTGTACATCTGACAAAGGAATCATAAGAGCTTTCGTATATTGTGCAATTTTCCGCAGCGCATGCGCAAAACCAATTTGAAATTGATGAAGAAATAAACTGCTTACAGTACTTAATTTTTCGAATCGAGGGAAATAATGCTGCTTGTGATGGCTTAAAATGACGTCATATACCACGTGGTATGGTCACGTTAAGCATGCTTACGTGACGAAAAAAGGTAGGGAGAGATGAAGTAGATGTCTGTACAATCATTATATGATGTCTTTGATGTAGCAAGAAATGTCGGTTATACTTTCCTAACCTTTTATTGGCTCTAGAAATCTGGCAGGATGTTTAAGGGCATATTTTTAAATTCCGGTGACAACCCTATTCACGAAATCTAGTTAGTCTTCATTAAAAGTGTAATTACACATTTAATACTTTGTCTCATGACTATTTGATTTTATGAATATCCATTTACTGAACTTGTAATGCGGGTGACGTTAGTTTTGTAATGCGGGTGACGTCAGTTTTGTAATGCGGGTGACGTCAGTTTTGTAATGTAATGCGGGTGACGTCAGTTTTGTAATGCGAGTGACGTCAATTTTGTAATGTGTCAGTTTTTAAATGTGGGTGACGTCAGTTTTGTAATGCGGGTAACATTTATATGGTATTTCTTTAATGCTAGTTGTGTTCTGACAAAGAAAGTGTGTTTTTATGTAAAATTGGTTTTTAATTGATATGAAATAATTTCCATTCATTTACACAAAACATGGAGCGTGGAGGGCGGCCATATTAGACATATCGTACGCTGTTTTCATTGTGAAAATGAAGTCCATTAGGTTGTTTTCGAAATACTGTTACAAGATAATGGAATTCAATTTATTTAGACCGTTCCCGGTAGCCGAGTGGTTAGAGCGTCCGCCTCGGGAGCGGGAGGTATTGGGTTCGATCCCCGGCCGTGACATACCAAAGTAGTTAAAAAATAGTACTGTTAATTTAAAGCTCCCTTGCTTGGCGCTCAGCATATAAGGGTAGTGATTTCATGTGATGAACTGGATGTGGTATCATGCCACATGACTACGGCGTGATACTAGAGTGTGGCAGCACTATATCTGTCTTAAGTAGATATCGTCTTCAAATGACTGAAATACTGTCGGTGGGACGACAACAAACAAACAATTTATTTCATATCCAGATATACATGAAATTAACGGCGAAATATTCGACAAAAATAGCGCTGGATTTGTTCCTTTATTTGAATTATTTTTTCTTCTTTTTTTTTGTTCACGCACTCAGTACTGTACTTACTAGAGTAAGTTTCCAAAAAATTGCTGTAATCATGAGTATTATGCGGGCACTAATGAGTATTATGCGGGAACTAATGAGTAATATGCGGGTACTAATGAGTGTTATGCGGGTACTAATGAGTGTTATGCGGGTACTAATGAGGACAATGGTTTATGCGGGTACTAATGAGTGTTATGCGGGTACTAATGAGTGTTATGCGGGTACTAATGAGTGTTATGCGGGTACTAATGAGTATTATGCGGGTACTAATGAGTATTATGCGGGTACTAATGAGTGTTATGCGGGCACTAATGAGTGTTATGCGGGTACTAATGAGTGTTATGCGGGTACTAATGAGTGTTATGCGGGTACTAATGAGTGTTATGCGGGCACTAATGAGTGTTATGCGGGTACTAATGAGTGTTATGCGGGTACTAATGAGTGTTATGCATGAGGAGACTTTACATGTATTGTATTTTATATTCATTTTTTTTCCACACGGTGTAAATACACACTGACTAGGTGCGGTATTTAGTCATTCCTTTAAGGCACAAAACATCTTATACTAGAAAGGTAATTATTTATGCCATTGCTTGTTTGTTGGTTTTAACGTCCCAACGACATTATCTCAGTCATTTGGAGTCTATTTCATTCCGTCAAATTCTTAAAAGTTTCATGAAACAAAAACGGTGAAATGTGTTCTTACCTTATTATAGGTTTTAATTATAATTGTGCTAAGTATTGTAAGTGTTTTTTTTAGCCAGATTAAAGTAGATATGTAGTTTTGTATGTTTATAGCATTTACTTCGGTCACATATAAAAAGCGCTCCCACCCCTTTTTTTAAAACTAAACTTGAATTTGATCAACCATTACCGAAAAATGTTTTTTTTTTCTGGTGAATAAAAAATTACAACACACAACAAATACCCTTACAAACAAACAAAAAATAAGAATAGCAATAATAAAACAAAAACAACAACTCAAATTTCAGGGATTTTTAGTGCCCCTTTCTTTGAAATTTGCAACGGAATATTTACCAGTTAGCTATCAGGAACATTTAGCGATTGATTCGTTTTGACATGTGCCAGTAAACAAGAGGTCGCAATAACCTCTGAAAGCACCTTCCGATATTCGCAAATTGATTGTCAAAAGATGATTATTTTCTACGGCCCTGTGAAGTTTTAACAGGTTCTTGACGATTTTGACCAGACAGGAGAAGGTTCCTAAATGACTGAATGACAGTGTGACTAGTATTGATTGCGCTCAAGTACAGCCGGGTTCTTTCACATCAAAGAACTTGTCTAGACAAGGCACAATTAAAACTAAAACATGAAATGGTTTGTGCAGGGTTTCTTTCTGCGGATTTCAAGAAAGATGGGATTTCGTCAATCATTTATCATTGAAAAGGATTGCGGAATCAATAAGGAAATTGGATATATTTGGTGATGATCATTCTCAACGTAAGCTCACTCGCGAGCGAAGACCTACTTGTCTACATATTGTATCTTCATATGTAAATTCTTAGACAGTAAATAGTGCGAAAGAATTGCCAAGAGCAAAGAGTAGATACGGTAGAAACATTATTTTTGGCTGACATTTAATTTGTTGATTACGCATTACATGCAATTTTGCGGATACATTTATTCATGGGTCCGTGTCTTAAGACATGCGCGTGACGTCCATTACATACATATTTATCGCGTGAAATCAACCAAAATTAGCCCAAAGTGAAAATTATTGTCTTTACCCAAGCCGCTTGTCACTAATCTATTGATCTTGATTTTTACCGTAAGGTTATTTGTAGAAGTAGGTTTTCATTATTTGTAAAAATTGTTGAAAATTCGGTTCGAAAATTAATAATATTGAAATAAAACGGCTATAGTCACTAGAAGATCGGCAATATCCGGTATAATACGCTGATTTAAATTGACCATTCAGTGACTTGGGGAAAATCTAAGTCCTTTTGAAAAAAGTGTGAAATGATACACAAGCATGTAGATTAGCTCGTTACTTTATGTAAGTTTACGTCACATTTCGGTGTGAAATGGTCTATAAAGCCTCGTGCAACGTTAGATTGAAATTAGAGAGCATCTAGGCTCCGGGCCTTAGCGTTACTGTCACGTGACTGACGAAGTTGCGATTGGTCTTGATTGTTGACATACAAGACCCGAACAGAAGGTGCAATGAGGTTTGCATCTGGTCCTGTGAATGAGACGTTTTATGATGTGCAGTCAATAATCGAACGTGCGGCGTGGCAGGTACCCGGATGCGGAAAGTTTCGTTTTTCTTTGTACATGTAAATGAGGGATGTTGCGAACGGGGAAGAAGTAGGAAGAGAGTGTAAATTGAAGCATAAATAAATTATAAATAAATGAAAATTGATAAATATTTAAAAAAAAATGCTCGAGTCTGATAACGTGTCAAAATGTGATCACGCACATAAATGGCACACAGGGGGCATCCGTGGCCGAGAGGGTAAAGTCGCTGTCTTTAACACTCACTCAGTCCCTCACCGCGTGGGTTCGAATCCCGGCAGGGCCATTCGGATTATCATGTGAGGAAACTTTCCAGATGGTTTGCGGTAGGTCGGTGGTTCTACCCGGGTGCCTCCGTGCTTTCGGGGTCTTCCTCCACCTGTAATTAGCTAGACATCGCTATATGACTGAAATACTGTCGAAGTGACTGTAAACTCAAATAGTTAAGACAAGTCAAGTCAAATGGCACACATATGCAGGTCGTTTAGGCAAAAAAACGTGATATTAAAAAACAATGAGACGCATTGTGATATGACAAGTTTTACAATTTGTAGTGACATCTCGCCGTGGTTTTCGACTTCCTAGAAATATCTAAGACCGTTCCATGTGTTATGATGATAAAAGTAAAAGAATATAAATCTTGGCAAGATTTGTGACTTTCCTAAATCTGTACTATCAAGGAACTTTCGCGAAGGAAAATTTATTTCCCTGAACATAATACGTTAAAACCAATTCAGAAATAATCCTGCATTGATGCCATTATTTTTTTTATATCTCGTGATCAGTGTTTATTCTTAACTATCTCTGGTACCCTCATCAAACTGAAATAAAAATCTGTACTGTTCCACCTACGTCCCGATTAATTAAAACAATAACATAAAATACACAACATATTTATTAATCTAAGAGGCTAACCATTTAACAAAACAACAACAACAACAACAACAACAACAACAACAACAACAACAACAACAACAACAACAACAACAACAACAACAACAACAACAACAACAACAACAACAACAACAACAACAAAAAAAAAAGGAGTTGTTTTGCATACTATCGGGAAAGTGTTATTTTTTTTTATCCCCCAATAAATTCCAGTTTTCATGGAAGGAAAGATAATTAGCTAAACATCTAAATGTTCGAAATGATCCGGGTCTGAATCCGGATGTTTTTCTCTCATTTGTGTAGGTAATATCTACACAAAAATTTTGATAAAATAAATGCCAGCTAATTGAGAAAGAATTTTGAAACAGTTTCATCAATGCGAGAGAAATTAAAAGCAATTATATACGATACGCAAACACAAACAGGGCACTTTGATTTCATATGTATTTGTCTTACTTGACGTCGACATTCGAAAACCTCCATTTGCCTTTGATCTTCCTGGCGTCGGCTTCTGCTCCGGATTTACAAATTTACCTGGCATCGGTTTTCATAAGCCATCACCTGCCTTTAACTTGCCTACCATTGGATGCTTTCATTTGATTTTGACTTGCCTGACTGGCTTTCATCTAACATTGACTTAACTGACTTTGGCTTTCATCTGACATTGACTTAACTGACTTTGGCTTTCATCTGACTTGGACTTATCTGACTTTGGCTTTCATCTGACTATGACTTATCTGACTTTGGCTTTCATCTGACTTGGACATATCTGACTTTGGCTTTCATCTGACTTGGACTTAACTGACCATGGTTTTCATCAAACGTTGAATTAACTGACTTTGACTTACCTGACTTTGGCTTTCATCTGACTAGGACTGATCTGACTTTGACTTTCATCTGACTTGGACATATCTGACTTTGGCTTTCATCTGACTTGGACTTAACTGACTTTGGCTTTCATATAACGTTGACTTAACTGACTTTGACTTAACTGACTTTGGCTTTCATCTAACATTGACTTACTTACTTTGGCTTAACTGACGTTGGCTTTCATATAACATTAACATAACTGACTTGGACTTAACTGACTTTGGCTTTCATCTAACATTGACTTAACTGACTTCGGCTTAACTGACTTTGGCTTTCATCTAACATTGACTGAACTGACTTGGACTTAACTGACTTTGGCTATCATTTAACATTGACTTAACTGACTTTGGCTTAACTGACTTTAACTTATCTGATTTTGGCTTTTATCTGACTTTGACTTAACTGACTTTGGCTTTCATCTGACTTGGACTTAACTGACCTTGGCTTTCATATAACGTTGACTTACTGACTTTGACTTAACTGACTTTGGCTTTCATCTGACTTGGACTTAACTGTCTTTGGCTTTCATCTAACGTTGACTTAACTGACTTTGGCTTAACTGACTTTGGCTTTCATCTGACGTTGACTTAACTGACCTTGGCTTTCATCTAGCGTTGACTTAACTGACTTTGGCTTAACTTATTTTGGCTTTCATCTGACTTGGACTTAACTGACCTTGGCTTTCATCTAACGTTGACTTAACTGACTTTGGCTTTCATCTGACTTGGACGTATCTGACTTTAGCTTTCATCTGACTTGGACTTAACTGACTTTGGCTTTCATTTAACATTGACTTAACTGACTTTGGCTTAACTGACTTTGGCTTAACTGACTTTGGCTTAACTGACTTTGGCTTTCATCTGACTTTGACTTATCTGACTTTGGCTTTAATTTGACTTTGACTTATATCACTTTGGCTTTCATCTGACTTTGACTTATCTGACTTTGGCTTTTATCTGACTTTGACTTATATGACTTTTGCCTTTATCTGACTTCGATTTATGTGACTGGCTTTTATCCGACTTTGACTTATATGACTTTGGTTTTCATCTGACTTTGACTTATCTGACTTTGGCTTTTATCTGACTTTGACTTATCTGACTTTGGCTTTTATTAGCCGATGGCACTAATGTAGCAGCCAATTTCAACTCAAGAGAAACCAGTTTTTCATCAAACCATACATGCGTTTCAATCATTTTGTAATTAGAAGGTTTAAATCATTGCGATCCATGTCGACCGTATACAAGAAGAGAAGCGTACAATGATGTAAATTAAATGATTGGTATTCGTTCAGGCATTTGATTAGCTGCTATGCCTCGCGAGAACAATACCCTGCTGTATGGTGTGGATAGCACAGAAGGGAAATCAATGACTTTTAATGTCAATCAATAATTTAAATCATATTTTAATGAATTCTCGGTCCAGCACGAAGACAGCAACATTTTGTCTTATTTCAGTAGCATCACTGGCCCCGGAAGTTGAAATAATTTATTTGAAGCAGGATTCTTTCAGGCGTTTATGTTGAAGATGTTCGATATTACTGTCACAATGGGATCATTAACATGGCTAATCATTCATTTGTTGTAGGTTTGCGGAATGACATTTTCTGTTTATCCTGGAAATTAACCGTCTATGGAATAAATGCGTGATTTCGATATTATCTGATCGTGGCATGATCTGGGTGTGTTACTCCATTGATTATTGTAAAACATTTGTAAGCTCTCATTTCCTAAGGTATGACCTGACATGGCGCGCTCCGTGTTAGGACACTTTCAGGACTGGTTGGCCCGGTGACTGGGCATTGTATGCATCATGCCACGTACTGTGGAAGCATTAATTTTCGTTAACATCAAATTTCGTGGAATTGGTAATAACATCAATTTCGTTGGTACATATATTCGTGGAATCATGATTTAGAAAACGTGAGGTCTATTAAATAATAATACACGAAATCAACGAAAATTAATCCACCACGAACATTAATGATTCTACAGTATATGACGTGTCATATCGCAGTGAGGCATCCACATATCTGTCTTACGTAAAAAGCAATAACAACAACAACAACAACAACAACAACAACAGCAATGACAAAACTCCAAATGACATACCGACGACGTGACGTTTAACTCTGACGTCAACAACGGCAATTCTCCGGAGATTGGTTAAATCAAAACCAGCAAATCCTAGTGGAATAGACCATTTCACTAGAGGATCGGCAATACCCGGTATAAATCGCTGATTTAAATTGATCAATCAGTGACTGGGGAAAAATATCAAGTGCATGATTATTTCCCATTGAAAAATATGTGAAATTTTACACCAGAATGTAGATTAGGTGTTCGGGTAGTGCTCGTTGATGTACGTAGGGTTGCGGCTCATTTCCGAGAGAAATGGTCTATTTTTGCAGCTAAAATACACAGATTCTGATATATATACATGTATCTATATCATCAACCCGAATAATGATGATGTATATAAGTGCCCTTTCGGCCCGTCCAGTTTTGAAGGGGACATGAATGACCTAGCCCGAGATGGAATGACTTTCAAAATGATTACGGTAGGGAGATGACTGAAATGTTTGTGCCAAGAAATAGTTAAATCTTAACATTACCGTTTCTCAGAAACTAAATACCAGATCAGAGTTTCACAAAACATCTGAAAGTGTGGTTTTCCTCAATATTTAAGATCTAGAACTCCCCTACGTAAGAACATAAAGAATATGAATATTGCATACGTGCTATTTTTAGCGTACATACTCCTTTAATGTCTCGAAAACTTTCATATTTCTGGCGATACAAAAAAAAAGAGAGATTTTTTGAGCTGAGAAAAAAATATAAGTTTGAGATATATCGTGAAAAAAGTCTGCCCTGGAATTTAGTTTCGTGAAAAAGTCTGCCTGAAATTAGTTTCTGAGAATCGATATTGTAAAGATTCATGAATAAACTTAAAAAAAAGAGTTATATATAACTTTTACTTAACTATGTATGTTTCGTTCTTACTAATAAGTCAGTAGTTACACTAACACCTGCTTTGTTAATTAAACGGATGTAGACAGAGATGGCTATAAATTAATTCATCAAGAAACACTGTTGTTCAGTCTGCGATCATCTGGTCACAGACAGCGTTTCACACTGCTATCAAAGGAAATCCTTGTTGTGTACAGAGATTGAGAAATCAAATTGATGGAAAGCTCGCATTGTCAGGAGATAGTCGTCAAGGGGAGTGTTATTATATTTATGTGGACAATCCAGAGGAAAACAGTCAGTGGTAATGTTTGGTAATTCCCATCATATAAATATTTTCAGGATATGATTCGTGTCTCTTGTCGTTATTGTATCTAGATTATCTTCTGCTTTGTGGATATCTCCGCAAAGATTTTGCCATTGCCTTTTAAGTCTTTGTTGGTTTAGACAGGAATGCTCACGCAACAACCAAGGCTTGATTTAATTTCACTGAGATTTGCAACGTAAAATGATTTTATGTGATATTTGAATCAGTTCTGTGTCTATTTGATTAGAGTGTCCTCATCATTTTTCTTTTAATGTTCCATTTATGACGTCAAATTGCTGCAAAAACACCCCGATATGCCGTAAAAAGGCTCGAACATACTCAGTCCTCGTAAGAAACGTATACGTATGAGAGCATTATGCACCGCCCCATACACTTTAGTAATGTCTTAATTCAAATAAAGGGGACCTCCGTGGCCGAGAGTAAAGTCGCTGGCTTTAACAATCACTCAGTCCCTTACCGCGTGGGTTCGAATCCCGGCTGGGTCATTCGGATTTTCATGTGAGGAAGCCTTCCAGATGGCTTGCGGTAGGTCGGTGGTTCTACTCGGATGCCTTTGTACATTCGGGGTCTTCCTCCACCTGTAATTAGCTGGACGTCGCTATATGACTGAAATACTGTCGAAGTGACGGTAAACTCAAATAGTCTAGTCTAGTCTTAATTCAATCACAACAGCCAACTGTGAGATGAATCTCTCGACTATGGTGTCCGATTGTGTTAACACTAATGCTATGTTCAACCCCAAACGCAATGCATTTCTCAAATTATGTAAGAAACTGTCGAAAGATAGTTGAATGTAATTTCTGAAGAAAGCAACAACTAAAACATTACAAAGACAACAAAGAATATTTTTTTTCAGTTTGATCAGATCATTCAAAAAGTCACATGAAAGTAAACGACGTCGGGAAGGTCAAAAGTAAAATGAATGTAAAAAAAAAACTAAATTAAGGATGACGTTGAGTCAAAGTCAGATGAAAGTCGACGTCACTTAAGTGAAAGTCAGATGAAAGCAATCGACGTCAGATAAATCAAAACCAAATGAAAGCCGACGTCAGGTAAAATTGCGATAATTCAAGAACCGAAAGCAAAATATGGAATCCTTGGATACTCGCGTGAAAAATCGTGAACGCGATTCTCTGATTTCGCCATTTTATTGAAGTATAAAGAGTTTATATATATTTTTATATTCATAATATTTTTTTGAGAGCGTACTAAACAATTTCGTTGCTTCATATTTCAGTGGAACATGAGTTCTACTAATGAGCGGATTTCGATGGATATATATTCGCAGATCATCCACAAAACATAAAAATAGTCCCCCATAAAATCATACAGTAACTGAAAAGTGGTGTTTGGTATAAGGCAATTTCGTGGGTACATGAATTCGTCGATTTGAATTCCTGACGCGATGTTTATTAAAATATAAAAAGCTTTCGTTGAATACATATGCGTGGAATACACTATGAAATTCCCGAAAAATACTCCATCATGAAAGTTAATTTCACAGTAGTTGTAAAGTAGGGAATGGTATGTGTGAGGTAATCATGATTTGAATTGACATTTAACAGAATATTTCGAAAGGTCCTGTCATTTTGAGGTGGGATATATGTGTCAAAACAGGGATTTGTATGAAAGCCGTCTGGTAATTATGAAAATATTTTGAACGGTTTTGTTATCAGAATCAGAGTGTACTTTACTGATTTATACAATAACAAGTATTTTGCCAAACAAACGTTATTCACATAAATATACATTTGTATCATTAATGAAAACTGAGAATTTAATTTGCCCAAAATTTTCTAAAATGCAGAGCGGAGAGTGAATGCTGCAGGACCCAGGGTATGTTTTGAAGCAGCTCGTTCACAGATTGTCATTGACTAAGAATTTAATATTATTTATATGTGTGTATTACGTCTATAAATATCTATCTACAAACGCATGTCACCCAATGCAACCATCCGTGATTTTTAAAAAAATGGGTCGTTTTCCCCATCATAAGCAATACCGTCACAGACGGTATTGAAACTATATTAAAATCGTATAACCTATATTTAGGTCTTATATTTTTATTTGCCGTCATTTGGCTGATCACATACGTCATAATCTGTCAACTGCAGTAGCAGCATCGTTGAGCAATTAACATTCTGAAATATTTCAACTATCGCAAATGACTACATGGGGTGACTCCATTTAATCTAATAACGCTTGTCGGTAGCCGTCTTTGGTGAATGTGAAAAGCATCGAGATTGACACGATATCTTGAAAATCTAAGGGAAAATGTTATCATATACTTCCGTTAATGACTGCTTCCTGCCGTGTTTGTTCTGAAAATACTTAATCTTGTACACGTTTTTGCTATGTGATGTTCATAAACCTTTCATGTCTTATACACTATCACGTGAATATATATAATAATTATATTTCAGAATTGTACAGCCAAATAACCCTGTGTAAAATTAACTGGTCATTTTCAGTTATTTCACGAATTTCCAAAATAAATCGGTCATTTTGCGTAATCCTTAACAGTCATTTTACGAAATATTCGAACTTTTATGAAATTCTTAGTTTCACAGTTTTACTATCACATATGTGCACATATTTATCGAAAGAAAATAAACACGCATGGTGAAAATAGATGTGTCATTGTTGAGGAATACATATCGTGTTGATAAAGTAAATTGTAAGAACACAAATGATGTTTAAAGCAGCTCGTTCACAGATGATCGGTAGAAATTTAAAATAATGTTCTACTCTCCATCGTTAATGTTGGTAAATTCTTTGTTTCCTGACAAATAAACTCGGTAAGTGAAGGTCACATTACACGAGAAACGCAACTTCGGCGAAATCGGTTAAGAATAGAATGAGTTAACTCGACGCAGATGCTTTAGGTATCACGTGACATGTTCCACAACATGACGTTTTCGTCAGTTCAGGGTAGCGATTTCCTAAATTCAGCCTATAAAGTTAGCCCATGTGCGAAGAGTTACTTTGATAAGCTAAGTGATGACAGTTGGAAATAGAAAATCTAAATTTAGGTTTTATAATTCTGAATAGTTTCCATATCGTCTCTAAAGGTATTGACTGTAATGTGGAAACCACGCATGCCTTTTTTTTTCTTCTTTTTTTACAATCACAGATGGTGTCATTGGGTGACCATGCGTCTGCAGATAGGTATTGACAGACGTAAAACACACATATAGTTAAAATACAATTCTTAGGCAATCTGTGAAAGAGCTTCTTGAAATCAGCCCGTTAAAAAAAACAAAAACAAAAAAAAAAAAACAACAACAACAAAAAAAAAAAACAAAGTGGGTTGTACGGGAAAATGTTCTAGTATAATTTCCCTTTATATAGTTTAGACTACACAAGCCGCATCTGATATGCATTGAACACAATTTGTAGCTTATGAATAAATTAATAGATAATGTGTGTGTGTGTGTGTGTGTGTGTTGACATAGTTAGCTTTTGAAATTACAAAAGAAGGATGAGTACTATCATGTTAAGCATAGAAACAATAAATCCGTAAAATTTTAACACATAAGACATATGTCATAATTGCCGTGTTGGAATTTCGTAAACACTTCAAGGAGCTAAGTAAAACTTAAATGATAAGGAGCGAATTTCAGCATTCTTGTTTCTCTAAACATATCCGAATATTTCATTTCTTAGCCAATATTGGTAGTTGTAAAGGTAACAACTTCTTAGCAAATATTGTTAGTTGTAAAGGTAAAGGTGATAATTTCATAGCCAATATTGTTAGTTGCAAAGGTAATAATTTCTTAGCCAATATTGCTAGTTGTAAAGATGATAATTTCATAGCCAATATTGTTAGTTGTAAAGGTGATCATTTCATAGCCAATATTGTTAGTTGTAGAGGTGATAATTTCATAGCCAATATTGTTAGTTGTAAAGGTGATCATTTCATAGCCAATATTGCTAGTTGTAAAGGTGATAATTTCATAGCAAATGGAGTTATCTGTAAAAGTTATCATTTCATAGCATTGTTTGTTGTAAAGGTGATTATTTCATAGCCAATATTGTTAGTTGTAAAGATAATCGTTTCCTAGCAAATATTGTTCGTTGTAAAGGTGATAATTTCATAGCCAATATTGTTCGTTGTAAAAGTGATAATTTCATAGCCAATATTGTTCGTTGTAAAGGTGATCATTTCATAGCCAATATTGTTAGTTGCAAAGGTGATCATTTCATAGACAATATTGTTCGTTGTAAAGGTGATCATTTCATAACCAATATTGTTAGTTGCAAAGGTGATCATTTCATAGACAATATTGTTAGTTGCAAAGGTGATCATTTCATAACCAATATTGTTAGTTGTAAAGGTGATCATTTCATAACCAATATTGTTAGTTGCAAAGATGATCATTTCATAGCCAATATTGTTAGTTGCAAAGGTGATCATTTCATAGACAATATTGTTCGTTGTAAAGGTGATCATTTCATAGCCAATATTGTTAGTTGTAAAGGTGATCATTTCATAGACAATATTGTTCGTTGTAAAGGTGATCATTTCATAGCCAATATTGTTAGTTGCAAAGGTGATCATTTCATAGACAATATTGTTCGTTGTAAAGGTGATCATTTCATAACCAATATTGTTAGTTGCAAAGGTGATCATTTCATAGACAATATTGTTCGTTGTAAAGGTGATCATTTCATAGCCAATATTGTTCGCTGTAAAGGTAATACCTAATGCAAACCTTGTTTGGAATACTTCTTAAAACAGGAATGATTGAATGTGTTTTTACCTCACTTACTTAAGAATATAAGTATTACTTAGTTTTAAGGATAATATCTCAACACACGCTCGTAGTTTTCTTAAGATTGAGGCAGGCCGTATAAAGCAGGTGCTCCCTAGATACTATAATACATGTCGAACCTGCCTTAAAAGGACACTCAAGGGAATAAGAGCACTTAATTGCTTGGTGAGGTGGTTGTTTAATTTAGGTTAGACGTATCATAAAAAAATCATTAAGAATCTTTCAATGGATTGTTTAAACAAGTTGGTTATTTCGAAAAGGTGGGCGTAATTTTAGGATAAACTATATTTTTAACGTTTTTGTTAAAAACCATCAGCTTTGGAGGTTGTGTTTTATTGATTAACTTTAGCGACTAAATGTTTAATTAAAAATTGTGCCTAACCGATCGACCGTTAGATCGAACTATGGTTTTATTGTGGATGAAGCGGTGAGATAACAACATTGATTATCAAGATTTATTGGCATCCTTTACTGTTAGTTGCGGCTTCAAACATATAAAGATTGTCTTCAAAACCTGTGTCATATTCCATTTTCAGCTGTCCACTCTCAGACGGGCAGGGCACACAGAGAGACGAGCTGGCGATGTGCATATCAGCGAAGCGTGTTCGATACGTCATTTTGTGCCTTTGAAAATTCTATTTTTGTACGAAGGAGTGTTTTCATTTGGCGCTGACAGCGAAATTTTGAAGAAATTTCGCGGTTCTGAAGCAAGTCTTTGAAGTTAAACTTATGCGATAGTGTGTGTGTGTTATTTTTTTGTCGAAGTTGTGGATTAAGATTGTCCAAAAAAAAAAAGTGCTGGCATATTATTTTTCCACCCACTGTTTATGCTTTATTTATCATATTGGATGTAGACAATCGTGGATTTATTATTCTCTCCGGGGACATCGGGAAGATGACAGACTCAAGTTGCTAAGGTAAGATGACGTATTGTTTTTTTTTTCCCAGACGGACCTCGTTAACGTCTTCCCATTTTGTACATGTCATGTCCTATACTGCATAGTCGTATTAATTTATCAAATTTGTCTCACAGGTGTGCCGTAACTGATTTTAGCGTTTTATTTTAAAATCATATAAATTTGAAACTTTTTGTCCGCATATCATTGGGACGTCGTAATGACGTTAGGTCAATGCTCTTAAAGCGTAAATTTAGAATCTGTGTTTTAATAATTATAGTGCCAGATCAAATTATATATTCTCCCGCGTGTTAATTGTTGTTTTATTCACACCGTATTCGAAGGGAAAGTATTAAAGAAATGGCACTATTTTTTCGCGTATCATTTATACACCCCTTGTAGTAATTAAATACATGTACTAACCGATCATAGAAAAAAAGTTACTTATCGATGATTCTCACACCATGCAATTTTAGATAGATAGATTTCTATTCAAAATCCCGGAGGCACAATAGCCCATGTGGTACACAATAACAGCAGACAACATATATAGTACTATACCATTATGATTTATAAATACGTTTATATCCGTGAGAGAGAGAGAGAGAGAGAGAGAGAGATGGTGTACATCTTAGTTGTTGTTCATATTTGAACAAGTTGTAGCTTGCAGAATATTTTGTCATTATTATGATACCATTAATCATACTAAATGTTTTTAATCATCATTACCATCGTCCAATGAAACGCATTATCACAGTCTGCATCGCAAAGGGCCGAAATGATCAGTTTAAGTAGCAAAACACGCATAAAATACCAACACCTTCATTTACCCTGCTGTCGTATTTATTGCTTTATGCAGGAAATAGTTTTAGATATTTTCCTTTATTGCATTCTAACCAGCTGACAACATAACGAGATTGCATTTACTAAGTCATCAACTTAACTTTATTAGTCATAATTATTTATAAGTATTTTCGTTTTAAATCAATAAAAATTTTATTGGATTTTGTTTTAAAGTTTTAAAATTGAGTTTTTCAACCAATTAAAACCAATCATAACACAATAGCATATAAGCTTATGAAGATAAATATGTAATTCTCTAAAAACTGTTTCCACATATTGTTTTTTTAACATGTATATTATTATTCGTGACAGTTGAAAACTGATGTTAGTCAAACCTCTCATTAGCGGTCAATCAAGGGAACAAAAGTGACCGTTTAACAAAGGTGATCGCTAAATGAATGTTTAACATATAACAAACTGCTAGTTTAGTAATACTAAATCCGGCCGCTAAATGCAGAATGGCCGCTAAATACATGTTCAAAAGTATTTCAGTGTAACTATGGCACATCGACCTTTCATAAGATGAAGCAATACAGAATACTAGCACTAACTTGTATAATGCAGGTATTGGCTTCCATAGCCTCTTTAATGCATATGCTAGTCTCAGTATATTTCCTTCACGTAATCATAAGGATCGAAACATTCATATATCCTCTCATTATCAACTACTTATCTTCAACAATTGTTTTGGAGCATTTTCGATGAATAATCGATTATAATCGAAAATCAGATTTTTCATGTTTACAACAATTCTTTCGTAAACTACATTGATATCTCAAAATTTACAACTAATCTTTTTTACATTAAAAGACAAGTTAAAAATCAAAGAACCACACGGTGCTCTTGCGACGTGTACATGAGCTTTTTACGACCTCAAAAACTGTGTGGAAAATCGTATGACGGCTCGGGAAGTTAATAAACGCACGAGTACCAAAAAGGCTCAAGACGATCGCAAGAGTCGGCGAAACTCGCTCGAAAAAGTCAATTTTGTCACCCCCCCCCCCCCCTCTAAAACCCCGGCTCGCACGAGTAATGTGACTGAGGCATGTTGTGATAATATCTTTTGGAAAAGAGAAATTTTCTTGAAGGAACGAGAAACTATCTTGTGGGAACAAGAAACTTATCTCAAGGGAACGAGATATTATCTTGTGGAAAAGAAAATTATCTCAAGGGAACGAGATACTATCTTGTGGGAACAAAAAACTTATTTTAAGGGAACTAGAAACTATCTTGTGGGAACAGAATAAGGTAAGTTATCTCCTTCCCTCAAAATAGTTTTTATGTCTCCGCCATTAAATGGCAACGGCCATATAGTGTTACACCTGTCCATGTGTGTGTGTGTGTGTGTGTGTGTGTGTGTGAAAGAATTCGTGTCCCAGTTGTAACTTTGTTATGTATGGTCACTTTTTCAAATAACTTGGTACAAGTGATCCTTAAGACAAGACGATGTGTCGCCAACAAGAACCAGGTTGCTAGTTTGAAGGTCAAGGTCACAGCACTCAGTTTACCGTAAAATCTTGTCCCATCAGTAACTTTGTTATGCATGGTCACTTTTTTAAATAACTTGGTACAAGTGATCCTTAAGACAAGACGATGAGTGTGTTGCGAACAGACAAACAGGTTGCTAGCTTGAAAGTCAAGGTCACAGCACTCAGTTGGCCTTAAAGATTCCCAGAAAATGCCAGAGTGTTAGTGACAGCTGTAGTTCCAGTAGCAGTAAGTTTTGTTCAAATACGTTTTCATCTTTATATTAAAGGATTAACCCATGACCTTGTTTAGTATTTGCTGTTGTACTTTAGATTTTTTGCAGTCTCACAGCAAATGACAATCTCAATGTTTGATATACCATTTAAAGTAAGGTAAATCTATATTCACCAAATCTTAAATGTACATTTAATATTCACGAGGTAGAGGGTTAAGAAACAAATATCCAACTGGGATTCCGATTACAATCACGTATTTTAGCTATTCTGTAGTTCAGCCTTCGCTACAGCAACCGCGAGTGGTAATTGCTATGAATAGTTCATTATTACAAAATACATAACATTTTACGGTACTTTAGTATCTCACCAGTGTGTAATACACACCCCAGTAGTCATATTAATATTTGACTATGACTGCCGTCAACCACATCTGCCACGCCAGTCCCATTAATCTTAATTAATCATTAATCATTGTTTATAAATCTTTATCGACATTATTTATATACGGATTTATAAATCCCCGTAATCCGACACGCTGTTCATGTCTGTATATATGATAAGCACGGAGTGTGATAATTAGGAAATAGAGTTCCGTTTTGAGTGCTATATCGCAAAATAATGCACAGTGTGAAGTTCAGATGCGTAGTGATCTATTCACGAATGCCATAGGCATTTTTCTGAGAAATAGCACGAGAAAGGAACTATATTTCTCTTTCTAACACAGTAAACCCGTTTACTAGACTGCGAAGCTTTAACAGTAATAGAAATGTGCATTTTTATAGTGTTAATATATCACTAACAGTTTGCCCGACTAACTCGTCCAATGAAATGCCTGCATTTCGTTCAAAATTTGAAAATATATGGCATATAATGATCCGTGAGGTCTTGATATGGTGAAATATGAGTGTATGCTGCCTACGTGATCTTAGGACTAACTGGACGGAGCTTGTTTCGGCGGCGGGTGATTACGTCATGATTTGCATGTAGCCTTATGAAATGTACCCAGTAATACTGACTCTGAACTATCACGTGTACTGTCATTCAAACGGGATTTGATTATATAACGCGAGGTCAATGGCAAAGATGTATGGCTTACGTGACAAACTGTAAATATGTTAACGTTTATATTTTAAATTTTATGGACTTATCTCAGCGCTTCGATTTCATAAAATTTAGAATATAAACGATAACTAATACTCAACGTTGCATACACTTCGGACTGGTTACGTCACTGGTTTCGTCACGCTACGCTTCATTTACCACGGCCTCCTAGTAATCTATCAATCTCGCACGCAGGAGATCTCGCAAGGATCTCTGCCACAATGTGTTGAAAATTAGCTGAATAGAATAAAATAGAATATTGATTTAAAGACACCTCAATACGAAAATTAGCTGATTTTCTGCTAAATCACAGTTAAGCAATAGTGTGACCTTTGGTACACACAATGGTCACGTGGTAACTCATTATGGCAGTGAAGGATGCGGAGCCTATCCACTGCGCCGGAGTTTTATTATTTGCGTGATGCTGGAACTACCAAATGGTGTGACAGTAAAATACTCTCATTCTTTTATAAAACGTTCTTACCAGCTTCATGATTATGAATGTTACTTTTAACTGATATTAAATCGATTCTACTCAAAAAAAAAAAAAAAAAAAAAAAAAAATCTGGTCTGGATTAGCCGGATTTACTCGTAGTGGCAGTGATTACTGTATTTATCAAAGAAAGTAACCGCTGCGAGGAGTTTGATAATGTTAACAACAGACACAAGTAAACAACACTTAATTCAGCAAAAAAGAAAAAAAAAAGGTAAGAAATGCTGGCAGATAACACTTATCTGACTCGGAAAATGGTGTCAAAATAGTTTTCGCTTTTTCCGTGATGGAAATCCTGTAATCGGCTTTGACATCTTTGTTAATGTATTGTTGTAGATAATAAACTTTTATGGGTTTATTTTGCATTACAGTGTTATATTTCATATTGTTAGGTATCCTCCGGTTTCATATTTAATATACGCGAGAAAAATAACTAAGATCTGAAGAATATTGTGCATCAGGTGGTTTCCCCCTAATGAACATTTCTTTTTGTTAAAAAGAAACTTTCAACAAAAATACTGATATAAATAGATAATATTTCTTTATGTGGGCTTATTTCTCAAGTATTGATGCTACTGATTTTGAATACGGCATTGCTAAATAAGATTTTTCTGAACAAAAATAAATAAATATTGAGGTAATCATTATTGCAAAACAAGAATTCATTCTGAACATTAGTTCCAGAAGAGAAGATTTTTTTTTAAATTTCTATTATATATAAGGAAATTAGATGCCTATATGACTAATTTTTCAAGGGATCAAATTTATATTAGCAATTATGGTAGACAATCATTAAGTTACCATTTGTGCCAAGTGATGATTAATTCTGAACATTGTTTTTTTTTGACATTTTCTATAAAGAGTATATAAGGAAACTAGCTGACCCCATAGGGGTCTCATTTTTAAGGGATCAACTTTATTTTAGCAATTATGGTAGACAGTCATGAGGTGACCTTTTGTGCTAAATGAAATTAAATTCTGGCGATTGGATTCATAGAAGAAGAATTTTAAATTTTAGCATTATGGTAGAGCATTCATGCCAAAGGAAATTAAATACTGACCATTGATTCAGGGGGAAGATTTTTGAAGTTTTTAAAGCAAAATTCTGTAGGTCGCCATGGCAACCAGAGTTCTGCATGGATCAAGTTTAATTTAGTAACTTTTGTGGAGATTCGCCCAAGGATGTTCCATGCCAAAGTTCATCAATTTCTACTGGGATATCGTTTAAAGCAACTTATTGGCGACGCATGACGGACGACGTACGACGACGAACGCAGGGTGATCCTAATAGCTCACCTTGAGCACGTTTTGCTCTGGTGAGCTAACAAGATGTATTTAAGCAAATTTAAAGTTGTCAAGGAAACATCCTCAGTATATAAGTCGTGCTAATCAAGATTTATGAAATTTGAAACAGTTACATTTAATGTAATCCACCTATCATTAACCTATATTCATAGTCATTCAAATACTTGAAGATTCTTCAGTACAGATGCAAGCATCCGCTGACTTGGAGTTATAGGCTCTACAAAGGCTAAAATTCCAATGATCACTCGATGAAACATGATCACAATTTAATGCTTGGTTGGATTACCTTAATCGCAATAAAATCTGATTTTGAAAGAAAAATATATACATGTATATAGATTTTTTCAGTGGTAATGATATTTCTCACGTACTTTTTGAAAAAAAAAGGAAGTGACACCATATGTATTTACCTGTATTTGTAACATACTCTGATTTCTGAAACGACTTGCTAAACGGCGCGAAAATAGCGTTTTCAAAGGGTATACTTTGGTTTCGATAAAAAAAATTTCAAATCGAATTGAAAAATGATTTACGCATTCTTGAAATTTTTAATATTCTATAGTCCTTTTCGGTTAAAACCAAATACCCGGATGTGAGTTCATTTGATCCCTCGTTGAGGACGAGGCTTATAGGTTTAGTGCCGTTCATCAGTACATACGATCAAGCGTACGGAGAACATTTTCAGTTGACGATTCAAAGCGTATACCATGCTGAATGGTCATCTAACAAGGTATTCGATTTTGAATACATTTACCATGTGTTAAGTCCACATAACGATTTTCTAACTGAAATAGTGTAAGAAAAAGACGAAATCCTCCCCTCCCACCCCAAACAATTCAACATAATCACCACCATCATTATAGTCATCACTATCACCCTTTAACTAGCCTCCGTTGATGATGATCACCATCAAAAATCATGATCAGTAAACTTGATCATCATGATCAGATGATTAATCATCATCGCCAGGAAGTCCTTATCATTGATCCGAGCTGATGATCTCAAAAACTAAACTATAGTTTCAACAAGTAGCATTATTAATCATTATCATTATCAGTGTTTGTTATATAATGAATATATCCTCATCATCAGTTATAGGCATTTAAGGTTTTCCCATCCTAATAGCCATATTCCGTATCTTGCCACTGGATGGTTATATTTCTATGAAACTTTGTCACTTTGAAGACATTCAAAAACAAAGTATTTTACCAAGAGTTTTTTGAAGTTTTATTATTGGAGATAATCCACATATAAGTAGCCTATGGAAAATATGTATTTTCTATGAATATGAAAAACTGAATTAAATTTATGAGAAAAACTCATGGTAGAAGGATGCATTTTATGATTTTATATCAATTTCAGTGAAAAAATCTAAACTTTACCATAGGAAAATGGAGGAAATCTTTTTTTTTTCTTTTTTTTTTCTTCAGTTTTCAGGGGAGATCACTCTTGGCAACAAAATAATCAAGGGGAGGTAATAAAATAATTTCTGTCACTTGTCATAACATGTCAATTTGCCCCTAAGATTACCATTGTTTGACACTTTAAAAGCTTATATACATGTGTATTGTAAAGTTATATGCATGGCCTTGATGAATTGGTCGCTATTAGGATGGGAACACCTTAACATCATTGATCGTCATTAGCGAGATCAATGTAAAGCCACCAAACACCATGCGCAACGTCATATATAGTCAGTTACCATCAAGAGTAACATATAGTTAGTAACCACAATGAGTGATGTCATATGAGTCAGTAATCATCTTGAGTAATGCTAAATGTATAGTCAGTAATTATCGTGAGTAACCATTAGTATTACTAACGCAGTAACATTGAGTAATCATGAGTAATGCTAAATGTAAAGCCAGTAATTGTCATGAGTAATGCTAAATGTATAGTCAGTAATTATCGTGAGTAATGATAAATGTATAGTCAGTAATTATTATGAGTAATGCTAAATGTATAGTCAGTAATTATCATGAGTAATGCTAAATGTTTAGTCACTAATTATCGTGAGTAATGATAAATGTATAGTCAGTAATTATCATGAGTAATGCTAAATGTATATTTAGTAATTATTATGAGTAATGCTAAATGTATAGTTAGTAATTATCGTGAGTAATGCTAAATATATAGTCAGTAATGAGTAATGCTAAATGTTTAGTCAGTAATCATCGTTAGTAATGCTAAATGTATAGTCAGTAATTGTCGTGAGTAATGCTTAATATATAGTCAGTAATCGTTATATGTAATGCTAAATATATAGTCAGTAAATATCATGAGTAATGCTAAATTTATAGTCAAGAATTATCGTGAGTAATGCTAAATGTATAGTCAGTAATAACAAGAGTAATGCTAATTGTATAGTCAGTAATCATCGTGAGTAATACTAAATATATAGTCAGTAATTATTATAAGTAATGCTAAATGTATAGTCAGTTATTAGCGTGATAAATGCTAAATGTATAGTCAGTAATCATCATATGTAATGCTAAATATATAGTCAGTACTCATCGTGAGTAATGCTAAATGTATAGTCAGTACTCATCGTGAGTAATGCTAAATATATAGTCAGTAATAGTCATATGTAATGCTAAATATATAGTCAGTAAATATGAGTAATGCTAAATGTAAAGTCAGTAATCATATGTAATGCTAAATGTATAGTCAGTAATCATCATATGTAATGCTAAATGTATGGTCAGTAATCATCGTGAGTAATGCTAAATATATAGTCAGTATTTATTATGAGTAATGCTAAATGTATAGTCAGTAATTATCCTGAGTAACGCTAAATGTATAGTCGGTAATCATCATATGTAATGCTAAATGTTTAGTCAGTAATCATCGTGAGTAATGTTAAATATATAGTCAGTAATTATTATGAGTAACAAACAAAGCAACCAAATTAACCGAAACCAAACCAAACAAACAAAAGTAACCAAACTTAAGAAAGAAGAAATAAACAAAAAATAACGGAGGATCCATTTCCCCTGAAACTACTTTATTCCTGTTTTAAAAGATATAACATTTTTTTCTTCTTTGCAATTTGATATTATGTCATGACAATTATCAAATTGCCATTGATTTGTGTCAGTTTTAAATAATCTGACCATGAAAGGTGTTGTTGCAGACTTAAACAGATAAATTTGTTGGAAGCTAGAATATGAAATTACCAATTTGTTCGTAAAAATGTTTTACAGCAATGTTCCAGCTGAGAGCCATAATAGAGAGGTAAAACAAGCCTCACTTGTATAGATGGTATAGCCCCTGGTTTGAGTCCCGATTTCTACAGATTTTTCTTAACCCCAGCCCCAACCAAAAAAAAACCAAAAAACAACAACAACAAAAAACAACAAAAAACTATTTAATCGAATAAGATAGAAAGACATGGGTTACTTTTAGATGTTTTCAATTCGTTCAACCAGGAACGGGCAATTTGAACAACATCAATGACCAAATATGTTAAACATAATTAATTTAACAACAATCAATCCAATAATCAATCAATCAATCAATCAAACAATCAAAGCCACTCACTCACTCACTCACTCACTCACTCACTCACTCACTCACTCACTCACTCACTCACTCACTCACTCACTCACTCACTCACTCACTCACTCACTCACTCACTCACTCACTCCACTCCACTCCACTCCACTCCACTCCACTCCAATCAATCAATCAATCAATCAATCAATCAATCAATCAATCAATCAATCAGTTTCACGATATATGATTATGTCTAATTCAGGACATTGGTCCAGCCTATGCCTCACGTCAGCTCTGACTCCTGCGTGTGACAGACGTCTGTCGACACATCGTGGCTCCCGTAGTGAGCTCCGCATTTCTTTCACTTTAATGGCTACACATCATGCCAGCACACTTGTCACTGATACGAGTTCTAAAAGAGTTCTCGCTTTTTCAGTCTTTTAATTTTTTTTAATTAATTTTAAACCTGCTCTTTGCGCATGATTTTATTTGCACGGAGAAATATTATCTTATTATATTTGTTGTTTCAGTGATATTATACTTTATTGATATTGTTTTTTATACTATTATGCATGTTCTTTCGACAAAAGAAGTCCGTCGACCTTTCTGTTTACTCTTCTAACCCTCTGGATGACCCCAGAGGAACCCCATTCGGAACATCTCACACTTTTTACTAGTTTACTAGCGTAGAAATGGCCGAGGTGTGTGTGTGTGTGTGTGGGGGGGGGGGGGGGGGGGGGCAAAGTGGCCACTTCTGACGTCCTCAAAGATTTTTCGACATATTTTAACTACATTTCAAACATTTTAATCGTATATGTGATATTCGATGAAGCTGAAACCAATCTACAAGATTCTAAATTTCTTATAATGTCGGTCGCCATATCGTGTTATTTATCGCCTTCATAAGAGTTCGTCGTCGGAACCTACAGTACATATTCGATTTTACTACGGTAACCGTATATACCGCGAAATTTTTAACTGGCAAAACTTCGTTTCGTGACCAATGAAACCATTCGTGTTTTCCATACTCTTCAATAAAGTTACAAAAGCAAAATCTTGACTTTTCGGACAATTATATGTAACACGTCGGTTCATTGGTCAACTGATCCATGCTGTATCCGCTAGGGATAAATTGAAATGCGTAAAATAATTCATGAGTACGAAGTTTTGCTAATCAAATAAGCCACGATCAATAAAGAAGCAAAGCGAATTGAACGAGGATAATATGAGCTTCGCCTTATTTTACGGAGGATTCCGGAAATAGACGAAGAAACACGATTGGTTTCTAACCTTGCTGTCGTTTTACTACATTGTATTCCCCCGCCATATCTCAGCTTTATGACTATATAGAAACGCATGTATCAAATATGTACTCATTTCAACGTTGAACATGTTTGCAATCAACCATCTAATGAAACAGGAACCGTTATTTGACGTATATTGAAATACCAGGCAGAAAATGAATTGCCTTGTAATTTGTGATCAATCATTTACACGTAATCAATGAAAGCCGTGCCTGAAGCGCCTTATTAAATGTCTTAATGCGATGTCCGTGCAATTAGGTACCGGAGACATGATTTTAGCAAACTTTTTTAAGAGCATTGAGGAGCAGAATCGTATTGCCCCAGAAAACCTTCATTGAATTAAAAAATACACAGTCATACTTAAATACATGGATAGTGTAATTGTTGTATGGCATTCAGATTTAACTTACCCCATTGTGCAAATACACCTGACAAATAGTGTCTGGCCACAAGGTCACACAAGGTCACACAACCTACATTAAGGCCATGCTGTAGTATGGACGTTTTCTTCTCTATGACAGCATATCAATCGTATATCGACATCCAGCATTATATATTTATATGTATATACATATAAACAACAACAAAAACAACATTCGGGAAAGACTTGGTCAAAATGTTCGCAGTCTGGTATCATAAATATAGAAATAAGTATTTAAGAAGATTATATGTCCTTGATGATGTTGCCTTTTAGCTTTCTCGTGTTTGTGGTTATATATAAAACGGATCGAGTTTCGATTTTTGTAAGAACATTTTGTAAAATAGCTATCATTTTGCTTCCATGAAGTATAACATTTTGGTACAGGTTTTGAAAAAAGTAGCTTTCTCGTTTATATTTATGAAACGGCTTGCATTTAATTTTTTTCTTAAGCTTTCTTTTTCTTTATAAAACAGCTACATGTATCATTTTTTGCTTTTTTTGCCAATTATGTAACAAGTCTGAATGAAAAAAAAATTAGCCATACCAAAACACAACAAGCAAAAAAACATAACAACAATAACAAAACAAACAAAACTACACAAATTCAGTGGAATCAATCCAAGCGAAAGCAAAAGCCGCTGTGCTGCTTGACAATTAGTAACGTAAGATATGCTTTGAAGTTGTGTCTTGTAATTGAAGATGCTGAAAAATACGAGATTAACCTTTTTTACCAGTCCATTTACACGGATCCTCTTTTATGAAACCCTGTCGTTGTCGAATTACGCCTGAGAGAATCCACGTTTCCATATTCAGATGCAGACGACTGCAGAACCATAATTTACCCATAATGCTCTCCGTAATGTTGCTGACGTCATTAATGGACTGTTATTTGCTAAATTTATAAGATGTGACTGCATGAACATGATCATTTTCTTATTTTATTTGTAGAACGGAAAAGGGAAATAAATTGACGTTTTTATCATTTAGTTAGAACATGACAAAAGCGGAAATGGCGAGGAATATTATCATTTTGAACTTATAATAATCTGAACTTAAGTCTTTTTAACCAATTGAAGGACCATGATTTTATTTGAATGATGTTTAAATGGCTGTTAAACTCTAGATGTTATTGATATGTTAACGATTCTTATTGTAATTCTGTTTTCTCTAAATGAATAAAAAATGTATCCTGACTTAAGCATGACGCGAAACAACGGAAAAAGATCGTTTAACCCACTGTTTACCTTAACCATAACAATTCACACATTCACAGTTTATCCATCCGCATAAAAAAGAAAAAAAAAGTCTAGATATGTAGTTTCTTACTCTCATTTTTGTTAGAAGAGGAAACTGGTTTATGTTAAATCCAGTCCGATTGGCGGAAAGTTCAGTTTAGGTATAATTTTGGGTGTTGTGGGAAAGCACTTTGGGGTCCGACCCCTTAGTGTGTTACGCTTTTTGGGATCAGAATTGGAACCAAAAGTGCGTTGCATTGTTACATTACTATATCCGGTAGGGTGAAAACTAACGCACTTTGGGGCCAAAAGGTTATGAATAAGTATACAACTGAAGTTTCTACGAGATTTATTTTACCAATCTTAGCAGATAATTTTCTGATATAAAATGACTTATGTGAGCGTTATGGATCAAATTAAAAAAAATGTTAAAGAAGTTCCCATATCTGAACAAAACAGACAAGTTTTTAAAAAGAAGGTCGAATTCCAACAATATTTTTTAGCGCTAATTAAAACTTAAATATTTAAGGGCGAATTTTATTAGTCTTGATTCTCTAACAAAAATACCAAAATATTTCATTTCTTACCTATTATTGTTAGTTATTAAGGTAATAATTCATTTCAACTTAGTCATGACTTAATATTTCATAAAATAGTAATGGTGGAATGTGTATCTACCTAGTTTAGGAATTAAAGTATGTATTTCTTAGCGCTAAGAATTGTTGGTGGAATTCGAGCCAGACATTTGTTTCTTGTTTAGCTCCTCGATGTTAGATACCAAATATAGATATATAGAAATATGAAGACGTCATTGAATCTGGCTTTATATATGCACATCAAACTCCGTTGTATACCACATTCTATAACGGTTTTACCTTATCTACATCATCATGGTCGTCATCATCAGATTTATAGATAGTTAAAATGATGAACACGCAGACCTAACGTGACAGATGTCGCTTTCTTTTCTTGTTCAAGCTATGACACTGTAGTGAAATATACCAAATACATTTTAGATATTGCTTTTTGCTTATGAAATCTCTCTTTTTTTGTGTCGCCTGACTAGAGTCAGGCGACATATAGGGGTTACTTTTGTTGGTGGCAGCGGCGGCGGTGTCCCAATCTGCTTGTCCGGAGCATAACTTTGTCACCAGAAGTTTGAATGACTTGAGACTTTGTATGAATGTTTCTTGCAATAACCCAGAGCCCAGTGCACAAGAACCATAACTCTGCCTTGTGCACTTTTTGAGTTATTCCCCTTTGATAGATTTTCTAAGTGCATTTCTTGTCCGGACCTTAACTTTGTCACCATAAGTTTGATTGACTTGAGACATGATATTTTTGTTTCTTGCAATAACCCGGAGTACAGTGCACAAGAACCATAACTCTACCTTGTGCGCTTATTGAGTTATTCCCCTTTGATAGATTTTCTTTGAGCATATCTTGTCCGGAGTATAACTTTGTCACCATAAGTTTGAATGACTTGAGACTTGGTATGTATGATAAAAGGGTTTAACAACTAAAAAGTAATCATATTTCATTATACTTGTTAAAACGTTTAAGTTATAATAGTCCTTACATTTTTATTTTATCTTTATAAGCCTTTCTCTGTTTTATGGCAACATCATTGCGCATTAATACTCCATCCTTAAAAGAAAGTGACAAACTGGCATCTTTACTATCAACAGATAAATCATCGTCAGGCGACACATCCGACTCGCGGAGTTCTAGTTAAACTTATTTCTCTTTCATCTAATGGGAAACACGTTCTTAAAACGTATACTAATCTCCTCGACGGTTCCTGGTTTGGAACAGTACTTTATGCCTGGGAAGGTCATGAAAAATTCTTACCCCCAAGGGGTTCTAGCCCACAACCTTCGGATCCGCAGTCGGGTATGTTACCACTGGACCACAACGTCCTTTCTCTCTTTACGGACAGGTTTCCATATGAACTGTTTTTCACATTTCACCTACTCCTAGTAATACATCAATGTTAAAAGTCCAGTTATTGTTTTCAGATCTGGTTATTAAAGCCTGTTTTGCGCATGCGCCTTGCATTTTAAAACGGATATCAAGAATGTGAGGGTGATGTGCTGTGCTTGTTTGGTAACAAATACATGAAACAACTAATACACAAAACTGAAAGTCAAGAGGTGACCATGACAGACAAGATTATGATAAGTAGGAGGGGTGATAATATGATGATGATAATGATGATAATGATGATGATGAGAAGGAGGGGTGATGATGATGATGATGATGATTATGATGATGAGAAGGAGGGGTGATAATTATGATGATGAGAAGGAGGGGTGATAATGATGATGATGAGAAGGAGGGGTGATAATGATGATGGTGATGATGAGAAGGAGGGGTGATAATGATGATGATGAGAAGGAGGGGTGATAATGATGAGATGATGATGATGAGAAGGAGGGGTTAAAATGATGATGATGATGATGAGATGATGAAGATGGAGATTATGATGATGATGATGATGATGATGATGGGGATGTCCATAACGTAAATAATGCAATCGATGTTTGACACCAAAGCGCGTTCGTTTGGGACACACTTTAGGGTCTATTTTCGCAGCCGACCCCAATGTGCTTTAGACCAACCGCACTTTGGGTCGGACTCCGTAGTGTTGTAGCGGTAGTAGACTATTCAGCTGAATTATTTACACTTCGACTCTATATCTCTCTTTCGTCTCTCTCTCTCTCTCTCTCTCTCTCTCTCTCTCTCCACAATTCAATTAGTAAATTAAATGTTGACATGTATGAAGTTATGTAGGTCTGTGTCATTTGTATATTAAATCATTACTTATTTCTATTATAAACATTATAATATTCATACAAATAATTTAATTTAATCATTATTTCTTTATTAACCTTGGTCATCTATAGCGACATAAGTTTTGTTAATCCGCTTTGTCAGTTTTATGGCTTTCCAGTAATGTATGATTGACATACCTGTTCATTCTGTAATTTGTTATAATGTTAGTTGATTTTGAATATAAAATAAGAGTTGTTTTTTTTCAGTTTCAACCTCCGTCCTGTGCAGAAGTATGTCAGGACAATCTCTCTACGTATTTTATTTCAAATATCGTCTTAAATTTATATAGAATACTGTATATTTATTTTATTGGATATCTGTGTTGAAATATATTTATTTAACAACACAGTGACTTTGTGCGATTTTACATCCTAACACGTGTAACCACGGAAAAGAAGTATTCGGACTACCGGAACTTATCTACCTAGTACATGTATGTTCACCGGGTTACCAGTTTCTATAATTTTCACTGGGTTACCAGTGCGTTCCCACATGGCGTCCTTTAACTTTGTTTTCAGTCCAATGATGTTTAAATACATAAATATAATCTTTTGTTAAATGGAAATATATTTCTGAACTAGTTTTGCCTCTAATTCAACAATGCCAATATGAATTTAAAATGCTGGTGCCTTGGTTTTTTTTGTTTGTTTTTTTTTTGTCGCTGCGATTAAATTTAATTAAGATACAGCGACCCGAAGTGGAAGACCCCGAGTGAATAGTTGCATGGAAGTACAACTGCAGACGACCTACAGCAAGTCAGCTAAATGGCTTATTCACGTGAAAATCTCAAGTAGTAAGTGCGTAACTGGAATCCAAAGCAACAAGAGTCTAACCTTGGCTGGGATAAGGCAGTAAATTATGTTGAGACGATATTGTAGTATACGCAAAGTTTGTATTGTATGAAAACACACAATAGCCGAATCAATATTATCATTATTTCATTCTTGGGCATGTGTTTTAAAGTTAACACTTTATTTCACGTTTAATCTCACCTGTAATGGCTCAGATAATGACAAATTTTAGGGTTTATAGTGACAGAAAGCTGAAACACACACACACACACACACACACACACACACACACACCGAAACAATAACAACTTTAAACAAGCGACCATCGCAATTTTTTACGTACGTTACCAGGAATGAAGGTGAAAGGCGAAGTGTTAACCACACGGCCATTTTTTTTTATTTTTAGCAAGAACTCAGTTCAAATGTACATTTGTATTCCAGGGGAAGAGGTGCGTCTGTAGCCTTTATGTAATACAGAGTTGTATACCAGAGCTAAAACACTGAAGAAAGATGCAACTGTGACCTCATGTACTTCGTCAATATCCGGAATTATATCAGCTATCATTGCTATTGTTTAAGTTGGGTCAACATCTAAAGTACTTATCTGTTGCAACTTTTATAGTACAAAGGACGCCGCGGTCCAGTGATAACGTACATGGCTTCGGATACGTGGGTTCGAACCACACTGGAAGCAAGGATTTTTCTTGACTTTCGCAGTACTGGGCCAACCCAGGAAATGTGAGAGGGATTCGTATGAGCTGGTAGAACAGAACAACGGAACAAATCAAACTTTTATTTAGACTTAAGCATAACAGCTCATCGCCATACATATAAATAATTAATATTATATATTTCGCATGCATATATTTCACATATCACGTTTCACAAACATACGCACTGACGCATATCAAATTTTCAGCAGTGAAAAATGAAAGCAGCATGCACTGCTAGGTCAACTGCCCACGAACCGTACCACAAACAAAACCATGTTTTTGCGTGAACCAGGTCAACCATCGACTACCTACTATCTCGTTGTAGCTATTGAATAGTATTTAGTCAATTAGAATAATTATTTAAACACTGAAAAGGTCCATTGACACCAGAAGCAATATATCACCACAATAATCACCGCAATATAGATTTCAAGATTTCAAGATTTTATTTCAATAAACCAGACGGTCATTAGACCCATGTGGTATCATAACATGGCGACAGTATAACATACATTTACATGCATATTCATCACTTCATATAAATTATTTTAAATTTTTTTTAATTTCACCAATTTATTAATAATAATACTAGGCAAAGAGAGAGAGAGAGAGAGAGAGAGAGAAGAGAGAGAGAGAGAATAAATAAATTAATTAACCAATCAGTTAATTAATCAAACAGTCAGTCAATCAATTAACTAAAAAAAAAAATAAAAAAAAAATTACTACACGTTCAGTCTTACCAAAAGGGAGAAATAAGGTTTTATATATGACCACAAGTTATAACCACAGTATATATTTTAGAGGTTGACTAGCTCCCCTACACTGACGAAGAGTGCGTAATTAGTACGCGTAGAGGGGCTAGCTGTCAGTGAGGTTTTGGCCCTGTTTCACCTTCGTACGATCAAATTCGATTTTAATCCTAAGAATGTCGGCATACATAATGTTTATGCATTTCTCATTTTTCTCAATAAAACATAAAACACATGCATTATACATCACTTGCAGTGTAAAACACCCCACAGAATAAAAAAGTTTACGTAAACGAACATTTCTAAAGACGAGGTTTCGTAAAGCAGACCCCATGTTTCAAACAAGAGTACTTCGTGCACATCCCCACAACCCCAGCCCCCAAACATTAGGTAAGGCCCTATTTTCTTCCAATATGCAGCACTTGAAACAACACTCGCAAACGGAAGTTGATAGCTTTGTTCTACTGGAATGGCGAGTTCGATGCAAAAACCGATAAACTAATTGGTCATAAAACTCAATATCGGGTCATTTAATGAGATGTCCTTGCTGCAGGCGTGAACAAAGTTCGATTTTTGTCTTCAATTAAGATTTATTCGTTTTCCTCCTTTGTGGGGTCCTTCTCTCGGTTACCTTGATTATTGAAAACGCTGGAAACGATGATGATGGATATTTATGAGCAGTTTTATGTGATACTGACCTTGTGGGACTGACTGATAAAATGCTACTTTTATCTGAAAGATTTTCATGTGAAACAATGATAAGAGGAAAAAAAAGATGGTAAAATCATGTTAAGATGTTTCACGAGAGAGTGACATGTATGTATTTATAAATGTATGCCAACGAGAGGTATGTAGCTTTGTAACTTCAAAAGGTCAGGGTAAATAAAATTTCATCAATATCCGGTTATGACGATGTGATGAGTGCGTAAAATAACAAACTTGTTTACATACGAACCCCAATGGCCTTATTCTATATCTTGTCACTGGATGATGATATTTCTATCAAACTATGTCACTTTGAATACATAAAAAAAAAAAAAAGTCTCGCTGAGAGTTTTTAGCTCGCCGGGACGAAGTCCTCGGAGGGCTTTTAGATTGTGGTATGTTAAACTTTAGTTCCTGCGTCAAACTATAGTTTCTGCTCGATAACTCCGGAACGGGTTGACAGATTTATGTAATTTTTGGTACACATATATATCCTAATGAAATGAAGGTCATATACGATTTTTTGACAAAGTCCGTAAATTTTAGACACAGTTATGGTCCCTTTTTGATTTAGAATTTGCACAAAAACACCTTGTCCGCACGATAACTTCCGAACGTGTTGCTATGTTTAAATAGTGTTTGGTCCACATGTCTATCCTAATAAAATGAAGGTCACGTTCGACTTTTAGCAAAATCCGACATAAATATTTGACACAATTATGGCCCCTTTTCAACTTAGAAATTGCAAGATAAGAACACCTTGTTTGCGCTAGCTTGTGAAAATGATGATAATTTCCAAAATTCCAAATTTTACCTTGTTATTCGGATCGTTGTAGATGCGAAAATAAAATATATATTAAGATTGAATACTTATGGTTTGGGAAGTTTCCCTATTATTTATAGTGCGCACGCGCGCGCGCGCGCACACACACACACTGAAACTGAAAGGGGTAGTTGCTGTTTTTATTTCAGCGACTGTTTTAGCTCGCGGGGAAAGTGGTCTGCTCGGCGAACTTTGTTGTCTTCTGACAACGTATTGTTTTCAAATATTCTTACATTTGGTGTAGATAATCTGTATTTAAGTTAACAATGGAGGTTATGGGAAATATACAATTTCTGTGAATATGAAAAACTGATTTTCAGAAAAACTCACGGTAGAAAGATGCATTATATGTTCTTTTTCAAATTTCTTGAAAAAATCTAAACTTTACTGTGGAAAATGGAGAAAGTCATTTTGTTTAGTTTTCAGGGGAGATAACTCATGAAAACAAAATAATCAAGAAGAGGTAATAAAATGGCTTCTGCCACATGACATAACATATAAATTTGCTCCATTACTTGACATTTTAAGGTTTATGCCCTGTAATTCAATTTTGTTTAAGGCATATGCCCCATAATAACCATCAAAGCCATGCACATAACTTCACAATATTAGCTTTTTAAATGTCAGCCCATGGGCCTCATAAAGGCAAATTGACATGTTATGACATATGACAGAAATTCTTTTATTACCTCCCCTTTATAATTGTGTTGTCATGAGTTATCTCACCTGAAAACTACAAAAAAAAAGTGATTTTCTCCATTTTTCTTAAGGTAGAGTTTAGATGTGTTCATGAAATTTGAATCAGAATTATAAAATGCATCTTTCTACCGTGAGTTTTCCTCGAAAATCAAATTCAGTTTTTCATATTCACAGAAAATGTACACATATATTTCCTGTAGACTTCAATGTTATCTTAAATACAGATTATCTCCCCTACATCTAAAAAACCAGACAAACTCTCTCTGTGGTGATATACTGCGGTAATATACTGCGGTGATATACTGCGGTGATATATCAGTGTCATGCAGCACGGTATCTTTCCCAGGCTGACTTAGTCCCAAAATGACTAAAATACTGTTGATGGGACGTCATTTGACGTTAACTCATAACTGTCATTGAAAATCAAATTTAAAACTTTACACTTTCGTGCGGATAATATTCTGTCTCTTTGATGGTTTATCATCAAATATGTACTCTTATTATATATCAAACGTGAAATGTAAAACGAATAAGATTGCAATTATTATGCACGCAGACTATTCGTTTGTCAGTTCAAGATCCTGGATTCGTCTTCAGGTTTATTGTAACAGTAAATTTTGCATATGCCACGTGCCACCAGAAATAGGTTTCTACATCACGAAAAAGATATCTTTATTTCATTATTACTTTGTTAGTCATATAGCACAATAATTTAGCCATGAAACTTACATTACAGTATAAAAGCGATGCCACATTTTCAGGCTAGATAACTTTCAAGCTCTATTTGGTGTTAATTGAGATGTTCAGTGAAGTCCAAGATTGCCCAATAATTTCAAACGTCTAATAATCCCCCTAGACAGTAATAATTCCTTGGTTTGCAAAAAGTTATTTTATATACGCGTGATGTATAGGAAGTTTTACACTAAGATCCGGAGACTCAAAGAATTTCACTTTGAAAGATAGAACTTTGCTGTTATTTTGTACTTTTGCTGCGTTCAGCGACGGTCATAAATTATCAAGGTTTATAAAATATTTGTGAAACTTAATTCTTGATATGTTTATTCCTTTAATATTTCACCAGAAAAAGCAATATTATGATACCGTTTTTATTAACGTATGTGCAGTGCTGTCATTGTTACGGTGTTATTATTTGTACGGGGTGCTCAAATTGCAAAAGGAGAATTTGAAGAGAATTCCGACTGTTTGTCTATTTCCCTCGCAGAGAATATCTGTAGATTTGTCTCTTTTCATTTGTAAATGAAACTATGTCGTTTTGTGTTTTTCTTCAACAAGTTGTAATTGTATTTAAACAAGTTATGAAGTGATTAAAATAATCAGCAAGAGAGAAATTGCCTCGCAACAATTCATTATTTCATATAAGAAACGTTTCGTTTTAGGCTATATTTGTTTCAGCAAAAAGTAGGGATGTGATTTATCTTTTTTGTTTTATTTCAATTTTATCTGTTGACCCAGTCTTCATTGCTAAAAGGTTCAGAGTGTCTGCTCCTGTTCCTGGATAGCCTTTTACTGCTGTCTTGGGGGTAAATCGGCGTTGCTACAATTTTATGTGTTAACACGACTGTGTAACTATTTTTGACATCCTCAATGTATATAGTGTTACCACGTCTCATGGTATATGATTTATTTAAGCTATCACATGCAGCATAATTTGCATCGATTCGAAAAAGAAAACGGATCGGCAATACTCGGTATAATTCGCTGATTTAAACTGACCAATCAGTGACTGGGAAATATCTCAAATGTACGTTTATTTCCAATTATTATACGCCAGTATAGATAAGGTGTTCAGGAGTTCTCGTTGATTTTCGTAGCTTTACGCCTCGTTTCGGACTGAAATGGTCTATTGCTTTAGCCAAATCACTTCAGAATTGTATTCATATGCTTGATCATACTCAAATAAAAACGGGTTCGAAAAGAGTATGTCAAATATCCTGTTCAGCTATAGAATTCATTCTGGTCTCTGATAGTGTCAAAATCAGTCGACATATGTATAAGGGATCACTCATTAATGTATTGTACAAGAAAAGTAATTCAAAATGGCATAAATGCTGACCTGTTATAATGAAATGTATCAGAAACAACAGTGAACTATTTCACCAAAATCTTATTAACACTTATTTGTCTACTGTTTTAATGTGTTATGATGTGTCAGAAGCATGGGTTTGTATTGAAAAGATTTTTATCTGACAATAGGCGAAAAAAGATGTTAGTTTCCACTAACATCTCTGAAAGAAATAGGGTCGGTAGGTCGGCTGAACTTTTTCTTTTACTTTTTTCCCGTATTTTTTTTTTGAGGAAGTGACGAAAATCAGTGTGTTGAAACAGTTATAGCCCGAATACTACGAAAAAAAGTTAAAGGTCGGTACAAAAAAAATGAATAAAAAAATAGGGTCGGTCGGGTTAATGGAAACAAGTAACTTTTTTTTTTTATTACGCCTTAATAATTTAGCACCGATAAATAAATAAGAAGCAAACAAAGAACTGAGCCATAGGTCACACATGAAATACTTAAGCCTATTTCTGAAAGATACAAATCATTTTCTGTCAACAAGAAAAGTAGTTCTTCTGAAAATTATGAATTATTTAAAGCTGTCAGAAATAAAACTTAAAAACTTATATATAAGGTCACAAAAGATTTTATAAAGACCAATTATTTTGCTAATGAAAATGACCCCAAGCCTCCTGAAAAATCGTAAGAGAAATATGCATGCCTTCTTAAAAATGTGACATGTCTTCTGCAAACATAGAACATTAATGATGAAATCACCTTTTGCTAACCGGAAGTTGCCAAACATTTCAGTACATACTTAACTGATGTATCTTCAAATTTAGTTTCCCGACTGCCAAAAGCTCTGTATCATAATTTTATTTCAGCAAAGTGTTGTTGTAGATAATTACTAATTTTCTCTTGTTTCAGAAAATAATGTTTTAAAATAACTAAACAATATAAGCACGAACAAAACCGCACGTTTCGGTAGAGTATATGCTTAATTTGTTTATAACGATTTCCTCTAACATATGTTACCAATATATCGTTAGGTCAGATACCTTTTGGCATAGTTGATAATGTATTCTAATGTCTTAATTGCAAATGCATGGTTTAGTTTCAGATAGCATAAGATGATTTCGATCCTACTTGGCTGGTCGCAAACAGTGTGTAAATGGTCGCCAACAGTGTGTAAATTTGAATTTACTCACTGTTGGCGATCAGACAAGAAGGATCGAAATCGTCTTATAATAAACCAAACATTTGCAACTAACATATTGATTAAAATACAATAATCAATTAATCTTCAACAGAAGTACATATATCTTGTGGTGTACCTTTGGGATCAACACTGGGGCTGCTATTATTTATGATGTATATAAATGACATGTCTGGGGTTTTAGTTTAAAAATGTTTTATTGGTCACATTCTACAATGCAGTTTACATACATGTAAAATAAAGTGGGATAAAATCGAAAGCTTAAAGCTTATTGAGATTTTCTCCTTTTGACAAACACACTGTTGCTTTATGATGATAATTCAGTAATACTAGAATCCGGGGAGGATAAGGCTGGTATCGAAAAGTTGTAAGATACTGGTTGGTATATAAATCAAAGCGCACAGTGCGCTGAGAGACGGCGACGGGATTAACATTCTAAACCCAGCGTTTCTGAAGTTATTGAAGCAGTCACATGACGACAAAAACTCCACCGCTGTTGCTACAGAGGTACTGTTTGTAACATAATAATCCGGAGTAAAGGTCATGAACCTTTCATTCATAAAGAGCTGCATACCTTAGTAGGTCATTCTCTTTCTCTTGTACTAGCGAATTCTATCTGTTGTTTTGTACGTGTAGAAATTGACCAGGTATTTGATTATTTAAGATACTAGAATGTTTGCCTATCTATTTCAAAGTTAAGAAATGCCCTGGGAGGAACCTAACTCGCCATCATGCAAAATATTGTGTGGACTACTTTAGGTCAATTACATCATACGGAGCACTACTTTTTCTTGTTACAGGAGTAGATCTTCATGTACGTAAGATGGGTTGCTGTTCTGGTTAAGAAATGTCACGTATGTTTTTTTCACGCTTAAAATTGATGCTTCCAGTGCAAAATAATGGCAAAAGAAAACATGTTAACAAACAGTAACACGCTAAAAGCGGTTACGGCTATGATTTAAACGCCTGTGTAACATATTCCACTCGTATTCGTTAGTGCAGAATCGCATTGCACGGATCCGCACTAAGCGCGGAGAGGTACAGTTAAAAATGTTGTGGAAAATATGCAAATTAGCAAGGCCTGATTTCGATTTCCAGCATAAGACGGCTAATCGCCGTCTAAAAACTGTCAATCCATCTTTTAAAAACAGAGAGTATTTTCTTTGCTTCATAACCAAGAATTTGAAAAAAAATCTACCAAGTACATAAGCTTAAATGTTAATGAAATAAAACATAGTATTTAGGTGCAGCCTTTAACCAGTCTCATAGTTTTGAATCAATGGCTACTTCGTTAACAGTGCAAGCCAATACACATCTTAAACTTTTATTCAGAAAGAAATGTTTTATCCTTTTATACCAATGAAAATTTTGTTCTGACTCACTTTAAATCTGCTCTGGCTGGTACTTTGGAATTTCATAAAAGCTGAAAAATGTTCTTCAGGTTATCCAAAATAATCTAGCTAGATTTGTGCTAAATCTGGTCCAAAGAACTCACTAGCAGTCAAACAATTTTCGTGTCACCTGCTGTAAGCAGAGGTGACCTTAGGGATCACTTTTCCGTCGTTTGTCTGTCCGTCTGTCCGTCACAACTTTTCCGTGACACGTGACTCATGTGTTCCAAAGAACACCCTTGTGTCAGCTAGGTTGGATATCTCCTGAATTAAGAGTAAAAAATTATCTCTATATATACTACACAAAGTTTCCTAAGCACCACATATAATGTCACTGTGAAATTAAAATTAGCCATAACTTCTGTTACATTTGTCCATATGTCTTGAACTTTCACAACCATCTTTTACATACCCAATTTTTTTATTTAATGCAAATATTTTAAAGTATAAAATCTTAATAATGAGATTTCAAAACAACAATAACAAGCAAAACTTTTTCTTTTATAAATATAACATCATCTATTAATTTTCAATTTA
Organism: Solen grandis; assembly: GCA_021229015.1. Classification (NCBI taxonomy): domain Eukaryota; kingdom Metazoa; phylum Mollusca; class Bivalvia; order Adapedonta; family Solenidae; genus Solen; species Solen grandis. Next base: position 80,912,193 of record CM037778.1, read on the forward strand.
CATTCACTTATTGAAACGTCAATATTAAAATTTAATTATTAAAAATCATTACTTCAAATAACAAAAATCATACTTCCAAGTAAAAGGTTGAAATGTTTGTTGAGTATACTTTTAGTGCTTAACAGACTTTGTGTAGAATATTTTTCACCGGTCTACCAAGATATTGGCTAGTATGTGATGTCTGGGGGAATAAGATAAAGTGTATTCTTCAGTGTAGTAATATCTTTGAGCGTTGGCAGCATATATAACATATGTTGATCACTGGCAGCATATATAACATATGTTGATCACTGGCAGTCACTGGCAACATATATAACATATGTTGATCACTGGCAGTCACTGGCAACATATATAACATATGTTGATCACTAGCAACATATAACAAGTTGATCACTGGCAGCATATATAACATATGTTGATCACTAGCAACATATAACAAGTTGATCACTGGCAGCATATATAACATATGTTGATCACTGGCAGCATATATAACATATGTTGATCACTAGCAACATATAACAAGTTGATCACTGGCAGCATATATAACATATGTTGATCACTAGCAACATATATAACATATGTTGATCACTGGCAACATATATAACATGTTGATCACTGGCAGCATATATAACATATGTTGATCACTGGCAACATATATAACATATGTTGATCACTGGCAACATATATAACATATGTTGATCACTAGCAGCATATATAACATATGTTGATCACTGGCAACATATATAACATGTTGATCACTGGCAGCATATATAACATGTTGATCACTGGCAGCATATATAACATGTTGATCACTGGCAACATATATAACATATGTTGATCACTGGCAACATATATAACATATGTTGATCACTGGCAGCATATATAACATATGTTGATCACTGGCAGCATATATAACATATGTTGATCACTGGCAGCATATATAACATATGTTGATCACTGGCAACATATATAACATATGTTGATCACTGGCAACATTTATAACATATATTGATCACTAACAACATATATTACATGTTGATCACTGGCAAAATATATAACCTATTGATCACTGGCAACATGTATAACATGTTCATCACTGGCAACATATATAACATAATGATCACTGGCAGGGGCCTCCGTAGCCGAGAGGGTAAAGTTGCTGACTTTAGCACTCACTCAGCCCCTCACCGCGTGGGTTCGAATCCCGACAGGGTTATTCGGATTTTCATGTGAGAAAGTCTTACAGCTGGCTTGCGGTAGGTTGGTGGTTCTAGCCGGATGCCTCCGTGCATTTGGGGTCTTCCTCCACCTGTAATTAGCTGGACGTCGCTATATGACTGAAATACTGTCGACGCGACGGTAAACTCAAATAGTCAAGTCAAGTTAATCACTGGCAATAAATACATCTGATAGCATATAACGTATGTTTATCACTGGCAACACGTATACCTTGTTTGATCACAGCAACATAAATAACATATATTGATCTTTGGCAGCATATACAGACCGTAATCCGTTCAAGTACACCAAATCTGCGTTCCGTTTGCGTTTGAACATCGTTTCATTTGCGTTTGCAAATCGTTTCATTTGCGTTTATCGTTTACGTTTCTAAACGATAAACGCTGGATATAAACGCTGAATGCATCTATAAACGATTACAAACGCATTTGCATTTCAACTTCGTTTATTTTCGAACCGTTCTCCGTTTGCGTTCACCGTTCACCGTTTGCGTTCACCGTTTGCATCGTTTTTCGTTTACC
>CM037778.1:80914052-80938602 GCA_021229015.1 Solen grandis
GTCTGTTGCCTGCAATTGAGCAAATAGGCTTGACCCTTCTAACACTGTGGGGTTGTTCACTGTAAGCAACTGGCCGATAGGCAGTCTGTGAAGACTTGGCACAGATCAGTTGGCAGTGACATAAGACAAATAAAAACAAAACCACCTGGACGCCTGAGCCAAGTCAGGCAAGCAACCGGGTTGGGCTGAGAGATAAACAAAGAAAGATATAAAAGTGTGGAAAAGAAAAACATACAAAGATAAAGAAAAATATATATATATATATATATATACATTGTACATTTAGCTTATAGTAAATGAAAATTATATATATATATACATTGTACATCTAGATATATATATAGCATATAAATATATATATAGGGAGAGCATATACATTCAAGTAATAGTGTTTAAGTAAAAAATTATATAACAATATTGTTATACAATTATATAGATACCATACTTGTAGAAAGTGTAGTGTGTGTAAAAGTTATATAGTTTATCTTACATATTGTTTATAGTATTTCAATCATTGAATTGCAACAATGGGTATTGCAGTTGATCAGTATAGGTCCTCAATTGGTGGGTTTTATAGGGTGGCCAAATACAGATCATTAAAAGGAAAACGAGGATGTGAACAAAATAAACCTGAAAAGATTACTGGAACACAAAAACCTGTGTTTAAAAAATTAAAATATGAGGTCCTTAGAAATTTAGCAAAGAAGGAAGGAATCAAATCCAAAAGTGTTTATTATGCATCACTGTGGAGCATGCAATTATTTATGTGTAATGTTGTAAACAATTTTACACTTCAGGAACAAACTAGAACAATTGTGAAAGAAAACAAAATGGCTGAATTGTTTATGCGGGCCATGAAAAAAGAACCAACATGCAAGAGAGGGAAATGGAGGAAACTGAGAAAACACAAGACCAGGAAAAATAATGTAAGTGCAGTAGAATTAAGATGTTCCTATTATGCCTCTCTTTGGACCCTTCAAATATTTTTGCTTTTGACTTGCAGGATTGTTGATACAAACATGCCTAAAAAGGTTGCAACTAGTAAAAATGGGAAACATAATAAAGCATGTAGAAAGGGAAACTTGACAAAACTGAAGCTATGCACTGTAGAATCAAAGTGGTCTAATAATTCCTCACGGAGTGAAATGTATAAAACCTCAACCTCTTACACTAGTAAAATTTGCATGGTTCAAAACAACACTGCATACATGTCTGATATACTGTTACTTGGAGGAGATGTTGAGTTAAATCCTGGACCAACAGATGTAATTAAAGAAAATGGCAACATAAAATGTAACAAAAATGAGGATAGAAAATGTGAGAGCTTCGAAAAACTATCCGTCTTTTCAAATATAATAACATCATTACACGTGTTACAAATGGGTGGATATGGTAAAAAGAAACGTATGATTGTCAAAAAACAAGCAGAGAAAAACATTTCAAATAATACTTGCAAGACAAACCCATCAACTGATTGCCAAATTGTTGCAGAAACAAATGATATGTCAGAGTTTGGATACTTCCAACCCCTTTATAGTAGTTGTAAAAAAACTCTATGCCAGAAATTGAATATTGTATATGAAAAATGTAATTTGTCACAAAAACTTTTAGTCTTTATAAAAGAAACCAAGCCACTGACTGTGTATAATATTAAAGGTGATGGAAATTGTTTATTTAGGGCAGTATCGTATTCAATATCTAATACCGAGAGTAATCACTTCGAAATTCGAAACGCTATTGTCCAACACTTATCGAAACAAAAATGCAAAAGCTTTATTTGCCTGAATAAAGGTATAACAGAAAAAGAACTGCAGACCTACATTAACACATCAAATATGAATGAAAGTGGAACATGGGGTACTGATGTAGAAATACTTGCTGCTTGTCATCTCTTAAATGTAAGGATTTTAACTTATGACAGTGATTTGAAATGGAAATTATTTGGAGAAAAGAATAAGCAATTACCCACCATATATCTAGACCACTCAACAGGAAATCACTATGATGTGTATCTTCAACTCTTGGATGTAAGGATTTTAACATTGATGATGTTTGTCTGAGCAAAAGTAATCCAGATATTTCTGAGGAAACTTGCTCTAGTGTTGACATGCACACTCTGGAGGATGCAGATACATTACAATGGAAACAATGCAGATTATATACAAAAATTGCACGGAACATGTCACAGCATGATGAAATATTTGCTGGCATTTGGACAGAGGAAAAACTGTGTCAGAAGTGTATGTGTTTTTCTTTTCAATCATACTTTAGATGACTTGGTCTTAATCAATTCTGTTTTATTGACGAGACATTGAGATCTGGTATAATGCTATTATAGAGAGATTACTCAATGCATTCAGTCAGAGACGGGTTATTTGGGATATACTGATTACCAAATCCTATTTCATACCAGACAAAAACAATTTACAATGACTTACGGTGCGGAACAAGGATATATGAGTCATGGTGACAACCTGAAAGTATAACACTTGATGAAATGTATCTTAATGCACTTGAGCCAAATAGAGCATGTTCTAATTACATATGACTAGCAACACAGTGTGTATATATTGCTCTACAATTACCAAGGAATACAGATGTTTTGATCCTCATCAATGAGATTTTAAATGGTGCACATTCGCAAATGAAAAAGCGGTTGTAATATGCTCCAACTCCTACATGCAGTTATTGAAATATAATCTGGAATACTGCTAGATCTCTATTGCTTGCGATGCATACAGGTCAAATGGTTAATACTCTTTTTTGTTGTGACTCAATATGCTATAATGAACTTTCACTGGAGAGTATACATACAGAAAGCACGACACTCAATTTAATTCTGTAATACTAAACAAAAGATCAAAGGAAAACTTTAAAATTATAGATGTACAAATTTAAAAAGAAAAAGGTTGCAAAAGGCGTTATTTGATGCTGAGAAAAAAAGAAAAGATCATGGATCACAAATTGATGATGGAAAGGACCTCATTGGAAAAGAGCAAAGAAAGAAAAAACAATATCAGAAAATAAAATACCAAAAATGATGAAGTATACAGGCTTATAAAAAATAATAGGGTAAAATAAGATATAATGAGGACAATACATACAAAGAAAAAATAAAATGTAATTCTTATGGTTTAAAATATAGGACAATCAGGCTTTCCAAGAGAAGAAAAAAATTTACAGCAGACAATAGTTATTGTGACCTATGTGTTTACAAGAACATGTTAAACTCTTATAACAAAAGGAGTTTCATGAAAATGAGACTGTACAGGAACAGGTGGATTCACATAACTAAAGGAAGTATCATGAAGATGAGTCGTACAGGAAACAGGTGTATTATCATAACAAAGGAAGTATCATGAAAATGAGAATACAGAGAAAGGTATATTCTAATTAACAAAAGGAAGTTATCATGAAAATGAGACGTAACAGAGAAACAGGTGTTTTCCATAACAAAAGGAAGTAATCATGAAAGATGAGGCATACAGATTGCGACAACATTTACATAAAAAATTAAGGATGTTCAGGATGAAGTTACAAACAGCAACTGAAACAAAAATAAAAATGAAAGAAGATATATGAGTGACATGTGTTACACTGAAGAGAAATAATAAGCAATGTTTATTTAAAGAGAAGCATCTGATTATTTAAAAACAAAACACAACATCTACAATGTTTTAGATTATTTCAAACAAGAAATAACTAGAGGTTTATATATATTTGTTGTGTGTGTAACTGAATTCTATTTTAATCAGGTTCAAAGTTGCCAAGCTTCTTTATATGACAAAAAAGTGGTCTGGAAATGCATCTCTCATAAATATCGTTAATGTTTGTAGCAGTACATGTGAGAGATTGTCACTTAAGTTAAATCATCAGTATCACACTCTTGGATCTTCCAACTTGTCACAGCTAAACTTAAACAGAAATTAATCCACCAGAATCAGCATATAATAACTTAACAGTTGATGAAAATTCCTAAGAACTGTAGTTGCTATATTCATTGGAAAGTACCTTATTGCTAAACACATTCCCATTTCAATGAAACTTTTAGCTTTACAAAGGGTGGACATTATAGGTGTACATGGACCAGTTAAATGTGTGCCTGCTAAATATTTCTGAAAAACTGTCATTGTTTTTGCCACGACTCGAATAATGTGATTTGTTGTTGCGTGTGAAATTGAAGCGGAAATTGTCATATAAAGGAAATTATGAATTATAGATTGTAACAGGGAGCGTTATACAAATTGCTTTAAGGATTTTTAAGATGAGAAGAACAAATGGTACAAAGATGTCATGTTTAATGAGGGAATGGTCTTGCAGTTTAGAGGAAAACAAAAATAATTTCTCAGAAACCAATGATGCTTAAACAGACACAATGAGAAGCAAATTAGCATGAATTAAGACAATCGGTAATAATGATGCATGTAAAACTGAAACTGATAGAGAGCCTGACGAAAATTTTTGATGAAATGAGGACTCTTTCTCGTGGTGTACATTGATGCCTGTATGCAACAATTAGTTGTTGAGTCAAGATTTTTGATAATCATTTTGAAGACATACATAATGTAGCTCCTGGTGAAAAAACAAACAGTAGCATTTTTATGGTCCAAGGCTATTGAAGCCAAATCATTTCCAAACATTATTTCCAATTGGGACACAAACTTCTCAGATGGCGATCCAGAAAGATTAATTAACACTGAAACAGATATATAAATTGTCGTTTGTTAAGTGATGATAACAGATTTGCCAGGATTACGATTATCTTTTCTATTGCTCAGTATATAAAAGAATTAGAATCAGGTTATTTCTAGTTTTGTTGTTGCACTAAGGAATGGGAGAAAAAAAGTTTATATAGAAAACTTCAACATTGACAATGTCAAGAACAAAGAAAAATTAATATGACATTCTTTCGAACTGATGAAGGATATAGATTTTTAAACAAGTACATGGTTCTCCTCATTATTGGCAGGTGTTCTAAAAGATTTGTTTGCAATTGATACGACAACTTGGCATTCCAACTTGGTTTTTGTTCATTTTCATCTGCTGTTTTAAGATGGGCGAATTGCTTAACACAATTCTGAAACAACAATGTAAAAAGCAGACAGCAAATGAAATGTCATGGAGCAAAAAAGAAACGAAGTTCTTACGCAGTAACCTGCTTTCAGTGGCTACGAATGTTTGAACATAGATTTAAATATTTCTTGAGAAATGTTATTATGTCTCTTGCAAATCCAATAGGCAAAGTGTTGATTATTTTTACCGTATAGAATTTCAGCAGCGTGGTGTGGGTCTCCACACACACCACTGTTTATTTTTGGGTGGAAAATGCTCCAAAATTATCAACATTCGACAAGAAGTAGTTGATTTTATTGATAGATATATAACTAATGAAACTTCCAGATGAAATGATGATGGACTTCATGAATTTGTTTCAAATGTACAAATCACAGTAAAAATATTCTAGATCTTGCAAGAATAGAAACACTGTGTGTTCGATTCAATTTTCCTCAGTCATCCATCAAAAATTCACATTTATCGTCAGACCAGTAGAAGATGAAAATACAAACAAGCAGAACATTAGAAACACAAACCTACAATCTTCGGAAGAAATTGACAGGAAAGCTATTCGACTGAGAAGGGCACGAAAATACTTGAGTTTTTGGAAGACACTTACTTCAGATAAAACCCTTTCAAAGCGTTGATGATCATTTTTCAAAGAAATGGAACTAGAACAAAATGAATTATGAATGGGCTTAATAGGAGGATTAGTAAAACAAAAAGTGTAATACTCAAACGTGGTGGTCAATGATATGTGGATAAATCAGTATTAATCGCAGACTGCTTCGTTGTTAAGGAATGGTAACATGGGACATTCTATATGTAACGTGATGCTTATGCATGTGTTCTGTGTTACATTGTATCATATAATAAGCAAGTCTGAAAGAGAAAGGGACTTCTTTTGGCACAGGCTCATAGGGAGGGAATATTTGAGAATAATGTGGATGCAAAAAGAAGCTTTAAAAGAGTAAGCTGAGTGTTACATGCAACATCAGAGAATATAAGTGCACAGAAGCAGCATATAGAGCCTGTGGTATGACTTTAAAAGATGTTCTCGGAAAGTACAGTTTGTTCCACAGGTGACAAAAAATTACAATTCACTAGCATCTTTTGGCAGATAGATACTACGGATGAAAATGCAATTATTTGGTTGACAAGTTTTATGACAGATTTTTGGCTCGACCAAAACATGAAATTTTCAATGATATGTGTGTTTAGGCTACGTTTGCGTCAGATACATAGTACTTGATGGAAAGCATCAACATAAAATCCTGAAAAATGTGTTATCCGGTCTGGGATAATACAATTGATTAGGCTATGTACAAAAAGCGATCACGATCAGACCGGCTTTGTTAGTATGCAAGGTGTTTCAAAGACTAAACATTCCGCTGAAGCAGCATTTTCCAATCAACATTTAGAATTATTCTACCATACTGGTCAATAAAAGAACGCAAACCATTGCTTTTGAGAAATTGTATCGTACTATGGAAAATGCAAAGTTTTAAAAATGGTTTGGAAAATATATATTAGTTAAAACATGTGGTGATTGGAATGGAGTTTGTTTGAAACAGATATTGATGCTGTTACATAAGCAGAAAGGACATTCAAGAAAATGGCTTTTATGAGGTAGCATTGGGCGGAAAACTATGTCCTGAAACTGAAAAAAAATAGAGATGAATCTGTTACAGGCAATCGGAAAAATAACAGATATGCAATAATTGAAGAATGATGACAATATAACTGATCCTGATCTACAATTAAAAGGGATACAAGTGGAAAATTGATTGTGAAACAAATCCCTGGTTGAGAAAGTAGTTGCCACTTTCATATTTACAATCGATGAATGATGACAGACAGCAGTATTTTATAAAGGAGGAATGGTGTATATTAACAAATGTAAAATTCATTTTGCTGTACCTTTTCGTTTTTCTGACTGGGGGTGCTGGAGCAGAAAAAGTCTTCTCATAAAAGTATTTATTTCGAGGCCACAAAAACTCTTCTGCAGTATGCAAACACTCCTATTGATGCTGCCAGTAATGCTAACAGCCCCAACAGGATGTAGCAGCTTTCAATATCACATGGTTGTAATAGCACAGTGGCTTTCTCCTTGTTCCAGATTTTAAAATTACCATATTAGACCACTTGGTGATAGACAAGTTTGAACACGTTAAGATCAAGGTCGTTGTTCATTGCAAATCCTTGTGATTGATGAAATCTCTATGGTTGATCAGACTGTTGCATACATACATGGAAGACTTAACAAATATATAGAACAAAAATTGATGAATATTTGGGAATGTTTCTTTCTAGCTGTGGGTGATTTCTACCAGTTGACTCCAGTCAATGGTAAGTCTGTTTGAGAAAAATGAGTTGGGACTTTGGAATGGTGAATTTACAATTGTGGGTTTTAAGCAAATGATAGGCAGTCTGGGGTCACTACCACTACATATGCAAATGTACTTAATATATAAGAAAAAGAGAGAAGATAAGGATTATTCCTAATCACATCATTCTCTTTTACAAAACAAGAAAACTGGTGAATCCATTGTACCAATATCTATGAAACAAATGAAGAAGTTAACCAGTACAATTTAAATGCACTGATAAAACATTGTAGGCGCTTGTGAAATACAAGCACATGATTACCAATTTGGATAAAAGAAACTGGAAAACAAACAAGAATATATACTAATGTAACAAAGAAGGCGGAAGGGTCACTATCATCAAACACCATATTTTAGCGTTGGTGCTAGGGGGTATGCTTACACTTAATATTTCTGTATCTGATGTTTAGGCAATTGGAGCAACTGGGAAGTACGTGAATTCAACACTTGATTAGCCAACAACTGCCAGCAAAAGTTTTGTTTGCTTTGATACTGAAAGTGTTAGGTCGAACCTTACAGAAGTGAGATGTATCAAATTATCTGGACTGTTGTTGCAATCGGAACCACCATGAGGACCAATAAGAAAACAAAAATGAAGTGCGTAGGCAGTTGCCTTGAAAATGGCTGGGCTAGCACGGTAATAAAGTTCAAGGTCTTTCCAATGACAAATGCTTGTATTTCAATGGGAAAGTAACATTTTTTCAAGGAAAGGCTTGGGATATACAGTTTAAATTCGCTTTGTTCACTAAACGGATTTCTTTAGAACATTTTGTTGCAAAAAAAATTTTTTTGATTCATATATAATGACTGCCTTAGAATCAATGCCAAATTTTTGTTATTCTTTTTCTCAAACTTACACATAGTTTTGCAAACATTGAAGGTCTGTATCAACCTTTTCACTTGATTTATCTAATGTCAGCGCCTCTTGATAGGAGACATCATTTCTTGATCTGACACTTGGATTTTTGACTGCAATGAAATTCCTGATTTTTGCCCTGGTTTCCTCTCCTTATGAAAAACACGAAAAGAGGTCTTTTGATATTCAGAGGCCTATCAACAATATCAAATGCAAAAACATGGTGGAGTGGAATTTATTACAAACATGCGGAACCTGTTAGAGGAGTATCAACAATTCAGAAAAATATTGATATATTGCTTGGCAAATACTATGATATAATTGTTGTTGTTTATGTACAGTTATCCTTGCTACACTGGTTGGTCTTTTCAAGTTAATTTTGGAACATGGTTTAATTGAGCTCAGTCATTACCCTAAAGTCATGATACTGGTGATTTTTATTGATGATTTAAATAACATCTACCTCTTTCAATCATATTTCAAAAACTAATGGTTACCAACAAATGGTAAAATGTCAACAACCATAGGTTTTTACAATATTTGTAATCATGTCTATGTCAGAAATGAAACTGGTAAAGAGCTGTAATACCCCACATACTACAGTTAGCATGATGCAGTAAATATAAAATAACAAGTTTACATGATGAAAATTACTGTAAAAGTAGGATGTGTTTATTGCAGATTGACGATTACGAAGATAAAGAGGGGTAAACATAATTCTTCCATAAAAATGCAAAGAAAGAGTTTATTACAAAAAAATTTCAACAATTTTTTGGGGCTCATGAAAGCAGCGTCCTCGTCGCGAGCCATGGGTACATTCACTATTAGAGTGATTAGTAGATGTTGCTTTCAAACAATAACCTGTAGAGGTAGTGCAAGCTTTTAGCTTAAGCACAATTTTACGGTAAGTTCATGAAAAGTTTGTGTGATCCTAGGCTCTACATATGCCTGATGTCCAGAAAAACTGCAAGTGGCAGCACTGCATTTGCCTGAAGTTGACTTTGCCACCAGGGCCTGAATACTTTCTGTTAATAAAAAACACAAAAACACATACAAATACAAAAAAAAACTGTAGTGCATGCCTTATAGGTCAGGTTATTGGTGAACATCGTAATATATCATTAGATATAAAAGCGTCTGCCTCAGTTGCATTCCCAAGTTGTAAAAAAATGGTTATTGTTTAGATATATGAACCTTTAAAAGCGTATTCATTTATTTTACAATATAAGCTTTTAAATGTCAAACAATGCAAATCTTAGATCTGTGTGTGATGCATTGTTAAAGGAGTTCTTATAACCTCCCCTTGTTAATCAAATTTTCATATCTCCCATGAAAAATATTATCTCCATTTTCCTAACACTCAAGTTTAGATTTTATAAAAATGATATACAGAATTCCAATGTATCTTTCTACGATGTGGTTTTCTCGAAAATACAGGGCTATTTTGGATCCTCTTGCCCGGGGATCTAAAAGACCCCTTTTGTCTGTCTGCTTGCTGCCTTTGGATGGGTTTTTAAAAACTAGATAAGAACTTGTTTTTGATGGTGCTGATTGCACCCTAAAATTTTTTTTTACAAGAAAGGAAAAAAAAGAGTACTTAAATTCTGCAAAAAACAAAAGTTTGTGTAAATTTTTTGGGTATGGCAACTTCTGGAAGCCCTGCTGTTATCCTGAAAAAAACCTAGCAGTGGAATTGCAAATAACCATTGGGCAAAACATTTCAGAAATGAATTTTCCATTTTTCCCAAATGGAACTGGGGAGAGCAAAATCCTCAACAGTATGTTTAAGATTTTATCCAAAAATTTCTAAATGCAAAATTAAAACATTGTCCCCAAAAGGGAGCATCTGCCTTGTAGGCAAAGACATGTAAGTTCAAACACCCTGCCACAGAGGTAAATACCCAATTATGGATTTTAAAAGGGAGTGGGGTCTGAACCCTGTTTTTTGACCTTCCCTGGTACAAAGTACTAAATCCATCCAAGGAACCCCGTTCCCCAAAAAAAAAAATGTGCAAAAATGTACTTTAAAATTTAAAAAATCACTACAAAAAGGGTTGTTTTAGTCTTTTTAGTTTTTTTTTCATATTCAAAATTTTTTAAAGGGTTTTTTTGTTGGGTGATAATATAATAAAGTTTTGAATACCAGTTTATGGTCAAATGCAAAAAATGCCCGTAAACTACCCATTTTGGGCATCCTTTTTTTTTTTAAAGCTCACCGAAGGTGACGCAAATAGTTGCCGCTTCGTCCGTCCTTTTCCCTCCGTTCGTTTTGTCCATCTCACTTTTCCTTGTCCAGACTATTTTTCAGGAACTAACGGCTTTTAAATTTAAGAAACTTTATGGGGGAAAACTTTTTTACCAAAAAGGAATGCGCATATCCCCCAGCATGACCCGGTTTCCCAAATTTTTCAAAAAAGTTTTTGGCCCATTTACTTTTCGGGCCCATAGTACATATTGCATGATTCTTGTCCGGGCTATTTCTCAGGAATAATGGCTTGAAATTTAACGAAACTTTATGGGAAGCTTTATTTCCAAGAGGAGATGCCCCATATCGTCAGCAAGCCCCCATTTTCCCAAATTTTTTTAAGGAGTTAAGGGCCCCCTTTACAAATTTTTGGGCCCAAAAGTACATATTGCATGATTCTTGTCCGGGCTATTTCTCAGGGAAATAATGGCCTTTTAATTCAACAAAACTTTATGGGAAGTTTATCACCAAGAGTAGATACGCATATCGTCGGGGTGACCTGGTTTCCCCAAAATTTTTTACAGAGTTTTGGGCCCCCTTTACTTTTTTTCCTATATTCATGTTTCTGATTCTTGTCCGGGCTATTTTTCAGGAACTAAAGGCTTGAAATTTAACGAAAAATTTATGGGGAAACTTTATTACCCCAAGGGGAAATACGCTATTTGTTTTACGTACCCGGTTCCTCAATTTTTAAGAGAGTTATGGCCCCTACTACCATGTTGTTGACTGATATTCATGTCATTTGCCTAATTTTTAAAAGGGGATATCATTTAAACAAAACCCCCCAAAATTCAAATCTATTTAAAGTCAAATCATAATCATTCAGCTAAATTTTTGTTTAGGCCCTTATTCACTATTTCAAATACCAGTCCCTATTCAAGAGTGTTGGTTAACCTCTTTTATATGAGCACACAATGAAATGTATACTTAATTTTCAGTAGTATAAAAACTTTAAAAAAAATCAATGAAAGATCTGATGAGTAACACGTATTACATATTAAATAGTAAACTGTTACTAAGTCTCCAAATTAGAGTTGGTAAAACATCTCATCTGATGAGGAGAATAGATATGATTAGGAATGGGGATTTCAACAGCTTTGAGCTGAAAGGTCCTAAGTAAAATTTTGGGGTGGGGCCTGCCCCCTGTGTGATTTTGGGGGGACACCAAAGTATTTACCATTTTATCTTCTGTCTCATCAAAAGGAACAAGAATATATAATATGGTTTACTGTTTAGGAGTTGAGAGCTTTTTTTTTTACCTTTTTTATGCTCACTGAAGTGACGCATATAGTCGCCGCTTTGTCCGTCCGTTCGTTTGTTCGTCCGTCACACTTTCCTTGTCCGACTATTTCTCAGGAACTAACGGCTTGATTTCAACAAAACTTTTTATGTGAAGCTTTATTACCAAGAGGAGATGCGCATTACCTGGATTCTATACATGATAAGCATGTGCTGATCCCATTCCATCCTTAACATATCCTCCCACCCATTGACCAAGGCCTTATTTGTAACAATGACGTTCTTCGGGAGCATCGTCAGTTCTACTGACTTTCTTGTTTTTTTTTTTGGCCCTGAGCTAGAAATGGTAGAAATAAAAACAAAAAGAACCCACATAACAATATATTCAGAATTAAAAACATATTTATGAAGTTAGCATTAATGTCCCAACGACATGTGATTATTTCAATATTTGGATACTATCCTGATTCACATGTGCTTACGAAAAAAAGTCACAAAAGTGATAACACACTGAAGTATCAAGCCGTAGACATTGGCATGAAATCACAACCAATCATATATCCTGACACTGGTGAACAAGTCCTGAAACTACCCTTATACATGTATGTTGAGTGCTAAGGCAAGGTTACTATCCTAGTACCATATTCTACAACTTGAGTATATTCCTGCCGGGATAGAATCGTCTTTTTTAGCTCACCTGAGCACTTGTGCTCGGGGAGCTTTTGTGATCGCCTTTCGTGCGTCGTCCGTCTTCCGTCGTCAACATTGCTTGTGAACACTCTAGAGGCCACAGTTTTGGCCCAATCTTCATATAACTTGGTCAGGATGTTTGTCTACATGATATCTCGGTTGAGTTCGAAATTGGGTCATGTGGGGCAAAAACTAGGTCACCAGGTCAAAATTTAGAAAAACCTTGTTAACACTCTAGAGGCAACAGTTTTGGCCCAGTCTTCATGAAATTTGGTCAGGATGTTTGTCTACATGATATCTTGGATGAGTTTAAAATTGTGTCACTTAGGGTTAACAATTTAGGTCACCAGGTCAAATCTTAGAAAAATTTTGTGAAACTTTAGAGATTACAGTTTTAGACTAACCTTAATGTAACTTGGTCAGAATGTTTGTTTACATCAAATCTCGGATGAATTCAAAACTGGGCAACATAGGATCAAAATGTAGGCCACTTAGTCAAATGTTAGAAAAACACTTTAGATGCCAGATTTTTTGTCATTTTGCCTAACACAGCCATCTTAATCAGGTGAGCGACACAGGGCCATCTGTTTAATTTCTGCTGTACAGTTCAGAAACCACACCCCTATGAAAGTGGAAGACTTTTTCTTTTAAAATTTTTCTCAGCAAAACATTTTCCTTAGAGTTTTCAAAATCTTAGTGGACCCAAAATCTTTTGTTACTTTTTTTTATTATTTTCCCCCAAACCTCCAAAAAATGCACTTCACCCCCGATTGGGAAATTTACTGAACCCTTTTTTAAAACGTTTCCCCTTTTTAAATTATGATATTCCCCCAAAATACCCAAAATTACTTTAATGCTCTCCCCCTATGCCTGTAAAATTTGCTGTAAAAATGGACTTCGCTAAAGATGAAATTTACGGCGCCCAGTAAACACAAAAATCGAAAAATTCAAAACATTTGCAGTTTACCCTTTATAATTTTTCCGGGGGAAACCCCAAGGCTTTCTTAATAGGGGTGTCTATCTAAAATCCTTTCATCTCGGGCGGGGAGCAGTGGCCCAATGGTAGAAAAAGCGTTTTGTGATCAAAACCCCCCCGGGGTTAAAACCCCCATTTGGCGCTCCCAAAATTTCCTTGAACAAGTACCCCGATAAACATGGTAAATTTAAAAAGGGTTGGTGAACGTCACATGCTTTTAAATTTTTAGATTTTTAAAAATGTTTTTTTTAAAACCCCCTGTTTTTTTTGGACCCTGAGTTTCCCTTTTAAAGAAAATTTGACAAGCTTGAAATTTTTACTTGAAAATCGATATCCCAACAGAACATTAGTGAAACCCCCTTGCAAAAAAATAAAAGGTCCCAAATTTAAACAAATTGTTGACATTAAGTCCATTTAAAAAACTGGGTTTTGGGGGAAGATGTAGAGAAAAAAAATTGGGAGATCCCGGGCCCTTATAAACGTTTAACAAAAAGGGGATGGGTGATATACAGAAAATCCCAATCTTTTTTGGATGCCTGAAATAGAACAAAAGAAAAATTTGAAACTAAACAGGGAAGATACATTAATCCCGAATGTGGGGGGATACAGGGGTTTTAACTTTTTTAAAGGGAACCCGGATATACAATTTTTACAGCTTAAAAAGGCAGAAAGATCCCAGACATGGTTTTTCAAAAAACAAATTTCAGGACAAGGGGAAAACAAAAAAGATATTATATTTGATAGAGATAAAAAGGTTTCAAGACAGGCCTAAAGATACATCTATCCCAATAAATGATACGTAGGACATACGGGGGGTATTACTTTATGGAGAAAGGGGAAATCCAGGAATACAATATTTGGTTCCGAGAACCCGGATCCAATAAAATTAGATCCCAATATACAATTTGCAAGAAAAACCAGCGAAAAAAACACAATATAAAATGATACGAGATATATATTAGGGGGGACCAGGGATATAAAAAAGAAATTATTGAAAAAGGGGAAAAAGATTTTCATATCACGGGTACAAAAGATACATATTTTTTTTACAAAAATAGGGGTGACGTAATTTGGCGCCATTTTTGAAATGTTTCGACTTGTATAAAGTGATACAATTTTCTTTGGTTCACTTCTGCCCGCGATGAAACCCTTAGTTACTAAAAAACAAAATTAAAAAAACTTTAATTTCTATTCCTATATACAGGGGTAAGTAAAAAGATTTCTTTTCGATTTACCAAAGGCTTTTTGAATAGTCAAGCAAGATGTCTTTGATGGGGCTTTTGTCTAAAATGGAGAGCAAAGCTTGCTGTGCACACCCCTGTCGAGTTTTTTAAACAGCTGGGGTTTATCTCGCATTTCGGCAAACCGTTTTTATTTTTTAATTCGAAAATGATCAAAAAAGGGGAGTTTTTCATTTTAAAAAAAATGTATACGCAAAAAATTAGGGCCCCCCCAAAGTAAAAAACGAATATTCAAAAACCTGCTGAGTTATTGATTTTTTCCCAAGGGAAGGTATGAATTATCAGAAAGGGAGTAGTATCCCTTGTTTTTTTTATATAGTGATATATAGCACCGGCCCTATTTCTTTCGTCCCCAAACCCCTGTGATCACAATTTGACTAAAAAAAAACTAATAAAAAAGGGAAAAAAAAAATCAAAAAAGGGGTTTAAATTTTGGGGTCTTCAAAAACGAAACATTCCCGGGAAAAAAGCTATTAAAAAACCTAAATTTTTTTGTTCCTAAAAAAAGAAATTTAAAAAAAATTTTATTTTTTGGAGTTATTCGGGGCAAAAAATAGAAAAAACCGTTTTTTGAGTTTTGACCCAAAAATATTTTTATTTTTTCCCCTTTCCCAGGGGAAAAGGAACATTATGTCGTTCCTCGCTACTTCCCGGATATAAGATAAGCACAGAAATTGAAATGTTAGCCCGCTCAGTATTATGTGTGTTTTCATGATTTTTAAAGATGGAGGGGAAACCCAGCTGAAGTCAGGTGAAAATTAATTTATAAACTGATATACGTGATGTGCCCCTTTTATACGCCTTTTTTAACGCCTTTTTAGTCAGTCAAGCGGGTGCGTGCAAAAATTGGGGTTGGGTTTTTTGCCCCGATTAAAAAAAACGGGATATCACCCAAAATTTTGAACTTACCCCAATTAAAGTCCTTGAATTTCTTGCTTCTTTTCCCTGTGCTCCCAAATGACTTAAAGAAAAAAAACAAAATTTTTATTGGAGAGAAATGTTAAAACCCACCAACATTTTGGGTCCTTTTCGTACCCTAAGGTTATCTTTTCCATTGCAAATGCAAAAAAACGGTTTCCCCCACTTCATATTTCATCATTTAGAAATGCCCTGGAGGAAAAATTTTGGTAGGCAAAAACTTGTTAAACAAATTTTAATAATAAGCCCCCTTTAAAACACAAAAATACAATGCAAAAAATTTCAGGAGATTAAAAAAAAAAAAAAAGTCAAGAGGGAAAAAAACTTTTTTTTAAAAATTTAAATTTTCCCCAAAAATTTTTTTAGTGAAGTTTGACCGTTTCTTGATGAAAAAACCCCAGCTTTTACAAAATCTATTAAAAACTTATCATATTTTTATTATCTTTTAAACCAAGGAACACAATGCAAAAACCCGCATTTGAATGGGCCCTCAAATAACAGATTTATTACCCTCTAGTGCCCTTTTACCAAACCCCCCCTAGCGTAAAAATTGAAAAACCAAAAATTTTTTAAACATTTTACCATAATTTATTTTAAAATTTCAGTTAATAGTTCAATCAAGTGTAAGAAACCCGCTTTAAATCATATTTTTTATAAACCCAAAATTTTTAAAAGCAAAAATACTGATATACAATTATTCCTAAAAAAGATCAAACTTCGGGATTTCCTTTAAAATGCCCAAATCAATTTTCGATCTTCAAAATCTAAACATCTTTTGAAAGAACTTTTCTATAATTTAATCTTTTTTTCATATATTTTTTTATGACTTTTTTTTAGTTTTTAAGCAAATTTGGGCCCGGAATTGTTAAAATAACCCAAAATATCCCTTGCCCATTACAATACTTTTTTAACTTTTTTTTTTTGGGGACACTTAAAAAGTTATACTTTAAAAGGGTGAAAACTCATGGAAAAAAAAAACTAAAAATTAAGTCGGAACTGAAAATAACCTTAAAAGTAAAGCTTTAAAAATTTTGGGTTTTTCGAAAAAAAGGTTATGTTTGCCCCGAATACTGTGGAAAAACCCATGCTTTTCTAAAAAATCGATATGTCTTGTGAATCATATGCAACAAACAAAATTCTCCTATCCTTCCTGAAAAAAATTTGGGGACTTTTTTCGAAAGCCCCTTACCTTTTTTTATCTTTTTTTTTCGAGTTTGGGAATTTAAACCCTCCTTAGCACGAAAGTTTAATATACGCAAAAAATTAAAACGTATCAAATTTTATTTTTTTTTCTGACAAGGAACACAATGCAAAAAACCACATTTGAATCGGCCTCAAAAAAACAAGTTTTTACCCTTATCATTTTTACAAAAGCCACCTAGCGGAAAAAACAAAAGAAAAAAAATGAAAATTTTCTAAACGTTAGAATCAAATTCACCCCATAGGAAAAAAAGGTAAAAAGATCAAAAAAGTGACTTTTTTTATCTTTGGTATCCCCCGTTCACAAAAAAAGGGTTTTAAAAAAAATAATAAAAAAAAAAAATAAAAAAAAATAAAACGGAAGAAGAACAATAGATTTTCGCAAACAAAGGGCAAAAACCCATCCGATATCATCGGTTTTCGAAAAAGCAATTTACCTCAGTTAACAAAGTATAAATTCAAAAAACTTTTTTCTCCGTTAAAATGGCTTGTTTGAATACTTTTAAACAGCGATTTTCAAACATTTTTTTTCGCAATGTTTTAGCAGGACTTTTTTTACCCAAAAGAATATTTTTAAAGTATTCCCCTGTCAGTTATATAGTCGCGATCCCAATTTTTTTTCCCACGAACGAAATTTCCTTTTCATTTCAAAAGTTGCATGATTCAAAAACATTTCTTCGTTTCAAGGGTTGTTGAAAACTGTTACAGCCCCCTTTAAAAACATTTCTGTCGCAATGTTTAAGCAAAATTTTTCCCCAAAAGAAATTGTTGAGTATTACCTGTCAGTTATGTAGTCGGATATCATAAATTTTCACGAAAGCAATTCCTTTAAAAAGTCACGAGTCGCATGTTTGAAAACTTTTTTCGTTCAAGGGCTTGTTGATACTTTTTAAACAAAGATCTTTAAAACCCTTTCTGTCGCAATTTTAAGCAGATTTTTTCCCCAAAAAAAATATTGTTGATTTTTTTACCTTTGCCCATTTATGTAGTCGCGATACATCATTTTTTCACGAAAGCAATTCCTTTAAAGTCAAGAGTCGCTTTTTCAAAAAAACATATTTCTTTTTAAAAATTTTTTGTTGAATATGTTAAAGGATCTTTCAAAAAATTTTTTTCGCAGATTTTTTTCCAAAAGGGGAATTTTTTTTAAGTTTTCCCTGTCTTTTTTAGGGAGTCGCAAATTTAAAAAACTTTTTTTCCCGGGACTTGGGTACTGTTTAATTAAAGTGTGTGTTGCTTTATGAGGCGCATACGAAAAATTGTACGTAAAAAAATTTTGCAAACGCAAACAACATTTTTAAAAAAACCCACGCAAAGTATTATGCCACCCCAATACAAATTAAAAACTAAGGTTCCCATTGAATTACAAATATTTAAATAAAATTTACGAAATTAATTTTTTAGTGTTCTTTTTAAAATTGATGTCCCCAAAGGGAAACAAATGCAAAAAATTGCAAAAAACAGACTTCAATTATTTTGGGTAATAAAAGAGGATTTAAAAGCAAAGCCCCCCTAGCTTAAAAAAGAGAAACAAAATTGATAATATTCGCCCCCCCAAAATATTTTGTGCGTATATGTTTGAAAATCATTTGCAGCAAAAAAATTCTTTTCTATTTTTTTCTTTAAAAAAAAGGGGTGGGTTTTTCGTAGACCTACCCTCATCTGCACATTTTTTTTGCGAGGTTCAAACCTTTCAACCTTGGGGGTTTACTAGTAAAAATTTTTTTCACCCAAATTAAATTACCTGGGAAGCTATCATTTTTAATTAGGCTTTCAACAAGGAATATAATGCAAAAAACCCACTTTTTAAAACAGACTTCAATTTTTTGGGTTTTTATAATTTAAAGGGTTTGATTTCAAGCAAAGGGCGCCCCTAGCTCAAAAGGGAAAAAAAATTTGATTACAATTTTCCCTTATTACCTGCAATGCAGCAAAAAATTCAATCAAGAAATACAAGTCCACTAGTCGGAACTTTCCCCTATTTTTAAATTACAAAATTTTGAAGGATAAAAAACGGTTTTTACAATTATTAAAAAAAGGAAAAAATTTTAAACTGCCGAAAAAGGGACCAAATCAACCCCGATCTTAAAAAATAAACTAAAGGAAAGAGCTCTTGAAAAAACTAAAATTTTTTCCCAATAAACTCTAAAAGGGAAAAATTTTTAGTTTTGGAGCTTTTTGGGGGCCCAAAAAAAAACACAAAATCTTAATATAAACCTTTTAAAAAAACCTTTTTTTTAAAAATTTTTTTTTTTAAATTTTTTAATTGTGACCCCCCTTTTCAGACATAACAATACATAACTTGTGAAAAAATCTTTAAAAATTTAACAAAAAAAAAGTCAGAAGCGAAAAAAAACATGTTTTTGAAACTTTAATTTTCTTAAAAAATTTTGGAAGTTTGACCGTTTCCCCGAAGACAACCATACATTTCTTAAATTCCCCCACCCCCTTTATTTTTTTGCGAAAATGTCTTTCAAATCATTTTCCGCAAACAGAATTCCCTCTATCTGATTTTCCCAACAAAAAAAGGAAAAGGTTTTTCGTAGACCTACCCCCATTGCCAGTTTTTTGCGAGGTTGAACTTTCAAAACCCTTTTTGTACTCAAAACTTTCCGCGACACGTTTCCCTCGAAAATTTCATATTTTATTTGGCTTCAAACCCAAAGGGAAAAGAATTCAAAAAAAACCCCATTTAATCGGACCTCAAATAAATGATTTTTTAGCCATTAATTAAAATTTTATGCCAAAAAAGCCCCCCGGGGGGAAAAATAAAAACATAATGGAAAATTTTTTTCAACGGGTTAAAGGGTCATTTTCAAAAAAGTGGGAATAACTGATTAAAATTTATACATGTGACCTTTTTTTATATGGTGATATGCCGTTCCCCCAAAAAAAAGGGTTTGAAAAAAAAATAAAAAAAAAAAAAAAAAAAAATAAAACAAAGAAAACAATAGGTTTTTTGGGACGCGAGGGGCGAAAACCTAAAAAAAAAAAGAAAAGAAAAAATAGGTTTTTTGCACTGCGATTCGAAAAACCCCAAAATAGAACCGCAAAACGGCATCTTGGTTTTTGCTTTAACTTGACTAGTAAGAGTAAATTGGGTTTAATGCAGAATAAATTTAATTTTATTTAAATTTATTTCCCAATATTTTTGTTAATTGATCAAATTTTAAGGGGCCCATCTTTAAAAAAAAAACATCATGAAAAAAGACTCTTCACGGGAAATAGAACTTTTTTTTTTAAATACTTTCTATAAAAAATTTCCCGATTTGAAACTTTTTTGTGCCCATAAAAATAAACGGGATTATGACCCTTTACCTTTTTCATATTTTCAAACGTTATTTACTATGAGGTTTTAAATTTTTTATTATTTAAATGCATAAACAGTGAAAAAATGATGGGAAAAAAATTTTAAAAAAAAATAAAGTCAAAGGAGTGCAAAAAAGGAGCAAAAAAAAATAAGGATTTAAAAATTGTTTGATAAAAGGATCAAAAATTTCGGGCATGTAGTAAAATTTAAAAATGAAAGTCCCATCTTCCCAAAAAAAAAACCAATGGAAAGTCTTTCACAAACTCAAACATTTTGTTCATATACCTTCTTTAAAATATTTTTAATTTTAAGCTATTTTGTGCCCATAAAAAAAACAATAAAACGGTATTATGCCCTTTACCCTTTTATATTTTATCGTTATTTACTTGAGTTCGTTTGTATTATTTTAAATGCATAAAAGTGGGAAAAAAAGATGAAGGGTTTAAAAAAAAAATAAAGTTTTAGGAGCTGCAAAAAAGAGGAAAAAATACGGATTAAAAAATTGGTTTTATAAAAAGGGGTTGAACTTTGGAAATAAGGGTTTTTTGATCAAAAAGAAGTCAGGGTTTCAAAAAAATAAACACCAATGGAAAGATCCTTCACAAAAAACCCAAAATTTTTTATTTTACCCCTTTTTTAAAATATTTTTTTGATTTTAAACTATTTTGTGCCGATAAAAAAAAAACAATAATCGGTATTTTGAACCCTTTACCTTTGCCCTAAATTTTTATCGTTTTTCAAAGGTTCGTTTGTATTTTTTTAAATTAAACCGGAAAAAATGATGAAGATTGAACAAAAAATAAAATCAGGGGGCTGCAAAAAAGAGGAAAAAAACGGAAATTTTTAAATTTTTTTAAAAAGGATCAACTTTGGACTACGTCAATTTTTATCAAATGAAGTAGATCTTCAAAAAAAAAAAAAACAAACCCAAAGGAAAAATTCTTAAAAGACTAAAAAATTTTGTTCATATACTTTCTTAAAAAAAATTTTTTGATTTGGAACTATTTTAAAGCCGGGTAAAAAATAATAATTGGTATATGCCCTTACCTTTGCATATTATGTTTGTTTTTTTTTCTTGGGTTTTAAATTTTTTTGATAAAAATGCAAAAAACAGTGAAAAAAATGAAAGAAAATTGAACAAAAAAATAAAAATCAGGGGCAGCAAAAAAAAGGAAACAAATGGATATACAATTGTTTGATAAGAGGATTCCCAAATTTGGACTGTGGTCATTTTATCAAAGGAAAAACCCATCTTCAAAAAATAAACATTTAAAGGAAGATCTTCACAAACCCCAAACTTTTTTTTCATATACTTTCTATAAAATATTTTTTTTGATTTGGGGTTTTTTTATGCCGTATAAATAAAATAATTGGGATTGACCTTGACCTTTTCATAATTTTGGGGGATTTTTTTTTTATGAATTTTTTTTATTGATTAAAAAAGCATAAAAAAGTGAAATTTAAAGATGAAGATTGAAAAAAAAAATAAAAATCAGGAGGGACCAAAAAAAAAAGGAAACATATGGATATACAAATTTTTTGATAAGAGGATCAAACTTTGGGGCTAAGGTCATTTTTAAACAAAAAGAATTTCCGATTTTTCAAAAAATAAACATTTTTTGGGAAAACTCCCCACAACCCCCAAAAAATTTTGTTTTATATAAATTTTTATAAAATGTTTTTGATTTGGAGCTATTTTATGCCCATATTAAAAAATAATAATTGGTAAATACCTTGACCCTTTTCATATTTAAAGGGTGATTTTTTTTCTATGATTTTATTTGAAATTTTAAAAAAAATGCATAAACAGTGAAATAATGATGAAGATTGAACAAAAAAAAAAAAAAAGTCAGGAGCAGCCAAAAAAAAAGGGGAAAAAAATGGGTATAAAAATTGTTTTTTAAGGGACAAAAATTTGGGGGTGGTCATTTGATTAAAAGAAGTCCCATCTTCAAAAACAAAAAAATTTTGGGAAAGATTTCCCCCACAACCCCCAAATTTTGGGTTTATTACTTTTTAAAAAAATTTTTTTTAGATTTTGGGGTATTTTTATGCCCATATAAAAAATAATAATTGGTATATGACTTGCCCCTTTTTTATATTAGGGTGATTTTTTTCTAAAGATTTTATTTTTAAATTTATTAAAAAAAATTTCATTAACAAATTTAAAAAATGATGAAAATTGAAAAAAAAAATAAAATCAGGAGCTGCAAATAACCTTAAAAGTCATGCTTTTAAAATGTTGAAATTTTTTGAAAATATTGGTTTAAAGTTTGCCGCCCTACTGTGGACAAAAACCTGCTTTCTCAAAATCCCCCAACCCCTTTTATTTTGTGGTATATGCCCTTTCAAATCTTTTGCAAAAAAACCCAAAAATTTTTTTAAAACTCATCTCTGAATAAAATGGGCACGGTTTTTTTTTGGGAGACCTACCCCCCATTTAACAGTTTTTTTTTTTGAGATTCGAAAATTTTTAACTTCCTGTACAAAGAAAAATTTTTTTTTCGCAAATTTTTTTGGGAACCCATCACTTTTATTGGGCTATTTACAAGGAAAATTGTGGGAAAAAACCCCCATTTTAATCGGACTTTTAAATTTAAAGGAGATATTTCTTTTTAAAACTTTTTATATAAAAAGCCCCCCGGCGAGAAAATCAAAACCAAAAAAGGGAAAATTTTTCTCGCTTGGAAACTTTTCAAATACGTGGTTATTATGATAAAAGTTTTTATAGATGTGGCTTTTCTCACCTCGGAGCTATGGGCCCTTTACAAAAAAAAAGGGTTAGAAAAAAAAAAAAAAAAAAAAAAAAAAAAAATGAAACAGAACGAGAACAATAGTTTTTCGCCCCGCGATGCGAAAACCTAAAAAGAAACAGAAGAAGAACAAAGGTTTTCGCACTGCGATGCGAAAACCTAATAATTCTACTTGAGGCTGAAAGCCCTAATAAAAGTTTGAACTAAGGTACACCATTGCATCCTAAAATGCACCTCATTCTCTCAAATACGCATCGCAATTCACCTTTCAACACGGGCACTCTTTCCTGCGTAGGAACGTCCGGATCGTGGGTAACCAACCCAATAACCGCCTTCTTCCCTTACTTCAAATTGCTAAAATTTCGTAATACAAGCCCCTTATCCGAAAAACATGAATATCTGCCATGTTGTTGAAGGAATCACTTGAATTTTTCAGGACTTTTTGCACATCGTAAGTCTACGGCATTCTTGCAAATTTCACCTTCAAACATCAACTTGTCGATTTTATATGAATTTTTTAATAATTTCTGCTTAAATATTTTATGAAATCATAATCACGTTGACCAAACAAGTTTTCCCTTGCAGTATACATCACTCACTTTTCAGTGTGTTAATGCGAAGCAATCAAATTTTGACTAAAAGTTCAGAAACTACAGCGTTTCAATTTCGTTAAAAGTACACTTTTGGCCTTTCTGTCATAACTAACCCAAATTTAGCCCCCATCTCAAAAACTAAACACCAAGGAAAGATCTCTTCACAAACTAAAACTTTTGTTCATATACTTTCTATAAAATATTTTTTGATTGAAACTATTTCGTGCCGATAAAAATAATAATAATCGGTATAATGACCTTTAACCTTTGCATATTTTCATCGTTATTTACTATGATTTTTTTTGTATTATTTAAATGCATAAACAGTGAAAAAATGATGAAGATTGAACAAAAAATAAGGTCAGGAGCTACAAAAAAGAGGAAACATACGGGTTTACACTTGTTTGATAAAAAGATCAAACTTTGGACTGTGGTAATTTGATCAAATGAAGTCCGATCTTCAAAAACTAAACACCAATGGGAAAATCTCTTCAAAAACTAAAACTTTTGTTCATAACTTTCTATAAAATATTTTTAGATTTGAAGCTATTTCGTGCCGAAAAAATAACAATAATCGGTATAATGACCTTGACCTTTGCAATTTTCATCGTTATTTACTAGAGTTTATTTGTATTATTTTTAAAAGCATAAACAGTGAAAAAATGATGAAGATTGAACAAAAAAAAAGGTCAGGAGCTGCAAAAAAGAGAAACATACGGATTTACACGTGTTGATAAAAAGATCAAACTTTGGAAATGTGGTAGTTTGATCAAATGAAGTCCGATCTTCAAAAAATAAACACCAATGGAAAGAAACTCTTCACAAACTAAAACTTTTGTTCATATACTTTCTATAAAAATTTTTAGATTTGAGGGCTATTTTATGCCGATAAAAATAACATAACTGGTATATGACCTTGACTTTGCATATCTTCGCTGTTTTTTTTTCTATGATTTTATTTGTTTTATAAAAATGCATAAACGTGAAATAATGATGAAATTGAACAGAAAATAAATTCAGGAGCTGCAAATAACCTTTAAAATCATGCTTTTAAAATTTTTATTTTTTTTGAAAATTTGGGTTTAAA
>CM037778.1:80938702-80988702 GCA_021229015.1 Solen grandis
ATAAATTTTTATGCACATTGCTGGATGAAATCATAATTAAAATGAACATGGGAATGCTTATTTGAGATCTATTTGACTCTGCAGTCACAGAAAAAATCAGCTACTCAAATAACCTTCACTGCAAAAAAAAAGAAAAAAAAAAAAGACAACAACAAAAAGCAGCATGTCTGTTTCACTTTAAATGCGATATCAAATCTTATTGTATTTTAGCATAAGGTACGATAATCATTTACCTCAATCAGGGGTCAAAGGTCAAAAGGGGGAATATTCTGTTGTTTCCTGGCTCTTTCTCCATCATGCATGGGTCAAGGTCAAGGTCACAATTTTAGGTCAGAGGTCAAAAAGGGGAACATTTTATTCCGTGTCCAGGCCCTAACTCCATCATGCATGGATGGGTTTTGAAATAAATGGGACTGAATGTTCTTACAGAGAAGATGATGTATCCTAGACAAGACCCAGGTTTGTAGCTCAAAGGTCAAGATCATAATCACAGGTAAAAGGTTGAAAAATTGCCCTTTTCTCTGTGCCTTAAAGTCATGGTCACAATTAGTCAAAGAGAAGATGGTCCTGTCATACACATGACCCAGGTTTCAATGTTGGTGATTTCGTTTAGGAGCATTTGTCATGGTGACTGTGAAGATGACTTCACATCTTTTTTTAACTAAATTGGTACACATATACATCATTAATGGCTGTAAGTGTGACCTATACTTCACAGTTGAATGAACATTTGAATGAACTCACTCAAGTGAGTTACATAGGGTCATTGTGGCCCTCTTGTTTCATATTGTGTTCAGTTCATAGTTAAGCTATAAGTTCAATCCCTGATTGATGCCCTTTTCTCCTGGTATGATGTATAATGGTTATATCCCCAGGAGAAGGAGGAGTTGGAAGCTCTGTTACACCAGATGCAGGCTGAGTCTGAAAGAATGAGGTCAGAACACACCACCAAGATAGAGGCCTTACAGGCAGAGATGGACCAGAACTTGTATGAAGTGAGAGTGGAGCATGAACATAATATTAATGAGATTCTCTCCCAGCATGAGAAATCTATCGAGGAGAAGAGTGAAGACCTGATAGACAAGCATGCTCAACAGATAGCAGATTTAATACGCAAGCAGGATGACTTGGTGCAGGTCTGTGTCTTTATTTAGCATTTTTGAAGGATATGTTTGGTGTGTGATAGTTTCTATTGGCCCTTTACGACTGGGAATGTTTTTTATTCATGAATTTATATACTTATTTGTTAAAAATAAACATTTTCTTACATTACCTTTTACTAAGTAGAGGCTCATAACATTAGCCGAATTCAGCATGAATCAGTTTTTACATTGTTTACATGCTATCTTTGTATGAGCTATTAGGATCTTTGAATGTGCATAGTACACAATTAATTTGTTAACACGCTCGCATCTTCATTTCTAAAACAATTGTCCTCAAACTTCATGACAATGTTCATAGCCATAATCTCCCAGCCAACTTTGATTATTGTTGATATCCGCCAATAAGGTCAGGAGTTTTGGTCCTTTGAATATAAATAAATGCCAGATTTCACTTTGTTAACACCCTAGCACCTTCATTTCTCAAGCAATTATCTTCAAACTTCATGATAAGATTGATGCACATAATCTTTTGACCTTGATCCATTATGGTTGATTTGGGCTTATTAGGTCAAGAGTTATGGCCATTTGATTATAAAAATTTGTTTACACTCTTGCATCTTAATTTTTAGCTTAACTGAGCACATGTGCTCAGGATGAGGTATTAGGATCCATTGTCCATCTCTGTCAACCACAGTTAGTTTGTTTACACTCTAGCGTCTTCATTTCTGAAACAATCATTTTCAAACTTTATGACACTCTTTATGACCATAATCTCTTGGTCAAGTTGGATTATGGCTGATATTGGCCAGTTATGTCAGGAGTAATGACCCTTTTGATATAAAAAATCCCATATTTCATTTTCTTTACACTCTAGCATCTTTATTCCTAAAGAAATCATCTACTGACTTCATGACAGTGTTTGTAGTCATAATCTCTTGGCCAAATTTAGTATGGCTGATATCCACAAATTAGGTCAGGAGTAATGCCCCATTTAATAAGAAAATATGCCATATTCACTTTGTAAACTCATTTGAACAAAAATCATGGTAAGATTTTGTGATACTTGAATGTCCATCATGCATCCTGCATTAACAATTTAAGTGTTTACACTCTAGCATCTTCATTTCTGAAACAATCATCTTCAAACTTTATGACAATGTTTATGATGACCATAATCTCTTTATCAAGTTCGATTATGGCTGGTATCTGCCAGTAAGGTCTTTTAATGTAAAAAATGCCATATTTCACCTTGTTTACACTCTTGCATTTTCATTTCTTAAACAATCATCTTAAATCTTTAAGACAATATCTATAATCATAATCTCTCAGTAAAGTTTGCTTATAGCTGATTTCGGCCAATTAGGTCAGGAGTTATGCCCCTTTTAAAATAAAACATGCCAGATTTCACTTTTTTACACTCTTGTTCAAATTGTTTTGACTGGTTGAAAAAGTAGGTCATAGGAGCTTAAGGTAGATTTTAAAAATGCAAACTTTGAAAGTCTTGTCTTTCATGGGGAGATATGATAATGGTATCTGATTATGTGAAAATTATTTTTTTGTTTTAAATGTATAGCAATTATACCCTTCACATTCATTTTCAAAGGTGAGGAAAGATGAGGTTGAAGCTTTATTTAAGGAGAAACTAGACAGACAAGAAGCATTTATCAGAGGAAAAGAAGAGGAAATTGCTCAGTTGGCCTCCATCAAAAATCAACTCCAGGTAGGTTTTCACTTTAATATGTTGTCTTGTGGAAGAAAAGACATGTCCCAGGGAATTAGCCTGTTACTCACTAAATAAGACACACTTTTTTGCTTTTTTAAAATGGTGAAAGATATAATGCAGCTGATTCTAGTGGCCGAACATCTGCCCCATACCTAAGAGGTGGTGGAATTGAACCCCATGCAGCCACAATGGTGAGGGTCTTAGTGATGGTATAGCATCAGTTGTCAAAGAATATGCACAATATGGTTGAAATACAAGCTAAAATTGCATTCATGATTTCACCGGTTTTCACGGAAGCAATTCCATTCAGTTTACTAGTCGCATAGTTCGAATAATATATTTCGTCATTCACTGGCTTGTTGAATGCCATAAACAATGATCTTCCAAACATTGTGTCACAATGTTCAAGCATATTTTTTACCCAATAGAATATGTTTGAGTATTACCTGTCAATTATGTAGTCGCAAAACTTTTTACGGAATTTGGTTAGTGCCACATTAGATGTGTGTGTTGCTTTACAATGGTGACAAACGACATTTTTAATCAACGCAGGACAATTGCAAACAACACACAGTAACATCAAATGACACATGATAATGTTACATGATACCCCAAATGTTGCATTGAATTACTATCATTTTTCATGAAATATTAATTCTTCAAGTGTCATTTCAAATTCATGGGCATTGTGTCACATTGTCACGTGTCATTTCAAATTGTTGTGCTAATGTCTTACATCGCTTAGAAAGGATGACACACGACTATGTACCACGACACAAGACCATGCGACATGACGTATGACAAAGCGATACAACATTCAACATTATAGTGTGCAGATGTTGTGGAATGTGTTGTGGAATCGACACACAGCATTATGAAATTATGCACAACAATGCAAGATACAAAATAATGCGACACAACACTCAAAATGTCACATTATCATGTGTCGTTTCATATTGCCATGTGTTGTTTACAATTGTCACGCATTCCAAATATTTGCTCGCAATGAATAAACATAAGTTACAGATTAGACCATGTCGCAAGCTTGCAAAGATTTTTTGTAAAATATGTCAAATTGTTAGATGTGAAAACCATGATCTTTTAACTATTTAGCACATGGCATTTTCCTCTCGTCCAATCAGATGCTAGTATTTGTTCATAGTCACTGTGGACTATAACGCGCAGTCCACACTTTTGTAAAAAAATCAATAAGTGTGGACTATGCAACCACATAACTCACACTTTTGTGACGTTTTGTCGCTAGTGGAGGAAAATACCATGTGCTAAATAGCTTATTCATAGTTGCCTTTAACTACACGACATAGTCACTCCGGCTCCGCCCTTGTGACTATATCGTGTAAGTTAAAGGCAACTATGAACTAACCTATACATGGTTTGCTGTGTATAAACTGCTTTTCATAAGATAGACACTTTTCTTATATTCAAACAACCATGATCTTTCAAGTATTTGATCTCATTATATGAATACCTAACCAAATACTAATAATAATAATCATTATATATCTTTCATTTATGAAGTCGCGAGCTTGAAATACAGAGTAACAGATAAGCAGGGTATTTGAGTATTTACCCAATTAATTTTGGCAAAAAAGCAATATTTTGCAGAATCATTGGGTAACAAAAAGCAAAATATTTTCTGAAAACTCTATTAAAATGTTGCCAGTTGTATACAAAAAAAACCCAATTAAATTGCACAAATACCCTTTTCATGCTAAGTTCATAGGGTAAATATCCATATCATTTCATGAAAAAAGTTATCTGTAGCTCTGTTGAAATATAAATCCAGTTGAAATTACCTTTTGATTGCCTTTCAGTTATGAATTCGCAAACTTGAAATCTGTTTTTCATAGGATAGATAAAGCTATTTAATGTTTGTTGCTAAAATTATTCTGATCAGTAAAAAAAACATGGCCGGCAGGGGCGGGGCTAATTTGTCTTATATGTATTTAGGGAAGTCTTTGAACGACATCTCCACTGAAACTGCTGCACAGAATTTGATTAAACTTGGCAGGGATGATCCTTGGGTGAACCTTCACAAAAGTTGCTAAAATAAACTTGATCCATGTAGAACTCTGGTTGCCATGGCAATGAAAAGAGGAAAAAATATGAAAACATAAAAAAAATCATCTCCTTTAAAACTTGAAATCTGTTTTTCATAGGGTAGATAAAGCTATTTAATGTTTGTTGCTAAAATTATTCTGATCAGTAAAAAAAACATGGCCGGCAGGAGCGGGGCTAATTTGCCTTATATGTATATAGTGAAATCTTTTAATGACATCTCCTCTGAAACCGCTGGACAGAATTTGATTGAATATGGCAGGGATGATCCTTAGGTGAACTTTCACCAAAGTTGCTAAAATAAACTTGAACCATGTAGAACTCAGGTTGCCATGGCAATGGAAAGAAAAAAATTATTAAAACTTTAAAAACCATCTTCAAAACTACTGGCCAGATTTCAAAGTATTTTAGTACAGGTATTCCATGGGTAACACTATTCTCAGGTGAGCGATTCAGGGCCTCTATGTCCCTCATGTTTTGGTATTTATTTCTAATAAAAGTCTGTTAACCTGTTTTAAATCATCAAGATCCAAATCTGCGTTGTTTACAAACTGGACCAGGAAAGGCATCATCCTTGTTGAAAACATGGTAGAACATGTTGCTACAGCAAGGCTGTTTCAGCTAAAGTAACAAGAAAGATTAAAACAAAATGTTTTAATGGACAGCTTATAATAAGCATACTGCCCCCCTCTGTTTCCCTTTTCTACTGTTTTGACCTTATTATATAACCTTCCTGTCTATGCACAGGACCTTTATATTAAATATAAAATAAAAATAAATAAAATTGATAC
This sequence comes from Solen grandis, assembly GCA_021229015.1. NCBI lineage: Eukaryota > Metazoa > Mollusca > Bivalvia > Adapedonta > Solenidae > Solen > Solen grandis. The sequence continues at coordinate 80,944,399 of CM037778.1, forward strand.
ATGTAATAATGATCTCTCCTAATATTAATATTATTTATATATAGAGAGGCAGTTATTACTAGTCTCTCTCTAGGTTTATAAAATATGACTCCCAATTAAGTAGCAGTTATTACTAGAGTCTCTCTAGGCTTACAAAATATGACTCCCAATTAAGTAGCATTTTGCATATATTTTATGGCATCTTGTGGATGCATTGAAATTGAAACTTTGAATCCTGACAGTGAAAACGTTAATCTAAGATGAAAAGTGCATAGGTAAAAAAATCATTGGAGTGGTCATTTTTAAAAAAAAAATTTAAACTAGGAATTAAAATTTAAAAAAAAATCGACCTCTCCATATATTATTTTTACATACAGAGGCCTTTTTTTTTTATTGTTAATTATTATGTTTGAATCAAAAGGAAGCAAATACAAATTAACAAAAGCAAAATAAAGGACTTATAAAATTACTATTTAAAACAAACTATACAAATATAACTCAAGAATTTCCAAAAAATGAGAATTTAGGGGGGGGGGGGGAATGGTCCCAGCTGGAAAAGAACTCATGACCTCTTGAAAGGATAAAAAAAGTACTGTTCGACACTCTTACCAATTGAGCTATTTCCACAAGTGTAAAAGACATGTGTAAATGAGGCTTTAGATAATCAACCTGATCAAAACAGCAGGACTAGCACTACACAGACAATTGTACTGTATTGATACCTACATATTACGGTTATATATTAACAAGATAAACATTACGCATTACTTATCACACCCATCATGTAATAATTAAACTACTAAGTATAATTAGAAGCTCAATACAGAGGATATGAAATGTGCAATGTCCAGACTGACAATCGAAGCGATAAGTAGGTCATGACCGATATGTATGTAAACATCATTAAAATACATAGACTAACAATCTATCAAATATGATAAATTACACTGGAAACTATTTAAAACAAACACAAATCACCTAAACAATCACATAAAAAATATCGGTCATTGAAAACTATTACTATCACAAATTTACATTCGACTGCAATACCAATTTTGCACATGTGCAAACGGACGTGAAAACCCATTTTAATTGGACATACTAATATATATATAGTACTTAATAACAGTAATGTATATACAGTACTGAATACCGTCCAGAAAAAAAGTGTGTTAAATAAATAATTTCATTTCATTACAGCGATGACAAGGGATATACCGGCTGAATTTTGTGTAGCATTCATTGTTGGTTGACATTATCAAATGCAAAGTGCTATTCAAACAATGATAATTCTTATACTTAAAGACCTAGGAGTAAAACAAGGATTGCTTATCTTTCTAATCTATTAGCTACAAGATAATCCAGCGACACGTTAGTGTGAACCAAAATGTGTTTTTATTGCAGATTGCACATATGGTAACAGATTTATATGCAATGATTACAGAATATTATTTTTTCATTAAAGCAAATTTTGGAAATTATGGAAGATGTTAACCGTAGCTAATGTGACCCGCGATCGATTAGGCAGTTTTTAGTTCCCTGGAAGAATAATTTGCATATGCCACATAACGTACACAAATATAAATTCTGGGCATTGGGAATCAAATTAAAGAAATGAGATTTAACAAAACATTGTAGAAGTTGTATTATAATAATGTTGATAGAGGCCATCGACGGGCAGAGAATAAACTCCTCGCCATCTGCACATGAAGGAAATTCACTTAATGAATAAGTTGAAAGATATTTCATTATAAACACAATTATTTCTGTTGGAGGAAAGAATTACTCATGACCTTCCCAGGCGCAAAGTACTGGTCCAACCCAGGAACCGTTTTCAAGTTCAAATTTTTCACACCTGCATTAAATTGCTGAACAAAGTATGGTGTCTGCTTCATAAAGTCACGCAGGCCACTACACATGTATATACATAAAAAGTAAAAGGAAGAAAGTTATTATAATTAAACAAATTTTAAGATAATATTACATAATTAAACATGTCCCAAAACTTGGAGTGATACAATTTACAATTTACCATTGCTATACGATACGATGTGATACCATCCCATTCATAATGTCTTGAATGTTACAATGCCACAGGATACAATTCGATATGTTATGATGCGATTGAGTGTATTATTCGATGCGATAGGAATGATATATGCTATTTTTGACAACTGATATGATAGCACAAATTGTTTCTTTTGGCACAAATGGTCACCTCATAGACCATTATTGCTAAGATGAAGTTGAACCTTTGAAAAATGAGGTCTGTATTGGGTCGGCTTGTTTCCTTATACTGTAAAATGATTATATTTCGTGGGGGATTAATTTTCGTTGTTTTTGTGGATGCCTTTATCCACGAATATTTGTCCCCATGAATAAGTTTAAGGCAAAGGTCATAACCTACGACGATGACCTGTCTATGTTGATATTCTACCTTACCCCAACCACATACCGGTTTATGAACATTACGATAAGAAAAATAGTGTAAACACTGAAGAAAATATTTTGTTGTGATGTGTATACAGTAGAAACTCACTTAGCGGGCACCTCAATAATACGGGCAACTTCTAATTACGGGCAAAATTCGCGGTCCGGATCGCTTTGCTATATGTTTATTTGCCCGCAAAACTCAATAATGCGGGCACCTGGCTATTGCGAAATGCGGGCACCATTTTCGGTCCCGATCGGTGTTTACAGTGCAAAATGAACCTAGCTAAAGCGGGCACCTGTCCACGGGAGATAACACTTTCGATTTTTTATCTGACTGGTTACGTAAAATACCGTCGTAAGTTATGTTAACCAGTCTCAGTATTTTGCAAACCAGTCTGTGTGTTTCACGCGCCCGACATTTTGACACTTTCTTTTGTTTTGATAGCAGTACACAAGGAACAAACTGAAACAGGTCCAAGTGTCAGTTTGTTTTGAAAAATGGGACGTTAATGGATCCCTTTATCAAAAGCGATGTGTATGATGTTTGCATCTTTTTGTCCAATAAATTTATCAAAAGGCGTTTGATAACGCTATGTTTTCGATGCATCGTCATTATCAACATCGAAATCAAACTGATGGTAATTAATACTTTAATTAAAGTATTAGGGACATATGAATTGATGATTATGGGTAATTGATAGTCGGCACGTCTGTTTTGCAAACTTTATAGCTAATTAGTAAATATTCATATTAAAACGATGATAAATAATGTGCACTTCATGAAATGCATTCAGAATTCATTTTGCATTTCTTACGTTCACTGTAACTATCAAAACTATGAGTAGGAAACGTAAGGAACTTTCTCTCAAAGACAAAATTTTATTGATTAATGATAGCCATGGTAAATCTCATCGTGTTCTAGCTGAACAGTTTGGCAATGGAAAGACTCGGGTATAAAACATGAATCAATATTCATTATCATTAACAGCAACCTTGATTATAAGTTTTATTTTAAACAATATGATTTTTTCTTCGGAGTCTATGCCTAAATGACTTCCGATATGGATGCAATTATTATCCCCCGCCGATGAAATCGGGAGGGGGATATTGTTTTGGCGTTGTCCGTCCGTCCGTGCGTCCGTCCGTGCGTCCGTCCGTCCGTCCGTCCGAATTTTGTCCGGAGCATAACTCCAAAAGTATTCAAGCTATTGCTTTGAAACTTCACAAGTGGACAGATCTCATTGAGGAGAAGTGCAGTGCACAAGAACCATAACTCTCATTAGCCTAATTTTGGAGTTATTGCCCTTTGTTATTTTTCATACTTGATTTTTGTCCGGAGCATAACTCCAAAAGTATTCAAGCTATTGCTTTGAAACTTCACAGGTGGACAGATCTCATTGAAGAGAAGTGCAGTGCACAAGAACCATAACTCTTCTTAGCCTAATTTTGGAGTTATTGCCCTTTGTTATTTTTCATACTTGATTTTTGTCCGGAGCATATCTCCAAAAGTATTCAAGCTATTGCTTTGAAACTTCACAGGGTGGACAGATCTCATTGAGGAGAAGTGCAGTGCACAAGAACCATAACTCTCCTTACCAATTTTGGAGTTATTGCCCTTTGTTATTTTTCATACTTGATTTTTGTCCGGAGCATACCTCCAAAAGTATTCAAGCTACTGCTTTGAAACTTCACAGGTGGACAGATCTCATTGAGGAGAAGTGCAGTGCACAAGAACCATAACTCTCTTTAGCCGAATTTTGGAGTTATTGCCCTTTGTTATTTTTCATACTTGATTTTTGTCTCCTACCCATGAAATTGACAGCATGACCCAGTTTGATCTTTTACAATGGAGTTACGGCCCCTGATTTATGTTCTGTAAAAACAGCTCCCATTCATGAACTAAATATATTCGGCGGGGGATTTCGTGTCTGTGACACAGCCTTGTTCTTTTAGATTTTCTTTTTAACAATTTAAAAAAATAAAACTTATAAAAACGAAACTTAAAATGGCTTATTTAATGAGTTATTGAATAATCAATTGATTACACAAAACTCACATAGCAAACACAACACATAACACACAAGTGTAGGGTTGATGTGTCAAAGGGACATAAGGGACATAATCCCTTTTGACTTTGTGAAACCTTGCTATTAAGGCCAAATTTCAAATTAAGGCCACTCGTGCCCGGTCCCATACGTGGCCTTAATATTGAGGTTCCACTGTAATTAGATAACTTATTACTAAAAATATTATTATTATTATTATTATTATATAGAAATATAACAATCCCGTACGTAATTTAATAAGTTATGGGTTACGTTCATGTTTTAAGTACCAGCCGATTATAGCGTGGGTTACCTTCATGTATTGTACTCTACTGTTCATAGCACTTACGCTAGAAGTTGTAATTATTTTTCTTTCATTTTGTCTTTTGCTTCTTTTTTTTAAGCTCACCTGAGCAAAGCTCAGGGAGAGCTATTGTGATCCCGTGAGCGTCCGTTGTCCGTCGTCAACAATTTTTAGTGTTTACACTCTATCACCTTTATTTCTTGAGCAATCATCTTCAAACTTTAAGACAATGTTTATGACCATAATGTCTCGATTGAGTTTGATTATGGCTGAGATCCGTCAATTAGGTCAGGAGTTATGCCCCTTTTAATATTCCAAAAATGCCATATTTCATGTTGTTTACACTCTAGCATCTGCATCTTTTCAGCAATCATCTTCAAACTTTATGGCAATGCTTATGACCATAAGGTCTTGATTGAGTTCGATTATGGCTAAGATCCGTCAATTAGGTCATGAGTTATGCCCTTTTTAATATTAAAAAAATGCAAGATTTCACTTTGTTTACACTCTAGCATCTGCATCTTTTCAGCAATCATCTTCAAACTTTATGGCAATGCTTATGACCACCATGTCTTGATTGAGTTCGATTATGGCTAAGATCCGTCAATTAGGTCAGGAGTTAAGCCCCTTTTAATATTAAAAAAATGCCATATTTCACTTTGTTTACACTCTAGCATCTTCATCTTTTGAGCAATCATCTTCAAACTTTATGGCAATGCTTATGACCATAATGTCTCGAATAAGTTCTAATATGGCTGAGATCGGTCAATTACGTCAGGAGTTAAGCCCCTTTTGATATAAAAAATGCCAGATTTCACTTTGTTTACACTCTAGCATCATCTTTTGAGCAATCATCTTCAAACTTTATGGCAATGCTTATGACCATAATGTCTCGATTGAGTTCGATCAAAGCTGAGATCTGTTAATTAGGTCAGGAGTTATGCCCCTTTAAATATTAAAAAAATGCCAGATTTCACTTTGATTACACTCTAGCATCTTCATTTTTTAGCTCGACTATTCGTAGAATATGAGAGCTATTGTAGTCACCCTGGCGTCGGCGTCGGCATTGGCGTTGCAGCTTTTGGTTAAAGTTTTGCGTGCAAGTTACTATCAACCTTATATCTCAATAACCATTTATGGTATTGACTTGAAAGTTTATAAATATGTTCAGGGGCATCAGACAACCAAGGTAGATAACTCTTGACTGAATTTAATATGAATTATGGCCCCTTTTTAACTTCGAAATTTTGGTTAAAGTTTTGCATGCAATAGAAAATTTGGTTAAAGTTTTGCGTGCAAGCTACTGTCTTGTTTGTATCTCAATAACCATTCATGGTATTGACTTGAAAGTATATGAATATGTTTAGGGGCATCATACAACCAAGGTAGATAACTCTTGATGGAATATATTACAAGTTATGGCCCCTTTTTTAACTTAGAAATTTTGGTTAAAGTTTTGCATGCAAGATACTCTCATGCTTAAATCTCAGTATCAAGCATGGGATTGATTTGAAACATCTTTAATATGTTTAGGGGTATCATACTTTCATGGTAGATAACTCTTGATAAATTATGTTACAAATTATTGCCCCTTTTTAACTCAGAAATTTTGGTTAAAGTTTTGCATGCAAGGTACTTTCATGCTAATATCTCAGTATCCAGACATGGGATTGATTTGAAACATCTTTAATACATTTAGGAGTATCATACTTTCATGGTAGATAACTCTTGATGGAATATGTTACAAATTATTGCCCTTTTTAACTTAGAAATTTTGGTTAAAGTTTTGCATGCAAGTTATTTTCATGCTTAAATCTCAGTATCCAGGCATGGGATTGATTTGAAATATCTTTAATATGTTTAGGAGTATCATACTATCAAGGTAGATAACTTTTGATGGAATATATTACAAGTTATGGCCCCTTTTTTAACTTAGAAATTTGGTTAAAGTTTAGCATACAAGGTACTTTCATGTTTATATCTCAGAGTCCAGGCATGGAATTGATTTGAAACATCTTTAATATATTTAGGGGTATCATACTATCAAGGAAGATAACACTTAATGGAATAAATTAAAAATTATGACCCCCTTTTAACTTAGAATTTTGGTTAAATTTTTGCATTCAAGCTGCTATCCAGCTTATATCTCAGAAATTGCTTGTAGAATTGTCTAGAGAGTTAAGGAGTGTCTTCAAGGGCATCAGAAAACAGGAGGATAACTTTTGGACTGATGCAAATTATGGCCCTTTTCTAACTTTGATTTATTATTATGTACAGGGAATGTGAAGGGCAAGAATTGAAATAGGTACATTTGATTTACCAACAAGCATTTTGAATAGTTGAGCGTGCTGTCCTCTGACAGCTCTTGTTTAGCAATCTTTTTCAAACTTTAAGACAATGTTTATGCCCATAATTTCGCAATCGGGTTCAATTATAACTGATATTGACAAGTTAATTTAGGAGTTATGCCCTTTTTACCATAAAAAAGCCAGATTTCACTTTTACACTCTAGCATCTTTATTTCTTGAGCAATCATCTTTCTCAGGTGAGCGATCAAGGGCCATCTTGGCCCTCTTGTTTAAATAAGATATAATAGAACCATATGAAAAATAACCCCCGCAAGTAAAAGTAATAAATTGTTTTATTATAATGATTAAATTAATGTTCTGTGCGCCATTATGTAGCAGTGGGATACTCTCATACATGTGTTGTACCCTACTGTACTTAAAACTTTACGCTATCAGTAACTTTCATTCATTCATTCATTCATTCATTCATTCATTCTTTCTGTTTATAAATTTTTTTTTCCTAAATTTTTGCATGTGTGTTATATAGGGTGCATAGAGGTAAACGTAAAATACTTGTTTCAATGTTTAATAATTAACATATTTTGCATAAATATTAACAAACAAAACATAGTAATGTTCATATATTTTTACATTTATATACTGGATCTAGTACCTATAGAGACGTGTACAGCCACATGTTTACTAGTCACCGTCACACTACATTCATTTTATAATAATCCCACCTTTCTGAATCCATGTTGAATAAGGTCACATCGGATTTCAAGATCGGAGTGTGTGTTGATGAGCCATTTTGCGTGCACTGGCTTCAGGGTGGATGTTTTCAGGCACACACTTGTAGCAGCAGCATCCCCCGACTCCTCGTCGTAAGTGGCTAGAACATCCTGCATGTACCAGTGATGGAAATGCTTCTTCAGGGCCTCCTTATACTCCTTGTTGACGGTCAGATCTAGGGGTTGTAGTCTGTCAGTACAGCAGGCAGGTACAAACAATGGGGTGATATTGTTCTCCTTCAGCTTGCTGATCAGTGCCGGACTCAGGTGGGCTTTGTAGACATCAAACAAAGCGACAGCACACTGGTCACACCTTGCCAGGGGCAGTGATTCTCTCACATAGGTAACTTAAGGAATCACCACCTTATCCACATACTGAAGCATTGTCTCCTCGTTGCTCCAGTGACTTTCACTGTAGGTTACATTCAGTCAGCAGGAAAGGTGACACCCTTGGGTAGGCATCTGTCCGTCTTTCCCGCGTAGATAAGCTGAGGGGGCAGCAGAGATTCCATTCTGTGTAATGGCCAGTAACACCATGGTCTGTCGCTTGTCGTCTAGTCCACTGATGGCTACCTGCTGTGACCCCTTCTGCTCCATAGTCCACTCGCCCCCAGACACTAGCTGACATCCTGTCTGGTCCTAATTTATGATAAGAGTGTCCGGGATATCATGCTCCGTCACCACGTTGGTTACCTTGGCAACAAACTCAGTCCTGATTGTCTCAAAGTCTGTAGGTAGTTTCTTGACGTTCTTGGTCCCTTTCCTCTTCACGAATCCCATGCGACGAAGGAGAGACTGGGCAAGGTGCTTCGTGATGATGCTTCCTCCATTCTTCTCAAGACGGTGCTCTACGTATTTCATCACGATCGCTTCAGCCGCTGCCATGACTATCCTTGAGTTAACAACTGCTCCAGAGAGACGGACATCCCTGACCCACTGCTGCAATTTGTCATCTAATTCACCCAGCATAGTTGGAGGACCCCTTGGAGACCGTGGAAGGGATGAGCGTTCTAATCCGTCAGTCTTCTTCAATTTCAGGTACTGGTCTCTCATGCTACGAATGGTCGTCTTGCTGATTTTCTTCCCCATATCTGCGCTGAAACGTCTTGCAGCCTTGGCAACTCCGTTGTCTATTGCATAAAGTGCCATCTTGCATCTGGTGTCATCGTCATAGTTGTTGTATTCACCCCGCTTTCTCTTCCTAGATTCTTTGATGACTGGTTCTACAGCATCATTTGCAGCTTGGTACGTCAGTGCTTTGATTGGCGATGTTATTTCTTTTGGATCCGGAAGACCAGGGATAGTCGGTGATCGAGTCTGTACTTCCCCGGTTTTTAACCACTGGACCAAAGACATCATAGATTGATTGATTGTAGATGAATTTAAGAATGATTGCAATGATGATGATGATTTAGATTTTCTTTATACTTGCACTTTGACGAAGTCATTTTGGCGAGGATAAAATAAGGAGTTTAAAAGATGATTATGTACTTATGTCTTTAAATGAGAAAAAGTTGATTATTTTGTGTTGAGAAATATATATGTGTAAATGATGATTAAGAGAATACTATTTTTAAAATTAAGTACTTTTCCTGCTTTAAGTACATTTGTTTATTATTATGTACTTAATGTATTATATTATAATCATTGTATCATGTTTTATTAAATTACATCTATGTACATATAATATTATCATTATTTAATTGATTAGGTAAATCATTTTAATATTTCCAAGAGTAGACTACATTCTATTTCTGTTCAAAACTTGGTAATAGTGGAAATAGCCAGATATTTAATTGCTTTTAATTATGTACACCATTGTAAGCAGTCACATAAAACGTTCGCTATAAACGATAAGGGTAAAAAAGAGAAAGTGGGATGTCACAATGAATATACAATTGATTTTTATATCAACCAAGAATAGTAAAATGCAGTGTTTGGACATAGTCCAACATTTGATTAAAATGTTGTGCAGGACAGTATTTCACACCTAGATTTAAAAGTGTCTAAGGTGATATAAAAGTTAAAATTTATTTTTATAAGTTAATGTCATAGCATTGAATATTGTGAGATAGGGAGACCCTATCAGTCATCTGACAGTCTAGCATATATGTCTCTAGTGCTTTGAATACCGATCTCCTGACCACTTTGCTTGGGTTCAAAACATTATCAACTGTGAGATCAAGGTGTAACCCCGCCAGTGTGGCCTTGAGACTAGCCCTGTAGTCCGCGAGTGCTCGGCAATTTATAAGAAAGTGTTCGGTAGTAAAATCTCTCAGGCAGACCGTGCACTTTTTAGGGGTGTTCAAGATATATTGACCCCTATTCCCCGGCAATAAGTTAACTCCCAAACGTAATCTAGTAATGCATTTGTCCATATTTATTTTTAAAGAATATATATAAGGTTGATTTAGACTGACTGTATGTCTTTGAAAAGTTTGTTTGCAATCACGTTCCGTAACAAGAGATTTCCATTTATTCAAAACTTTGGTCCTAATAAGAGAATATATTTCTGATGGAGCAAGAGGGCAGTCATTAGTAACTGCTGAATATTAAAGTCCTTCCTTGGCCGCCTGATCAGCCTCTTCATTACCCGATAAACCTATGTGAGCAGGGCACCATTCTAGAATAATATCAAGGCCTTTGTTTATACAATATAAAAATATTCTTAAGTAGATCTGGTCTTGATTTATTGTTGTTATTTTTGATGGAGGTAAGAGCGGCCAAGGAGTCTGAGAAAATAACTACTTGCTTTTCTTCAAATTGATGAATCCAAGAAAGGGCATTATAAATTGCAAGTTCTGCAGAATAAATAGATAAATGATTGCAAATGACAATCGTTGGGATTATACAGACAAAACTTATTTGACATATTGAGTGTTAATCAATTTTTCACACCTCCCGAGCTGCCCGATATAATAATACTCCCCGACCCCTGTCACAACCCCTGTTCCCTTTGAAGCCACATAATATCACCTGGTTACATCCTGTCGATAATTGGTCAAAGTTACTCTGTTTTTTTCCTATAGAAAAACTGTCCAAAATATTGGGGAAATGATGGGGACATAATTCTTATCTCTCAGACCCTCACCGCTGTGGGTTCGAATCCTGGTAGGGACTTCGGATTTTTCATATGAGGAAGCCTTCCAGCTGGCTTGCGGTAGGTCGGTGGTTCTACCCGGGTACCTCTGTGTACTCGGGGTCTTCCTCCACCTGTAATTAGCTGGACGTCGCTGTATGATTGAAATACAGTGGAAACTCCCTAAACCGGACCCACCGTAAACCGGAATCCTTCTCATTCCGGACGATCTCATAAGTCCCGTTTTTTTGCTTATTTGATACATATAGAAAATAACTCTCTAATCCGGATCCTCCATATTCTGTACTCCGGACGCAAGTTTTGGTGCGGTTGTCATTTTTGTGCTTAAAAAAACCCCTGTAATCCGGATGCTGTTTTCCAAAATCATTTGTTTCTTCTTAAAAACGCGGTGAAAGGGAAGAAATAATAATCGTCCGGACTGTCCAGGGGAGCAGTGGTCCAGTGGTAGGACACGCGCTTCGGGATCGAGGGGTCCCGGGTTCGAGTCCTGCCAAGGACACTGCCAATTTCTTTGAACAAGAAATTTATCCCGCATTGTTTCACTTCACCCAGGTGTAAATGGGTACCTGAGAGGGCGGTATAATTCCGTGGCGCCATGGTGTGGGCTGCCATAAGCGGAGTGAAAGACTCCCCAGGGAGATCGATAGATGGATACAAGTAGCCCGATGACCAGGGGTAAAAGCTGTAAAGTCGGTGAACGTGCCCAAGGCATGAAACTTAGACTGTAAAATGCATTTACTTTTTACTTTACTGTCAGGTATAAGGTTTATGGGATTAAGGTTAAATATGGTACGGACAGTCAGGTATATGGTAAAGAGTGTTATTAAGAATAAGGTGTAAGTTTATTTTTTTAATAAATACTCGATTCAGATAAGAAAGTAATTTGCCATAAGCTCATGTCACAGTATGGTGACTTTTTTTAAAGTTCTAATATCCATTAAAAAGCTGAATAAGCTGAATTTTTGCATATCAGTGTTGCTTATAATGTATAAAGCTGCATAAGGTTTTTTTGCTTGAAACATGTATTGTAATCATACATATATGTCCAAGTGAGATTTATGTTTATAAAATTATAAAACAATGTTGACTTTATTTTGTTTTTAAGAATGAAAGAAAAAAACAGAGAGAAAAAGAATGAGAGTATAGCAGGTGATTATTAAAAAAATCTGAGAGAAAAATAGAGTGGGTATTATGTTCAAAATATAATTATGACAATAAAGATCTATTAAGAAAAAGTTAAGAAAAATTATCATCATCAACATCATCATCCACAACAACAGCTGAGTCTGATTTACAAAACCTCCGTAATCCGGAATCCTCTCTAATCCGGACTTTTTTGCTGGTCCCGAGGGTGTCCGGTTTAGGGAGTTTCCACTGTACTATCGCAGCGATGGTAAACCCCAATACAACAACAACAACAACATAATTCTTGCAATTTTTACGTTTGTTTTCTTATGCAGGGTGAGGGAATTAGTATAATTACTAAAGAAATAGCCATAAATCATGGATAAAATTTTAAGGTAAATATCCAAAAAAGGATAATAGGAATATTTTGATATTAGCTGTGTTTATTTTAAAAACAAAAAAATATGATCAAATCTTTCTCCCAGAAAAACACGAATCCATGAATATCTGTCCCCACGAACACGTTTTAGAGAGTGAATCCACGAAATTTAATCCACACGAAATATAATCATTTTACAGTATACTCTTTATAGAAAATGTCAAAATTCTTCTTCTATGAAACCAATTGTCAGAATTTGATTTTATTAACTTCATAGGTAGATAGATCTCAATGAGGAGAAGTGCAGTGTACATGAACCATAACTCTGTTTTGCATAATTTAGGAGTTATTGCCCTATCTTATTTTTCATACTTAAATTTTGTCCGTAGCTCATGTAGTATAATAATGTACCCATCAAGTGACAAAGCGCTTTTGTATAAAATGATAATATTGTTTTTATCACAAGATTTAAGTCGGAAGGATAACAAAAAAAAAAAATTTAGAATACTTTCTGTATTATTTATGCACACTAAATTATTTTCAGTCCGAAGTCAGCTTAAAAGAGCAAGAATTAGAAGAAAAGAATAAACAGTTCAATGCAAAGTTGGAAGAAGTGAATAGGGACTTAAAGGAGAGGATAGTTGAGTGTGATAAACTGCAGGCAGAACTTGACAAAGTGAGACAAGATTATGAGAGCAGTAAAGCCAGTCTTGAGCAAGAACTCGGTGAGCTGCAGCAAAACCTAACCACTGCTAAGGCAAAAAAGGACCATGAAAATGAGGAGATCAAACAAGAATTAGAGAAATCAAGGGAAGAAATTGATTCCTTGTCAGAGATAAGGTGAGTGTCCTCAAGATACTTGTAGTTTTGGAGAGGGTTGGGGAAATTTAACACTTGATCACTTTAAAATTGTAACCAGTTTTAAATAAGGTTAGCCGGTTAGGTTATAAGTTAAAATCCTGCTTGGTTATGTATTCCAAATTAAGGAGAGCTATCCAACTTATCTGAGTGTCTGCATCACTGAAATGCTTTGGTGAAAGTTTTGCATGGAACTCCTTGTCATGCTTATGTCTTATTTAAAACCAGATGTGCTTACTGATTTGATACTTCACTTAACTCTTCAGGGGCAGTAAACATACATGTACAAGTGATATAACTCTTGACCAAAAGTAATTAGGACTTTCTGCCTACAGGCAGAAAGTCCTATTGGGTTTGTACTGTTTTTAGCTCGACTATTCGTAGAATATGAGAGCTATTGTAGTCACCCTGGCGTCGGCGACGGCGTCGGTGTTGGCGTTGCAGCTTTTGGTTAAAGTTTTGCGTGCAAGCTACTATCAACCTTATATCTCAATAACCATTTATGGTATTGACTTGAAAGTTTATAAATTTGTTCAGGGGCATCAGACAACCAAGGTAGATAACTCTTGACTGAATTTAATATGACCCTTCTCAAAAAAAAACCACACTTTTTACCAAAACGCACTTAAAACGCACTTTAAACGCAGTTTAAGTGTGTTTTTCCTGCGTTTTTTCACAAAAGTGTGTTTTTTCTGTATCTTTTTCAGAAAAAGTGTATTTTAAGTGCGTTTTTTTGGCAGAAGTGTATTTTTCCTGCATCTTTGAGAATAGAAGTGTATTTTAAATGTATCTTTTTGCCAATAAGTGTGTTTTTGTTTCCAAAAGTGCGTTAAAAGTGTATCTTTTGCTGCAAAAGTGTTTCTTTTAGATTTCTTTTTTAGCTCACCTGAGCACTTGTGCTCGGGTGAGCTTTTGTGATCGCCTTTTGTCCGTCGTGCGTCGTGCGTCGTCCGTCGTCAACAATTGCTTGTGAACACTCTAGAGGCCACAGTTTTGGCCCAATCTTCATGAAACTTGGTCAGGATGTTTGTCTACATGATATCTCGGATGAGTTCGAAATTGGGTCATGTGGGGTCAAAAACTAGGTCACCAGGTCAAATCTTAGAAAAACCTTGTGAACACTCTAGAGGCCACATTTTTGGCCCAATCTTCATGAAACTTTGGTCAGGATGTTTGTCTACATGATATTCGATGAGTTCGAAATTGGGTCATGGGGTCAAAAACTAGGTCACCAGGGAAAATCTTAGAAAAACCTTGTGAACACTCTACAGGCCATAGTTTTGGCCCAATCTTCATAAAATTTGGTCAGGATGTTTGTCTACATGATATCTCGGATGAGTTCGAAATTGGGTCACATGGGGTCAAAAACTAGGTCACCAGGTCAAATCTTAGAAAAACCTTTTGAACACTGTACAGGCCACAGTTTTGGCCTAATCTTCATAAATTTTGGTCAGGATGTTTGTCTACATGATATCTTGCATGAGTTTGAAATTGGGTCATGTGGGATCAAAAACTAGGTCACCAGGTCAAATCTGAGAAAAACCTTGTGAACACTCTAGAGGCCTACATTTTTGTCCCAGTCTTCATTAAACTTAATATGAATGATGACTGCATGAATTCCCAGTTGAGTGCAAATTCAGGTAGGATCAATATGTAGGTCACTTAGTCAAATGTTAGAAAAACACTTTTAGATGCCAGATTTTTTGTCATTATGCCTAACACTGCCATCTTACTCAGGTGAGCGACACAGGGCCATCTTGGCCCTCTTGTTTTAATAAGTGCGTTTTAAGTGTATCTTTTGTGAAAAAGTTTGTCTTTTAGTTTCAGTTTATTTTCTGACCATCAGTAAGTGCGTTTTAAGTGTATCTTTTGTGAAAAGTCTCTTTATTTCAGTTTATTTCTGAGTTTTTTTTTAATTTTTTTTTTTTTTTTTTTTTTTTTTTTCATATATATTAAACGGAATGAAAATTCATAAAGACCAAATAATAAAGAACCTTTCTAATTGATTCTTCCCTTCTGGTAGTGTTCTTATCAAATCAGTACTGAATTTTTTGAAGTTATTTTTGAAGATCGGACATTTATGAAATTATATATTTTCAGATTTTCCAAGTAAAACAGTTATATAGATTACAATATGAGCATATACCTTTAAAACCAGAAATATCTGTCACAGGTTCAATACTTGATATCTATAAAATTACTTTGTATAAGCTGTTTTTTAAAGAGAGAGAGAAAACAGATTAGATGATTTCACATATTGGCTGAATTAATGTAGTTCAGGAAATTCAGGATGCCCCCCCCCCCCCCCCAAAAAAAAGTGAGAAAAAAAAATGTGAGAGAAAGAGAACAGGAGGCTAAAAGTAATTTGTGTTTGTATCAGATCTTGTTAGAATCATACTTTACCTCATTCTATTCTTAAAATAAAATTAACATGTCCTAAAAAATGCTATTAAACTTCACAAATCATTAAAAATGCAGACCAAATCAGGCTTATATACTTTATAAAATAAATGTATAATCATAAATTCACCAACAGTTTCCCTAATGAGTTTCTTCAAGTTAAAAGTCTTTTTTTTTGTTTTTTGTTTTGGCTTGCTTGTGTACAGTACAGAACATGTGTGTTTACACAGGCTGAACTGTCAACTTCCTGTCTTCCAGACACGCTGTCTGCACAGTCATGTGATCAATTTCATTGGCTCTTATGACATCACATTGTTTAAAAATGGCTGCTAAAAACAATTGATTAGTAGGACCCTGGTATGTGTTTATGAAAACAATCATCTTTTTCAGATATATATAAATAATTGGAAACTTCAATTAAAAATGTGATATACTAAGAAATTTAGAAAACATTTGGTTTTAAACTTTGGATCTGCTATGATCGATTTTATTTATCCTTTACACAGGTGTTCTAAACAATGTAAGTTAGCAAAAGTGACAAAAAAGTTTGGACCCCTGGTCATGATAAATGTCTTTAATGGTCATTTTTTGAGAAACATGTTGGGTTTTAATTTGCTAAAATATATCTGAATTTAAATTAAGCATCAGAATGGATTAAAATTCATCATAACTCTTCAGTAAGTCAAACTTGAGACAGAAATAACTGATGTAAAGCGAGAAAGTCCATTGGATAAAACTGAACACGTAATCGAGGTGCGTCATTACAATTTGAACTGTGAACCCGCCATGAACCGTAAAATGTAAACATAAACAAAATCATGGTTGATTGCTCAACGTGTTTGCTGTATTAATTTAAACGTTTACAGTCATATGTAAAAAGAAAATAGAGATCAGCAATTAACCTACGTTGTGAAGTCAAATTCCAAGGGAAAACTATACAGCCCTCTAACATTTACAAGATTGGTGAGTAAGTAATTTATTACGTAGATTGATCATATTCTGCTTCATAATGAAGTCTAATACACATGTGTAATACATAAGTATATACTTTGATCATCATTGATAGTTTTCAGCTTCATAAGTCCAATACACATTTATATTTATAATACATAAATATATACTTTGCCTTGATAACTAAGGATAAAAACAATAACAAAACTGCAGACATTTTTTTGATTTACAAAAGCTACAAATTTGTGAATTTTATTTCAGAATTCCTAAAGAAAGATGTGTAACAAGTGATGCAAGTCCAGCTTAACATGTACACTCTTGGACTCTTGGCTTAAAGCCTTCTGAAGCAGGTATATATGTAATTCCTCATTATGACTCCATCTTTTATTTTGAAGTTAATCAAATCAACCTGATGAAATTTTATGTCAGCTTATAAATTATGTTTCTACCTATTGTGATAGATGACTGACATTTATTGTCCAAATCATACAATTTGAATTTCACAAACATACAACCGAATCTTTTAGTTCTTAAGTATTATTTTCTGAAAATGATTGACTAATGGTAATTATTTGACATTGAGGGTTGTGTTTTTTTGTTGTTGTTTTTTATCCATATTCAAAACAATTGTGCATTGATTCTCTTGCCTATAAGACAAGTTTCTAGCTATAATGAGCCATCATTGACTGTTTAGTTTTTTTATGTTTATTTCTTGATTTCAGATAAACTGTCCTGTAAGATAACTTAAAAGGAATGACCTCTCAAACAACATGAGTCCCGCTGCCACATCACAGCTGCCCTTGTCACAGATGACGTAAGAGCAGCCGCCCCTGCTACAGACCATGTAACAATGGTACACCATGACACAGCAGCCCCTGTTGCAGATCACATCACAGAAGCCCCTGTCGAAAACCTCATCACTACAGCCCTTGTTACAAGCCATATTACACCTGCACCCCTGTCACAGACTAGTACACTGCTATTTGAGGTAAAAAGCAAGGAGGTCATCATAAATTCCTTGAATTTTAATTTTCCAAGATTTAAATATCTGTGTATTTGTTTTCTTTTTCTCTTTGACTCGCTATCATAGTCAAGGTCATTAGCGTCTCCTAGCACTATAACCATAGCTCATTATTAGAAAATTGTTCGAAGTATTAGAATGAAACTAAATTAAGGTCATTGGTCCACCATCTCTCCTTTTCTGAATGCTGGCTACTTCTTCCATAATTAAAAACTGTCAAATGAATTCATCTGAAAGCAGACACCATTAGTGTTACTGCTAGTAATTGATCAGTATGTTGCAGAAGAGAATACATGATCTTGAGTCATAGGTAGTACATAAATATTAATAAAGTGTACCTATTTGAGTCCAGATTATTTTGTAACATTCTTTTGACTACCCTAAGGGTATGATTGATTAAATAGACTTGATTACAATATTCAAACAATATTTGCAAGTACATGCACATTACTTGATTTGACATGTTACTTTAGTGGCATGTGTCTGTTTGATCCATTTTTAAACAGATGAAAGCTGACTACAACAGATTCTATCATCCATCAACAAATGAACAATCATCTACAAGAGGTCAGGTTACTGGAAGTGAAGATCTGTACAGTGTCCATACTTTATGTAAGTACTTGTTGCATACATACTTCATCAACGTAAATAACTAGAATGTCCCATAGTGTGCTTCTGTGTATGCTTAGGTTTTATCCATTTTTTTTATGCCTATAACCCATATGAGGTGTGTGTGTGTTGGGGGGGGGGGGATTTTAAGCGGTGTCCGTCCATCACACCTCAGGTTCGCCTTTGCTTTTTTTTTTTTTTTTTAAGATGGTATCACATCTTCATGAAAATTTTTACAAATGAACATCTTGATATGAACTATTTAATTTTCAAATGCTTTTGGCTGTGACATATATTAAACAGTTGAATGAACATGGTGAAATAAGTTGTCCTGCTTCAGGTTTAACTTGTGTTTAAGCTTCTTTTTTTTTTTTTTTCGATGTAGATGAATTCACATCATCATGAAACTTGATACAAAATGTACATCAAGATAATAAGCTTTTAAATACACAGGCAAATACTATGTTGTGACCAACATTATGCAAGCGTGGCATCAATGTTGCAGAGACACATTTTCTTGTTGTCAAATGAATTTGTTTGTTGAAATTTAAGAAACCTGATCATATTATATGTGTTAGACAAATATACTACTTATCTTTTGAGCTAATGTAAGCTTTTCCTTATCCTTCAGGACTGACTGTCAGAAGCAGTACAATATGAGCATCGACTACCCAAGGCTACTTCAAAACTTGAAATATAAGTAGATGGTGAGATTGGGAAATGCAGAAACCAGGAACTGTAACTTTTACCAAGACCAATTTTTGAATTAGCATGTCTGTTTCAAAGAAAAAGTCTATTATGATCTCGCCATTGTCGTTGTCATGCAAAAACTTTAATGAAACTTATTTCTCAAAGACTTTTAAAGGTATCAACACGAAACTTAGAATACTTTATTATCATGACAAGGTGCAGTTTTTAACCAATGGGCATTATTCTGAAAGCTATATTTTCTGAGTTACGCCCCTTTTAAACTAAGAATTTAGGTCAGAATTGCTTAATAAGTAGAAAGTCTTGAAAACTTTGTTATCAACACAAAACTTGGAAGGCTTGATAATCATGACAAGGTGCAATTGTAAAACAAGGGGCATTATTCTGAAAGCAAAATGTTTGGAGTTATGCCCCTTTTTAACTTAGAAATTTTATTGAAATTGTATGTTCAAAGCAATTACATTTCTTCTACACTGTGTAAATTTTTTTCTTTTTTACTCTTTACGCCTTATGGTCTTCTTACTTGAAATCGCAAATATGGGCCTCTTTTGTTGACATGTAAAACAGACAAGCATTTGTGCCACTCTGCTGAGCTCTAGTTTGATATTACAATGAATTTAAGTCCAGAGAATAATTTTTTACTACATACTTGAAAACTATTCTAAGGCTTTGACTTTGAATTTCATATATAAGAAGACAGCAACTGTGAAAGTGCAGAAACTAAATTTCTTAACTTTACAGTACCTCGTCCAATTTTGTATTATTTCCCTTGATTTCATATCAAAATAACTCCCAACTATTCAAGGTAATGATTTTGAAAATTAAATTAAAAATAGATTGTGAGTTGCAGTAGTGATTAAAAATAGATTGTGAGTTGCAGTAGTGTAATGATAATCAGGGTTACTTTTTAATTGTCTCCCTTTAGTGTTTTTTTTTTTTTACACTTCTTGTGAACAGAACAAATTTTAAAAAAAATGACACATATATCTTTTTTTCTTCTCAGTCCTTTTTCTGTATAATCTTAAGATTTATTTAGCCATATTTTTTGTAAATTATTTACACATTTTTTTACCCATATACACACACCTTATGCTGGAGTTAGTTTATTTTTAAAATATTGAAGATATTTCACAGGACCTTTTTTTCCTTCCTTTTTTTACCTTTTATTAAAGCTTCTATTTGAAAATAAAACAGTAATTGCATTCAAGAATTAAATGATGTGTTTCAAAACAGATTTCCATGATTATAAATCACATTTTATGTACATCAAATAAATGGTTGAGCTTTAAAACTGTATAAATGTGTTAAATAAAAATGAATTATTATACATGTAAATTGTTTATGTACTTTTAAACCTTTATACAAGAAATAACATCATGATATAAAAAAAATTCTTTCTTTACAAAGTGCATCTTTTCTGCATTTTAAATACCTATTTTTGTGCTGAAAAAAGTGTGTTTTTTTCTGCAAAATAAATGCCTTTATTTGCTGAAAGAAGTGTGTTTTTGAAGCAAATTAATTTTATTTTTCTGACTCAAAAACATCTTTTGAAGGCAGAAAAAATATGCTTCTGATAAAGAAAAAATATATTTTTACCACAGAAAATAAGTGAAGTAAAAGATGCACTTATTAGGACAGAAAACATACTTTTACCGCAGTTAAACACTAAAGTGCGTTTTTGTAAAAAAAATTTAATAAAAAACTTAAGTGTGTTTTAAGTGTATTAAATCTGACCAAAAAACACACTTTTAACACAGTTAAAATGCACTTAAGTGCTTTTCCACACTTATTTGAGAAGGGGAATTATGGCCCCTTTTTAACTTAGAAATTTTGGTTAAAGTTTTGCATGCAATAGAAAATTTGGTTAAAGTTTTGCATGCAAGCTACTATCTAGTTTGTATCTCAATAACCATTCATGGTATTGACTTGAAAGTTTATGAATATGTTTATGGGCATCATACAATCAAGGTAGATAACTCTTGATGGAATATATTACAAATTATGGCCCCTTTTTAGCTCACATGAGCACAACGTGCTCAAGGTGAGCTTTTCTGATCGCCTTTTGTCCGGCGTCCGTCGTCCGGCGTCCGTGCGTGCGTGCGTCAGTGCGTCCGTGCGTCCGGCGTCAACAATTGCTTCAAACAACATCTCCTCCTAAACGGCTTGGCCAATTTGAAAAATATTTTGCAGGAATGTTCCTTGGATGAAGCTCTACTAAAGTTGTATAAATGGTTCTGGTCCATCGCATAATTAGGTCACAGGAGCTAAAAATAGATTTTAAAAATGAAAATTTAAAAAATCTTCTTCTCTGAAACCACAAGGCCTAACCTTTTGATTTTTGGTATGTAGCATCATCTTATGGGCCACTACCAAGATTGTACAAATCATAGCCCTATGGTGATAAATGACCCCGCACCAGGGGTCACTTGTTTTACATAGAGTTATATAGAAAAATCTTAAAAAATCTTCTTCTATGAATCCATAAGGCCTAGAGCTTAAATTTTTGGTATGTAGCATCATCTTATGGGCCACTACCAAGATTGTACAAATCATAGCCCTATGGTGATAAATGACCCCGCACCAGGGGTCACTTGTTTTACATAGAGTTATATAGGAAAATCTTCATCAATCTTCTTCCGATAATGCATAAGGCCTAGAGCTTAGATATTTGGTATGAAGCATCATGTTATGGGCCACTACCAAGATTGTACAAATCATAGCCCTATGGTGATAAATGACCCCGCATCAGGGGTCACTTGTTTTACACAGAGTTATATAGGAAAATCTTAAAAAATCTTCTTCTATAATCCATAAGGCCTAGAGCTTAGATATTTGGTATGTAGCATCATCTTATGGGCCACTACCAAGATTGTACAAATCATAGCCCAATGGTGATAAATGACCCCACACCAGGGGTCACTTGTTTTACATAGAGTTAAATAGGAAAATCTTAAAAAATCTTCTTCTATGAATCAATAAGGCCTAGAGCTAAGATTTTTGGTATGTAGTAGCATCTAATGGTTCATTACAAAGATTTTCAAAGTCTTGGCCCTATGGTGATAAATGACCCTGCGCCCAAGTCTTCTCTGAAACCATATGGCCCATTGCTTAGATATTTGGTGTGTAGTATTGTCAGGGGTAAAATGTTTTAGATTAAGTTATATCAGAATCCTTGTCTGTTTAAAAACCTTGACATCAGTTGAAGCAATGGTACTCAGGTGAGCGATTCAGGGCCATCATGGCCCTCTTGTTAACTTAGAATTATGGTTAAATTTTTGCATTCAGGCTACTATCCACCTTATGTCTCAGAAATTGCTTGTGGAATTGACTAGAAAGTTAAGGTGTGTCTTCAAGGGCGTCAGAAAACAGGAGGATAACTTTTGGACTGATGCAAATTATGGCCCTTTTCTAACTTGGATTTTTGGTTTAAGTTTTGCATGCACAGTGTTATTGTGCTTATGTCTCAGTAACTAGGCATGGAATTGATTTTAGACATCATAAATATATTAAGGGGTATCAGACTATCAAGGTATATCATTTTTATACGCCGCCGGAGGCGGTCGTATATTGGCGTCATCTTCTCCGTCTGTCCGTCCGTCCGTACGTGCGTCCGTACGTCCGTACGTTCGTACGTCCATATCTTGTGAACGCAACTCCTCCTACGTTTCTGAATGAATCTTTTCAAAACTTGGTCAATGTCATTACTATAATGGGTAGATGTGCATGAAGTGGCGATTTTCCGGTTCATTGATTTTTACAAGATTTGTGTCCCTTTGAAACTTAGTCTCTGTAGCTGAATGATATTGCAGCATTGTGAACGCAACTCCTCCTACATTTCTGAATGAATCTTTTCAAAACTTGGTCAGTGTCATTACTATAATGGGTAGATGTGCATGAAGTGGCGATTTTCCAGTTCATTGATTTTTACAAGATTTGTGTCCCTTTGAAACTTAGTCTCTGTAGCTGAATGATATTGCAGCCTTGTGAACGCAACGCAACTCCTCCTACATTTCTGAATGAATCTTTTCAAAACTTGGTCAGTGTCATTACTATAATGGGTAGATGTGCATGAAGTGGCGATTTTTCTGGTTCATTGATTTTTACATGATTTGTGTCCCTTGAAACTTAGTCTCTGTAGCTGTTTGATATTGCAGCCTTGTGAACGTAACTCCTCCTACATTTCTGAATGAATCTTTTCAAAACTTGGTCATTCATTACTATAATGGGTAGATGTGCATGAAGTGGGATTTTCGGTTCATTGATTTTTACAGGTTTGTGTCCCTTGAAACTTAGTCTCTGTAGCTGAATGATATTGCAGCCTTGTGAACGCAACTCCTCCTACATTTCTGAATGAATCTTTTTATAACTTGGTCAATGTCATTACTTTAATGGGTAAATGTGCATGAAGTGGCGATTTTATGGTTCATTGATTTTTAGCTCGACTATTCGTAGAATATGAGAGCTATTGTAGTCACCCTGGCGTCGGCGTCGGCGTTGGCGTTGCAGCTTTTGGTTAAAGTTTTGCGTGCAAGTTACTATCAACCTTATATCTCAATAACCATTTATGGTATTGACTTGAAAGTTTATAAATATGTTCAGGGGCATCAGACAACCAAGGTAGATAACTCTTGACTGAATTTAATATGAATTATTGCCCCTTTTTAACTTAGAAATTTTGGTTAAAGTTTTGCATGCAATAGAAAATTTGGTTAAAGTTTTGCATGCAAGCTACTATCTAGTTTGTATCTCAATAACCATTCATGGTATTGACTTGAAAGTTTATGAATATGTTTAGGGGCATCAGGCAATCAAGGTAGATAACTCTTGACGGAATATATTACAAATTATGGCCCCTTTTTAACTTAGAAATTTTGGTTAAAATTTTGCATGTAAGGTACCTTCATGCTTATATCTCAGTATCAAGCATACGATTGATTTGAAACATCTTTAATATGTTTAGGGGTGTCATACTTTCATGGTAGATGACTCTTGATAGAATTTGTTACACATTATTGCCCCAATTAAATTTTGGTTAAATTTTGCATGAAGGTACTTCATGCTATATCTCAGTATCCAGGCATGGGATTGATTTGAAACATCTTTAATATGTTTAGGGGTATCATAATTTCATGGTAGATAACTTTTGATGGAATATATTACAAGTTATGGCCCCTTTTTTAACTTAGAAATTTTGGTTAAAGTTTTGCATGCAAGGTACTTTCATGCTAATATCTCAGTATCCAGGTATGGGATTTATTTGAAACATCTTTAATATGTTTAGGGGTATCATAATTTCATGGTAGATAACTTTTGATGGAATATTTACAATTATGCCCTTTTAACTTAGAAATTTTGGTTAAAGTTTTGCATGCAAGTTACTTTCATGCTTATATCTCAGTATCCAGGCATGGGATTGATTTGAAATATCTTTAATATGTTTAGGAATATCATACTATCAAGGTAGATAACTTTTGATGGAATATATTACAAGTTATGGCCCCTTTTTTAACTTAGAAATTTTGGTTAAAGTTTTGCATGCAAGGTACTTTCATGCTTATATCTCAGAGTCCAGGCATGGAATTGATTTGAAACATCTTTAATATGTTTAGGGGTATCATACTATAAAGGAAGATAACACTTGATGGAATAAATTAAAAATTATGACCCCCTTTTAACTTAGAATTATGGTTAAATTTTTGCATTCAAGCTGCTATCCAGCTTATATCTCAGAAAGTGCTTGTGGAATTGACTAGAAAGTTAAGGTGTGTCTTCAAGGGCATCAGAAAACAGGAGGATAACTTTTGGACTGATGCAAATTATGGCCCTTTTCTAACTTGGATTTTTGGTTTAAGTTTTGCATGCACAGTGTTATTGTGCTTATGTCTCAGTAACTAGGCATGGGATTGATTTTAGACATCATAAATATATTAAGGGGTATCAGACTATCAAGGTAATATTTTTTACTATTACTATGAAGGGCAAGAATTGAAATAGATTTCATTTGATTTACCAACAAGCATTTTGAATAGTCGAGCGTGCTGTCCTCTGACAGCTCTTGTTACAAGATTTGTGTACCTTGAAACTTAGTCTCTGTAGCTGATTGATATTGCAGCCTTGTGAACGCAACTCCTCCTACATTTCTGAATGAATCTTTTCAAAACTTGGTCAATATCATTACTATAATGGGTAGATGTGCATGAAGTGGTGATTTTCCGGTACATTAATTTTTGCAAGATTTGTGTCCCCTGAAACTTAGTCTTTTTAGCTGATTGATATTTCAGCTTTGGGAATGCAATTTCTTGTATGTTTCTGACCTAATCTTTTCAAAACTTGGGCAATGTCATTACTATACTGGGTAGATATGCACAAAGCAGGGGCTTTGATGTTCATCAATATTTGCAATAGTTATGCCTTTCTAAACATGGTCTCTTTAAAACACAACTCAAGTTTCTAAACAGGTAAAAGTGCATAAGGCAAGGATTTTCTGGTACAGTGATTTTTGCAAGAGTTATGGGGAGAAAGAAAAAAGGATTCAAATTGATACTGCTATTTGACCTACTGTCATATTGGAAGCATTTTTAGGGTTCTATCTCTGTTCAGCTAAATTAATTGGTCTTACAGACTTCATTATGAGGTTATGCTTACAGAAATGTTAAAAGCAATAATTAAAAGACCCCTCTTGGTCTTTATATTTTGTGGCGGCGTATATTGTGGCATCACTGGCACTCTTGTTTACTATTACTATGAAGGGCAAGAAGTTAAATAGATTTCATTTGATTTACCAACAAGCATTTTGAATAGTTGAGCGTGCTGTCCTCTGACAGCTCTTGTTTTATTATTCTTATTATTCTTTTTTTTCTTCCTCTTGTATTTGTGTTAATTTCGATGTGTTGCCATTGACCCAGAACAATGAAAATTTTATGGCATATATTTCAAACCATGAGCTTTCGGATGCAATGAATTTCATATTCATATAACGTCAGGTTTGACGTCAGGTGAATAAGTTTGTACGCGGTCTACAGCCATTATTTCTGGACCGATTTTCATCAAAATTTCACAGAATGTGTATGTTAGACTCTAGTTGTGCATCCCCGCGCCCGTTTTTCAAAATTCGAAAATGCAATGGTTCTATGGCGAATCCAAGATTCGAACCATTGGCGTCAAATTTCATATGCGTATAAAATCGCTTCCAGATGAGCTAGAAAGCTGATATTTGGGCAGATCATAAATCTCCAGGTCATCTTTACAAGATGAACGTCATATGGCGTCACATGACGTCATAATGCTTTAAAAACTTTCGTATGAAAATAAAATGGTTTTTAAGCCCTGTAGGCTTTATTTTTTGTATGATTTGCTTGAAATTTTGACTGAAGATGCATTATTAGATTCTATGGAGCCAGGTCACTTCTGTTTCCGGAAAATCCCAAAAGTCAAGGTCATATATCAATTATCGGGTTTTTCTACGGCCTTAAATATCTCAAAAACAGTTAATATTCTATCGAGACACTATGCGTATAATTTGTAGTGCTTAGAAAGACCTTTCAGATGATATTTAGTTTTTGATGATCGGGGTTGAATCGGTTGAGTTATGGCGGAAAAACGAAAGTTTGGTAACCCTAAGTATGTTTAACAGTTTATATCTCGAAAACCTTTGATTATCGAAAATATGATGATAAATATTATTTATAGAGCAATGTTTTGCCGTTCTATTGATGCTTAAAGTTAAATGATTGGCCTAAGATTTACGGAGTAATGGGGAAAAAACGAAATTCGTGCATATAGCTTTGGTGATTTTTGCAATTTTCTCGATGTTTAAGATCTTGTATCTCAAGAAATTTTGAAAATTTCCCAATACATATAGCATGTGAAATGTAGAGAATTTTCAAATGATTATTTTGGTACCTAAAGTTTTGAAATTGATCAAAGTATCAGGAAGTTACATCAAAAATACGATTTTAAACCCAATTGTAAGAATTTTCAGAAAATATCCTACTTTCGCTTTCACCATAATTGAAGCGGAAAATATAAGTTTACAGATATGTATTAGTCATATGAATTGCAAAATTAACTTTTTACTAATATCATATTGATATTACTAGTTAAACAAGTGTTGACTATAATTTAATGGTGTGTCAATTCTATTCTTTATCAATATAGTAAAGTAAGTACAGTACAAGAGCAACCCAGACCAAAGCAAGAAACAAAATGGTCGGCCTCGTGGAAACAGGCGTGTGCAGATTTAAGCTTTTCAAAATACGATGTTCTACCAATAATCAAACGGATTTACTTGGCATAAACCTTAATTATAACTTGTAAAAGTGAATCAAGCTGGAAATGACATCTAAACCACACTGAATATCTAAATACAGACATTACACAAATGGATTACATGGCATGTTTACATCTAGTCCCATCAATGAGCCGCTCAGCGCGACATGCTATTTTTTGTATTGGGTGTCACGCCTCTGCGTCTCATGTCGTAACCACCTAAAACTGAGTGGAAACCAGAATCGGCGATTTGATATATTTTTCGTCAATTACACCTGATATGCATATCATCGTGTCGCAGACAGACTTATTTGAAGCTTACAACTGTTTAGTATCCAAAAAACATTCAATAATCACGTATTTTTAAAAGAAATCTAACCTTTCAAATAGTAAACAAAAACCGATTAAGCCACGCCTCCTGCTTGCTGTTAACCGCTTACGCATGCGCACTTCAAACGGTGTAGGTATAGAAGATTACCTGTGTGTCACCAGCGCTGGAGAAAGTGTACCAGCCCTGTGTTCAATAGGCGAAGCGCTACATTTAAGCGCTTCTGTATCGAAAATTGTTTTAAACGAACACTTGGTTTTTGACTACCGATATCCAAAACAACGGAGGCAAATTGAATTTTAGCAATTTTACGAAACTTTCGAAAGATTTTGTAGATGATTACATTACCAGAAAAATACTTTATAATTTAGAGTTCATGAAGCGACATCTAGCGAAACCTAGCGCTTCGCCTATTGAACACAGTGCAGCTATCGAATTTAAAAACTTGAGCCATTTCGAAGGTTTTCCTCCAGATTAATACTTTATAATAATAAACTTGACATTCAAGTTTTTTTAATTAATCTTTTTGTAAGATAACCACTTTTTTTACATTCACCTATCAAGTAATATAGATCTATTCTTTCTTTTTTCATAAAAAGACATATTTTTCTATTTAAAAATAAATGAAATAAAATAAAAATTATAGTTTCTTATCTCTCTCTCTCTCTCTCTCCCTCCTTCTCTTTATATCTCCCCCCCCCCCCTCTCTCTCTCTAGCTCTTTCTGTCACCCCCACTTCTCTCTCTCTCTCTCTCTCTCTCTCTCTCTCTCATTCATTTGTTCTGGCCAGTCAGCGGATGAAGTAAAAAGGATCGATTAAATAAAGGTATGCATTTTTTTTTTATTATTTGATTTATAGAATGATACAAATGACAACATCTTTTTTTACACCTTTTTACGACTATCGTTTTAAAATGGCTTTTTATTTGCTTTCATTTTTGTACATATTTTGTTTCCCTAGTAGAACAAAGATCTCTCTCTCTCCCCTACCCTCTCTAAAAGTAAAAAACTCTGAAACAAGCCCGAAAATACCACCTTCCTTTAAAACCTACACTGCTGGATAGAGGGTCCGTCCCACCTATACATTTTTTATGCCTAGCAATTACGACCCCCCCCCCCCACACACACACAAAATGTTGTAGCATATATACTTATCAATCATTTATGAACAGTCACGTTACATGTGCAATGTAAATACACAGGAACATGAAAAACAAAGAGAAACAAACATTCTCCCTGTTTTCTCTCGCATGCAAAAGGTAAACAAAGTTCAACATTGCATTAATATTTATATACAGAAAGAAAGATTTCCGTCCAATAGAAAGTAGTTCTCATAGTAATAAGTGTAGACAAGGTTAGATAATATAGTTAATGTATTTATAAGTTTCTGTGTGTGATGTATTATTTGTTTACAGTGCACGTGAATCTTGTGTTCGTCATTAAGTCACGTGTTTTCTACTCGCCAGCCTCGTTTTGTATTCGTCTAACATGTGACCTGTTTATTATGAATATTTATAAAACCTTCTGGAGGTATTTTACCGTATTAGGAAATATCTGAATTTTGAGAGTGAGACAGAGTTCGTGCTGCACAAGCTTTTAATTTAAATTTCGCTGTCTTCCGCCTCCCTAAATTTCACGGGACTCTCTCTCTGGTCGCCGAACCGTATGGTTCTGGTTCTTCTACTTCAGTCAACTTCTTTCAACTTTGTCAATGTTGAATGGCATCATTTTCTTGTTGAGTAGAAAGATATTTCGACTGTTTCAACTTTTATATTACGTGAAACTATTATTTGGAACTTATTTCTTGATTTGGTAAAGACAAAGCAGAATCCACGTATTGTTTCTTATTGTAACCCCGGCTACATAAGTATAATCGTCTCGTTGATTAAAAAAAAAAAACACTTGTCACACAAACGTTTTGGATGACTTGTTAAACACATAAATTTCAGTCACTAACTTTTAACCACGGTGCGGGTGCGTTGGTCAAGCTTTTTTGAAAGGGTGGTCATTTTCTTAGTGAAAGAATTCATGGATTTCACAACTGGGATCCCCTTGAATTTCTTGTATGATTTATGAAATCGCCCGGGAATCTCATTAGTCAAGTTTTCAGGGCGCAAAATCCTGAGAAAAAGTTCCAAATCTTCTTGTCTGTTTTGTTGGGATCTTGAAGAAACTCTTCCCTCCTCCGACTGCACAATGGCCGGCAGATCTCGGCAACGGGCTTTAGCCATAATGTACACTACAAACGGTCTCTCATGAAAAGTCGGACTGACGAAGATCTACGAGTACTGTCCAAGACAAAGAATTGTATATGGGAGTTTGTACTCGAGAAATTGTTTATTACAGGAATGAAACGGGATTGTATTCCAAAGAACTATGTTAATCCACGTGTAAGGAAGGATTGTAGTTTGTGCCTGTGTGATTGCTGTACGTTTTGTACCGCTTGTGTTGAGAAATGTAGTTGTAAGGGAAATCGAGATCCTCTACAAGTATTTCCCGCGCTGTGCGTAGGGAGGAATGTGTTATCAATCGTTGTCGCATAGGACATACTCGTTTGACTCACTCCTATCTTTTAAATCGAGAAGAACAACCTGTATGCATTCCTTGCCAGGAACCGTATACTATCAAACATATTTTAGTCGACTGTATTGATTTAAATCTAATTAGAACTAATTATTTTAATGTGACATCTATGTTAGACCTTTTTAATACTGTTTCTGTTGATACTTTGATCGCTTTTATTAAAGACGTTGGTATATATAACAAGCTTTGATTTTACTTACGTGATATATTAAACGTGTTTACTCTCCTGCTGTGCGGGATTTACTCGTGTATAGTTTTGTGACTTATCGTAATTTTAAACGTTATTAGACACTGTATGACGTCTTTCGACTGTTGAGGTGTCTCTAATTCAATATTCTATTCTATTCTACAAGTATTCTTTCAATAATGCTGGGTAAACGTTCATATTCAAGCATTATTTAATTAGGTTGGGGTCACTACATTAGAGAATTTAGATTCTTCTTTTTTTTGGGGGGGGGGGGGGGGGGGTGCGCTAAAGTATATCAACATACGTCGTTCAGATCTCGAATTTCCTATAAAATAGTCTCTTCCATTGGTTGTAATTTTGAAGGTATTAATTTTTTTTTTAATCAACATGTTTATGATTAAAACCATGTGTATGAAAAGATAGTAAAACATTGTTAAAATGTAAAATACATTGATTAAAAAATTAAAGTGTATAGAGACAGTGTATCGAATTAAGAAACCATATGAGAACATTTAAAAGTTCAAGCTGATCGTAAAATTACTATCGGTTTGGCCACAGAAATGAAGAGTATAAAAATATGTTTGCATGTGTATCTATACCATTATTTGATGATATAAGTAATCAAACTTCTGTTCAATCCAATATTTCTGTCTGACCCGTTATTAAAAGCATTTATAAGTCAAACGCACTTCTTCCGTTTGTGTGCCCCTATAGCAATGAGGTCTTATCTGAAGAGAGATATTTTACCTCTTCACCGTCGTAGCTCATTTGAATATGAGATCAGTAGGTCAAGTCGGTCAACTGCACATGTTGCAATAAAATGTTTAATAAAAACATTTTTATTCAATATGAGGATTAAAACCCAGTTGGAATGGATACATTATTGTTCAAGGATCAAGGCAATATAGGTATGTTGAGTTGTCATTCACTTTTTATACAGATATTTCAATGCCTAATTTTAAAATTAGGCTTTGGTTAGAGAAAGAAGGAAACTTTTCCGCACATAAAATGTCGTTCCGACTGTGTACCCGTAGGGGGATATCGCCAAATCGAAAGTAGAAAGATATCACAAATTACGGGTACACAAATGTGGACTAGTTTACATCGAGACTGAGTGCAAATGTGACATGGAGGTTTAGATAAATTCCTGGTGTAATACATTAATTTGTCTAGTTGATAAGTCAAATAAGTCAGTCAACTGTCAAAATTTATGTGATTTGTCAGAGAATGCTGCAAATCATCAAGAGCCAAGACAAATACAAAGATAAGTAAAATTAGTAATGCCTTGGCATTACATTATTGTCTTTTTAAAAACCTTTTTAAAAACCTGAATGCACTCTTTTCTTATATGCCTGTGGTAAAATTCTTTTTTTCATCTTGTAGGTTTTGATTTTGAACATATTGTCATAATGCGACAACCATCAAATTACAGGTCATCTTTAATTAACAAATATCCATTTATACTGCTAGTTCATTGGTGTTAAAATTTACATGAACTAAGTATACTCTAAAATGTAACGAAACAGTCAAATCTGTATTGAAATACAGCTCCGTTAAGATTATGTAATAGCAAAGGATTTCAATCATATAAACACGATGACCCAAATTACAGACGTTGAGACAAAAAAATACACATTTTTGCTCTGGGAAGTAAATCTATTGTTTTATTTTCTTTATTGGTTACCTTTCGCATTTGACATGAATTTGTCATTCCGGGGCCAATTAATTTTCATTTTTTTAATGACTCCTATTTAAATTTTTCCCTTCAAATTTTACGGTTGTCTCTTGGACATTTTTTTTTAAATATTAATGCTGTAATCAGTGCTATCACTCTTTTAGTAAAATTAATGCATAATTATTATCAACACAAACATTGGCGCATCACGATCAAGAATTAGTGATGCATGGATGCTGTGATAAAATTCAACACGCCCTTGGCTGATCTGTCAATCTGTGACAGGTGATTTGGAGAATATATACACACGCGTGTGTATATCAGTGCATGTAAACATGGGTCCCAGTAGGGATTATGATATGTCGACAAAATCAAAGCATGTTGCACATCAACAGGCTAGTCACAAGCGCATGGGGAAAACCCTGGACTATTAACCATTATGAAGTTGAACTGATTAAACGGTGCAGACAAATCATTAACCATGATAATTTGAGTTTCAATGTATCAAATATGCATGCGTCCGACGAGACGCACATAATTTTAATTTTTAAAGTGTGCGTCCTCGAGAGAGATCTGAATTACATATAACTTAGTGTTTTGTATTATTAACGTACACATGTACTTGAATTACTGATTTTCATTATGGCAAAAATATGTATGTCTAATATTGCAAAAGAAATTAAAAAAAAAGAAACAACAAAAAACAATTAGGTGTAAAAATACAAAAGGAAAAAATACCGACTTGGACTCAAACCTACAATTTATATATTGTCGGCTATTGCTGGAAATTCCAGCCAGTTATGGTTCAAAATATCTTTGCATGAATTGCGAATTTGTCTCGTGCATATTATCTGTTTTCATTACAGTTTATTAAATACATTATCTCCAGTATCTATTTTCAATACATTTTTAGCTCACCTGAGCACAACGTGCTCATGGTGAGCTTTTGTGATCGCCTTTTGTCCGGCGTCCGTCTGTCCGTCCGTGCGTGCGTCTTGCATCAACTTTTCCTTTAAACAACTTCTCCTCCTAAACCACTGGATGGATTTTGACCAAACTTCACAGGAATCATCCTTATCATGACCTCTATCAAAGTTGTTCAAAATATTTTGATTGGGTGAATAAGTAGGTCACAGGAGCTAAAAATAGTTTTTTAAAATGCAATCTTAGAAAATCTTCTCCTGCAAAACTGTAAGGCCTAGAGCTTTAATAATTGGCATGTAGAATTGTCTTATGAACATCTACAAAAGTTGTTCAGATCATCACCTTGGGGTCAAAATTGGCCCCGCCCCAGGGGTCATTTTATTTTTCATAGGTTTATATAGTTTTTTGAAACAATAATTTTTGTCTAGTGAATCTCTACAAAAGTTGTTCAAATTATGACCCTAGGGTTAGAATTGGCTCTGCCCCTGGGGTCACTTGTTTTACATAGACTTATATAGGAAAAACTTTAAAAATCTTCTCCTATGAAACCATAAGGCCTAGAGCTAAGATATTTGGTATGTAGCATCATCTAATGGTTTATTACCAAGATTGTTCAAATCATAGCCCGATGGTGATAAATGACCCTGCACCAGGGGTTACTTGTTTTACATAGAGTTATATAGGAAAATCTTAAAAATCTTCTTTTATGAATCCATAAGGCCTAGAGCTTAGATAATTAGCTCACCTGACCACAAAGTGCTCATGGTGAGCTTTTATGATTGCCTTTTGTCTGGCGTCTGTCGTCCGTCCATCTGTCCGTGCGTGCATGCGTCTTGCGTCAACTTTTTCCGTTAAACAACATCTCCTCCTAATCCGCTGAAGGGATTTTGACAAAATTTCACAGGAATCATCCTTATGATGTCCTCTACCAAAATTGTACAAATTATTATGATAGGTTGAAAAAGTAGGTCACAGGAGCTAAAAATAGGTTTTAAAATGCAATCTTAGAAAATCTTCTCCTGCAAAACTGTAAGGCCTACAGCATGTTGAATTGTCTAACAACCTTTACAAAAATTGTTCAAAAATCTTCTCATCAGAAACCACATGGCCTGGTGTTAAGATATTTGGTATGTAGTATTGTCTGGTGGATCTCTACTTAAGTTGTTCAAATCATGGCCCTTGGGTGAAAATTGGCCCTGCCCTAGGGGTCACTTGATTTTACATAGGAAAAATTGAAAATCATCTCCTGAAATACTGCAAGGCTTAGAGCTTGGATATTTGGTATGTAGAATTGTCTTGTGAACTACTACAGTCATGCATTTCAATAAAAAAAAAAAAGGAAATTGAATGAGAGAAACACTCACTTAAAATGATGACTAGCTAGATTACAATGACTTGATATAAATTATTTCTCAAAAATAATATAAAATGTAGGATTTTTTAGTCCCCTACCGGTGTTTACACCGGAGGGGACTATAGGTTTGCCCTCCATCTGTCCGTCCGTCCGTCTGTCCGTCTGTCAGTCCGTCCGTCCGTCCGTCCGTCCGTCCGTCTGTCCGCTCAAATCTGGATCCCACGATAACTTAATAACTAAGCAAGCTAACTTGATGAAACTTGGTATATGACTAGATGGCAATGTGTAGATTATGCACGTCATTTTATTTTTGTTCTTCGACTAAAATTGTGGTTGCTATGGTAACGGAAATAGTGAAAATATGGCAAAAATGGGATCCCGCGATAACTAAGCAAGCTAACTTGATGAAACTTGGTATATGACTAGATGGCAATGTGTAGATTATGCACGTCATTTTATTTTTGTTCTTCGACTAAAATTGTGGTTGCTATGGTAATGGAAATAGTGAAAATATGGCAAAAATGGGACCCCGCGATAACTAAGAAAGCTAACTTGATGAAACTTGCTATATGACTAGATGGCAATGTGTAGATTATGCACATCATTTTATTTTTGTTCTTCGACTAAAATTGTGGTTGCTATGGTAACGGAAATAGTGAAAATATGGCAAAAAATGGGTTCCCGCGATAACTAAGCAAGCAAACTTGATGAAACTTGGTATATGACTAGATGGCAATGTGTAGATTATGCACTTCATTTTATTTTTGTTCTTCGACTAAAATTGTGGTTGCTATGGTAACGGAAATAGTGAAAATATGGCAAAAAATGGGATTGATTACCATATTGAGTCAAGGTGGAGCCGGTAGGGGACTTTATGTGTTGCATACAACACCAGTTACTTGTTTTTTCAAACTATGCAAAAACTTCTTTGGTTAAGCCAAAAAAAGAAGAAAAAAAGTTCCATTTCTGGTCTCCAGCAAATAAAAAAGAGGATTGGTAGGTCAGAATTTTATTTTTTTTATTTTTTTTTTAACTTGAAACGAAAGGTAAAAAAAAACTTTAGGTTCAATCATTGAAAAAAGAGGGTCGGTCGGGAGAAGAGAAATGGAACTTTAGTTTTTGCCTTATTACTGAAAGTAACAGCCAGTAGATAATCTGTTTAAATCAGCCTGTTACTTAGGAATTGGTCTTTACCGCGTCACTTTGTTATCATTACGTCCACTGACATGTGTGTTTATGTAATTCCTCCTGTTCTTAACAATGAGTCTAACAAACTGCCTTAAAAACAAAAGGCTTTAGTGCAGAAATGTGAGTTTTACTTTGAGGCCTCTGACGAATGTAAAGATTTTGGTTGTGACATTTGTAACCTTTCCATACTACCACAGCGTCATTCTAGACAGCATGGATTAATGAGGCTATGAACAAGGTCAGCCTTCTATATTTAGAAAGTGTCTATGTATTTTTCAAAACTCTGGTTCAAGGTTATTTCCGTCTGTATCACATGGTTGTTTTTGTTCTGTCCTTAAAATTAATTAATCTGTGATTTATCTATCTGATTAGGTTTTCTGACATTTATATTATACAACATGTTTTTGCTGTTTTTTCATATGTTAGGTTACCATTGATTTTCGGGTGCTCAGTCTCAGATAACATGCTGTGGATATCATTCACAGGCGCAGCTGCAAAATCTTTTTACAACAACAAAAATATTAAGAAAAAAACATGACGACGAAGAACTGACAATATGACAGACACTACCGACAGACACGGTCATTCACCCTGACGATGAACCACAAGCTTCCTGTGCTGTTTATGTACTTGTAACAAGCAACATGTGTCTTAACATTATAATTAAAGTACTGATGAAGCCAGATGATTGTTTTAGTTTCAAGTTTTTGCCATAGGTTTTATTGCTTGCACTGTGAGGTCACATCCTCTGATGGAGACTTTGTCAACCTCTCGAAGGGCTTTCTCAAAAAGTAATTAATGGACTCTCATCTGCTCTTGCCCATTAGATTAATATCTGATTAATATCTGATGATGAAATTTTGCGGTTCATCTGGATAGTTTTGTTTGGACCATAATTATGAAAAAATGATCTCTGCCAAATAAAGACGTTACATAATTGCTTACTTACCTGTTTATGACTTTCTGTTGTTTTTGTTGATGTTAACAACATTCTTTTGAATTAGTTGTTTGTAATTGGGACTAGCTGGTGTGAAAATGTTTTAGATAGGCATGTGTTTGTTTTTCAATGTTGATATAGAATTCAGCATAGTTTCCTGTGAAAATAATAATATGCAAGACCCCTATGCTAAACTTTTTACATCCGTTATGATCAATAATTACATATTGATTCTTATAATTATTCACTTCCATACTTATGGTGTGTAGATAAAGTTTCTGAAATTTCATTATTTTGCACTGAGCTTTTTTTATACCCCCGAAACAAAGTTTGGGAGGGTATATAGGAGTCACCCGGTGGTCGGTCGGTCGGTCGGTCAGTTGGTCGGTCGGTCCAGCGGTCCGTTGTATTTTCCTTGTCCGGAGCATAACTTGAAAAACCACAAGTTGGAATTCAATACAACTTCATGCAATGATCAAGCACATGGAGAGGAAGTGCAGTGCACAAGAACCATAACTCCATCTTGACTTATTACATAGTTATTGCCCTTTGTTACTTTTCCTTGTCCGGAGCATAACTTGAAAAGTACAAGTTTGATTTCAAAACAATTTCATACAATGGTCAACCACACTATGAGGAAGTGCAGTGCACAAGAACCATAACTCTATCTAGAGTAATTACAGAGTTATTCTTTGTTACTTTTCCTTGTCCGGAGCATAACTTGAAAAGTACAAGTTTGGATTTCAAATCAATTTCATACAATGGTCAAGCACAATGATGAGGAAGTGCAGTGCACAAGAACCATAACTATATCTAGAGTAATTACAGAGTTATTTCCCTTTGTTACTTTTCCTTGTTTTTCTTGTCCTGAACATAACTCGAATATTATACATGGTATACTTGAAACTTAAAATGTAAACAGATGGCGACTAGGAGAAGTGCAGTGTCCAAGAACTGTAACCTTATATTTTTAAACTACTGTGACAAACAACAATTATTGACTCTCTTATCAACTTTAAATAAAAACTTTACTTACTTATTACTATCACAACCAATATACTATGTATACAGGTTCTTATCTATGCTCTGCCTGAAGTCTGGCTTCTCCTGCATTAAAGTATTTTGCGGGGGTATTAATCACCTTCAGTGATAGCTCTAGTTTTTCGTTTGTTTTGAAACAAACAAGTGAAATTAATATTGGCATAATTGAAATTAATATTTGATACAAATTTTTTACATGAATTTTACAATTCAAACACAATGTCTTTTGTATATGAGGAAAAATGTTATAGGTCAGATATTTCAGTTTTCTTTTGTATGCACTTAAAGTTATGAGTTCAAACAGAAGCCTTACCAAGATGAACCGTGGCATTTATTTACACTCGATTGTTGTTTGTACATTGGTGATCAAAGTTACGAAAACAAGCAGTCGATTGAAACGGGAGGAAATCTGTACTGTTGCTAGGATTAGGAGAGTGTGGCAGAATTCTTCGTATATTAAATTATCTATCACAGCTGGTTTCCATCTTGCTATTTCCTGTTGTTTTTATTATCTGACATTATGTACCCTTTGTGCTGTATTAGTGTATGTTAAGCTAATTATCATGCTGTTAGGTAATTTATGAGCATTTCATTGGGATTGTACTCTTGTATGGATTGATGCTGAACTCTACAATTTTATACTCTTCTTGAATTTTGATTTGTAAACTGCAAAAGTGCAGAAAATACTGAAAAGTACTTTGCTATTAATGTATTTAACAGTGCTCAGATTTTTAGCTCACCTGAGAACAACGTGCTCATGGTGAGCTTTTGTGATCACCTTTTGTCCGTCGTCAGTGTGTCTGTGCGTCCGTCGTCAACAATTTCTTTAAACAACATCTCCATCTAAACTACTCACTGGATTTTGATAAAACTTCACAGGAATGTTCATTATGGGGTCCTTTACCAAAGTTGTTAAAATTATTTTAATAGGTCAAAAATCTAGGTCACAGGAGCTAAAATAAATTTTAAAAATGAAAATTTTAAAACTCTTCTTCTCTGAAACTACAAGGCCTAGCCTTTTGATTTTTGGTATGTAGCATGATCTTATGACTCTCTATCAAGATTGTTCAAATTATGACCCTGGGGTCAAAATTGGCCCCACCCTAGGGGTCACATGATTTTACATAGATTTATAATAAGAAAACCTTAAAAATCTTCTTGTAAGAAAGTGTAAGGACTGGAGCTTAGATATTTGGTGTGTAGTATCATCTTATGGACCCTTACCAAGATTGTTAAAATAATAGCCCTGGGTAAAAATTAGGCCTGCCACAGGGGACACTTATTTTACATAGAGTAATGTAGGAAAACCTTCAAAATTTGTCTTGTCAAAACCCATAAGGCCCTGGAGTTTAGATATTTGGTGTGTAGTTTATAGACATTTACCAAGATTGTGAAAATTATGGCCGTGAAAACGACATCTCATCTGAAATCACTGGACAGAATTTGATTTAATTTGGCAGGGATGATCTTTGGGTGAAGCTTCACAAAAGTTGCTGAAATTATTCTGATCCATAAAAAAACATGGCTGCCAGGGGCGGGGCTTATTTGCCTTATATGTATATAGTGAAATCTTTAAATGACATCTCCTCTGAAACTGCTGAACAGAATCTGATAAAACTTTACAGGGATCATC
The DNA here is from genome assembly GCA_021229015.1 of Solen grandis. Classification (NCBI taxonomy): domain Eukaryota; kingdom Metazoa; phylum Mollusca; class Bivalvia; order Adapedonta; family Solenidae; genus Solen; species Solen grandis. Next base: position 80,983,508 of record CM037778.1, read on the forward strand.
TCCTTCAAAACTACTGGCCAGATTTCAAAATGTTTTAATACAGACTGATGTTCCTTGGGTAACCGTATACTCAGGTGAGCGATCCAGGGCCATCATGGCCCTCTTGTTATTTAATTTTGACTTCCATAACACAACCGTTCTGAGTCTGAAATAAACATGAAAATTGTCACCATTTAGTGTTGAGAGAGAAAATAAATTTTGGATTTTTTTCTCTGTGTAGTAAAAAAAAGAGGGAAATCTATAAATAAAAAATGTCTTAATATAGCCCTGAAATGTTGTCAAATCCAAAATGTTTGCTTCCTTAGAACAGTTTTGCAAGCAACCCTGTTATAAAAACCTTAAGATTTTATATTAATTAATATGGTACTAGGTTTTTTAGGTTTTCGCCTCTGCAGGGCGAAAACCTATTGTTCTTCTGTTGATTTTTTATTTTTTTTTTATTTTTATTATTTTTCCAATTCCACCCATTTTTGTGTCCAGCCTAGCGGCCAGATGAAAAAAGCTACAGCTATGAAATTTTGGGCATGAAGTCATCTTTATCTGAAAATGTGCCTTAATGGTCAAACGTTTCACTTTTGTTTCTGATTTAGCCACTAGGGGGCGCAATGCATGTAATCACTGTTTTGCTAATAACTCAAAAATTTGAAACCTGATTTAGATGTGGTTTTTTACATAATGTTCCTTGTTGACAGCCCAATCAAATATGATGGAAATCTCATCATCGAGTACTGGATGAAAATTGTTCTAGGAGAGGTTGAATGTTCGAACCTTGGAAAAAAGTGAAATAATGAGGGTAGGTCTACGAAAAACTTTCCCACTTTTGTTAGAGATTAGATAGAAGAATTCTGTTTGCTGCATACGATTTGTAAGACATATACGCACAAAATATATGGGGTGGCGAATTTAGGAAATGCGTGGTTTGTCCTCTAGAAAAGGTCAAACTTCACTAAATTTTAGGAAAAATTAAAATTTCAAAAACATGTTTTTGTCGCTCCTGACTTTATTTTCTGTTCATTCTTCATGAAATTTTCACACGATACGTATTGCTATGTTTGAAAGGGCCTCACAATAAAAAAAATAAAAAAAACATTGAAAAGGTCAAGGTCATATTACGATAATTGTGTTTTTATTCGGCCACAAATAGCTCCAAATCTAAAAACATTTCATTGAGAGTATATGAACAAATGTTTTAGTTCTTAAAGAGCTCTTTCCAGTGATGTTAAGTTTTTGAAGATCGGACTTGATTTGGTCATTATACGGCAGTCCAAAGTTTGATCCTTTTTTGGAATAATTGTAAATCAGGTTTTATGCTTCAAATTCTGATACATAAGAATAAAAAGTTTGACTTGTGCGACTAGTATACTTGATTGAACTATTTGCTGCTTTGCTAGGTACCAAACAGTAAAATTTAAATCAATTTTCTTTCTCATTTTGCCGCTAGGGGGCGCTTTTCTTGAAATCATTCTTTTGCTTATAACTCAAAAAGTTGAAGCCTGATCCAAATGCGGTTAATTGAATTATGTTCCTTGTTGATAGCCTATTAAAATATGATAGTTTCTAGGTATGAGTGGCTGAAACTTTTTGAGCTTGTAACGGAAGGTTGAAAGTTCGAATCTCGTAAAAAACTGTGCAGATGAGGGTAGGTCTATGAAAAACCTATCCATTTTTGTTAGAAATCAGATAGAAGAATTCTGTTTGCTGCAAATGATTTGCAAGACATATATGCACAAAATATATGGGGTGGCGAATTTAAGAAATGCGTGGTTTGTCCTCTAGAAAAGGTCAAACTTCAGTAAAATTTTAGGAAAAATTAAACTTTCAAAAACATGTTTTTTTGTCGCCCCTGACTTTATTTTCTGTTCATTCTTCATGAAATTTTCACAAGTTATGTATTGTTATGTTTGAAAGGGCCTCACAATTAAAAAGTTAAAAAAAAACATTGAAAAGGTCAAGGTCATATTACGATAATTGTGTTTTTATTCGGCCCCAAAGTGCTCCAAATCTAAAAATATTTAATTGAAAGTATATGAACAAAAGTTTTAGTTCTTAAATAGTTCTTCCGTATAATGTTTAGTTTTTGAAGATCGGACTTGATCTTTTCATTTTACGACAATCCAAAGTTTGATCCTTTTTTGGAATAATTGTTATTCAGTTTTTATGCTTAAAATTGTGATATAAAAGAAAAAGAATGTTCGATAAGTGCGACTTATATACTTGTTTGAACTATTTGCTGAATTTCTAGGTACCTAATTGTAAAATTTTTATCAATTTTTTTTCTCATTTTGCCGCTAGAGGGCGCTTTGCTTAAAATCACTCTTTTGCCTATAACTGAAAACCTTAAAGTCTAATTGAAATGCGGTTTTCAGCATTTTGTTCCTTGTACCACAGAATGTGATGATTTCAAAGTATAGGGTATGGGGAAATATTTGCGTTAGAGGAGTTTGAATGTTCTAACATTCCAAAAAAAAAAAAACTGTGCAAATGAGAGTAGGTCTTCAAAAAACCTTTGCGTTCTGTTTCATATTGAAAATTGTGGCTGAGTTGAAATAAAGTGTTCAAGTTGATTAGGTTAAAAGCGAAAACCAAGATACTGATTGCGGTTCTAGTATTGATTTATTTTTGTTTTGAAATGAAAACCCCTGTAAACCAGCACAAATGAAAGAGAATCAGCATGTTGGTCGGTTGGTTGGTCAGTCGGTTGGTTGGTCAGTCAGTCATGCGGTATTTAAGCAAAATCTTGTCTAGTACTTTCAGCCATTTCACCTGATACTTGGCATAAATATTAATCAGAAGCACTAAATGTGCAAGACGCATATTTCACTTCATTCCCTCAAGGATTACGATTTTATTGCCCCTGAATCAACTTGAAATGTCTTGTCCACTGAATTCCTCTTTCAATTTCAGTCTGATTCATCTAATACTTTGCAAAAAATGTTCTTCATTAGCAGTAGATGTGCAAGACGCAAATTTCACTTCGTTCCCACAAGGATTACGGAGTTATTGCCCCTGATTTGACTTTAAATATCTTGTGACACGAACTACATTTCTTAACCAACTCGGTTCAAATTTTGTGTGTGAATTGATAATCAGGTGGATAGGTGCGTGTCATAAATTTCACTTGAGTTGTCTCAAGATCGCAGAATTATTGCCCTGGTTCCATTTTTGCATTATCTCCCTGTGGTTAATTTTGTTTTTCTTGTCCGGAACATTACTCAAATATTATACAATGTATTGACTTGAAATTCAAAATGTAACCAGAATCTGATGGCAACTAGGAAAAGTGCAGTGTCCAAGAACTGTAACGCTACCTGGTCCCATTTTTAGCTCACCTGAGCACGTGTGCTCAACATTTAAACATTTTCGGAAAATGTAATTGGCAATGGCCCAGAACAGTAAAAATTGTATGGCAAATATTTCAGACCATGTCTTTTGAATGCAAATATTTTCAAATTCATATGACATCATAGACGCTAGATTTGACATCAGTTAAAACGTTTGTACGCGCTCTGCAGGATTTATTTTTGAATCGATTTTCTAGTAAATTTCACAGAAGGTTTAAGTTAGGCTTTTGTTGTGCATCCTTACTTTCGTTTTCAAAATATTGAAAAGACCGAGGTTCTGTGGTGAAACCAAGTTTAAAAAAATATGACCTCGAAATTAAATTTAGTACAATCTGACTAAAGTACTCGATCTTCCTACAATCTTATGTAGCGTAGCATATATATAGGAGATGACTTTAGTCAGATTGAGTACTCCATATGAGATAAAAAGCTGAAAATTCACACAGGCCAGACATCATTTGACATCATGGGGTTTTTATGTTTCCAGAATTACACAAAATTATGGCATATATTGAATATGCTGAATTTTCATATGCAATTATATTCACATCCATATGACATCAGAATGGACTTTGGATCAAAAAGTTAAGCAAATTGCAAGCATTATAAATTGATGAATTTTTCGAAAATTTTCAAAGAACGTATAGGTTACACTCTAGATACCTAATATTTTCTGCGTATTCCGTATTAATAATTTTCAGTTTGATTGAGTTTTAAATGGTTTGCAGAAAGTCCTATCGTTTGCCATGCAAACGAAATCTATTTCAAATTGTGGCTCTTGATTTTGATTTAAGTTTTGCATACAACAATTTATCTGGCTTATATCTCAATAATCAGTGAAACTAGGGGCATCAAGACCATCAAATTTGGTAACTCATGACTCAATCTCATTAAAATCATATCCTAATTTGCGCACCTCTACTATACACGATCTGACTTGTGACATCGCATTAGGGGTCACGTCAGTTTGACCTTTCAAATAATTTATATGCATAAACAAGTGCTTGATCTTAAACCAATTAAATAGCGCTTTTCTAACTGACTTCGGTAAAACATTTTTCAGATGGTGAAATAAAAGGGCAGCTTGACCGGGACTTGAAACCGGGGCCTTTTCGTTACAGGGCAAATGCTCTACCGAATGACCTACCAGGCCGCTTACACACCTTTCTACCCTATTGTGATATTGATGCGGTTACTTCCCCCAGATATTCCAAACAATTCTGTAGCCCTCTATACGATGTGGTCAGATCCAGTTAGCATACTGAATCTGATTTTAATGAGTTTGTTCGTGATCTTTGTTTCCTGACAATTCTGCAAGTGTAGGTCACATTAGACGAAAAACACTATTTTCCTAAATGCAGTTTTAATAGCATAAATACGTTACCTGTTATTACTTCAGGTATGTGTCTATTTGTGCACAGCTTCCAAAACAGAGTCCGCAAAATAAACCATTCCCTAAACCCCCTAGTTACCGGAAGTGTAACCCCCGTTCTCCAATTGTGTTTTGGTTTCAGTGGGTAACCTAGCGTGTCCCTTTCTTGATAGCTTCTGTGCGCTACAGCTCTCCTTTTCTTATCTTTTCATAGCCTCGGCTGTGTTGTTTATATTGTTCTTATTGGTTTTTATTCTATATCGTGTAGAATTTCCAATCCCCGTCCCGTATCGGGACTTTTTGCCTTGTGTCACGGGTTTCCGTGCTTCAGCTCCCGTGGCACTGGTGTTATTATTTTGATTTTTTTTTTTTTTGGGTTTTCTTCGGTCTTCCCGTTTTTTATTTTGCATTTTTTTGGGGCTCCTGCGGCCGTGGCACTGGTGTTATTATTTTGATTTTGTATATACTTTCTCTTGTTTTGA